>JAGVSL010000093.1:3000000-3438481 GCA_022494535.1 Himalopsyche phryganea | reverse complement strand
CCGTGTGTAGTGCAGGCAGTGTGTGTGTGCGAGAGAGAGAAAAAGACAGATGAAAGTGTTGACAGTTGGCACTGCCACATATTGCCAGCTATTGCTATATAGTTTATATAATTGTGGAACAAGTAAAACAGATTTTGTTTTATTTTCATAAATATGTTTTATTGTGCTAATAAATAAATATTTGCTGTATAAATTAATAATTTAATGTGACTTCGATTAGCGATCTGCTTAATATTAACGTATTTAGGATTTATCACAAATGCCAGTTTAACTGACTTTTTCACGAACAATCTTAGCCGGTTGGCATAACAGCGTTAAGCTTTGTTAAAGTCATGATAACTAAAATACATTTTTAAAAACACAAACAATCAAATATGTTTTCAAAAAATGAATCTTAAAGCATGTTTTCTGTGATAATGGCATCGAACCGAAATTCACACTGACCCAAAAGATAGAGCGAAATATACCAGTAAAAAAACCCCACGAAAATGGCCATAACCTCAGAGATACAAAAAACAAATGTAGGTATATCTTATTACATTTTAAGTTATATGAAAGATTTATACCGTTTATTTATTGTTGATTTATATAGGAATATAATCTACAATGAATATTGCCTAATTCGACTATTATTATCATTAAGTTCAGACATTGTATGCACACCGTTTCAGCAAACCAGCCATGTTCCAAACTGCATTAAGCTCGGGCAGGCTAATTAATACCCGTAACTAGATTTCATAGCCTTTGCCGAAAGCTCTGTTCAGCATCGACGTTAGGCGGTCTGATAATTCGATTCGAAAGGAACTATTTAAATACCTTTATATAGAATATTGATAAAGTTGGTTATGTGTATCATTTATTATGTAAGTAGTTATGTGTATCATTTATTATGCAGTAGTTTGATATGTAAAACAATGTTTCCTAAACTGCGGACCGGATAGGAGAAATGTTTCGCGAACCGCGGTTGAGAAACACTACTTACAGTATAGGTGGGCAACACATATATAAATTAATATCAGACAGATAATCACTTAAAATAAAATGAATAATTATTCTAATCTATTGCAGTTATATTTGAAAATGAACATTTTGCATTCGCTCTGGCAAACATGACCGTTTGTTTACACTTGAAAGCATTGAAAACGAAATAAATATATAGACAAACGATTCAACAAAACATATTTCGATCGGTTGCAGAGGTTCTGGTTAAATGAACGGAATCAAAACCTTCATACATCGGTTTTCAAATGGTTTATGTATTTGTGCACGGAGTCATGGTTGTGCGCGACGTTTCCATCACTCCCGCCCTGATGCTGAAAATAGGCCATAGACAGAGCGATCAGCTTACTACACTTATACCATTACTGCTTTAATACTAGCATTGTTGCCAAAGCTTCCTAAACTGCTATTTTTAAGCAGCCAAACGTCCCCAAGGAAGTGTTAACATCTCGAAAACATTGCTTTAAGGGTTTAGCTTTTAGGTATAATATACGAAGAATAAAAAGCCATTATCACAAGCATATACACTTGCGACTGCCAATCCCGAGCACTTGTCGTTGACGTGTGTGTACCGTTTTGCGAAATATTGACGGTCTTATATTTTTATTGTTGCAACAATCTGTCAATTTCTGATTCAAGCTGTGTGTCTGTCCATTAATTATAGCTAGTTGCATGCGAACGTTGAACGTTATATTACGAAACTTAAACAAAACTAAATAATATATTCACAAGTCTACCCCGTCCGTCATCAATAATTATTATCGATAGTAAGTGGTTTATTTCAGTATCTGTTGGGAATAATATGTTCTTCTCTTCTGTGATTCAGTGGCGAAAGCTTAAAACTGCTACATTATGCAGCGTTTGCCTGGGCGTATAGAGCGTAATTATAACGTGCATGTTTTTAACATAATAAAAAAATCGATAAAAGATTTGAAAACACACTGCTTGAAGTGGTTTAATTTACGTATAAAATGGAAAATTAAATCTCAGCTCAACTAATATCATGTCATTAAATCGGCCATTACTAGTTCGACGAATAGTGGATTCTGATTGGCTGCAAAAAAATAATTTGTGCGTTCGAATTTTGATACATTTTCAAACTCGTTTTTCATGAAATTCACTTAACTTTTTTGCTAAGTATATCATAACAGAAGAAAAAGACTATAAACCTGCATTCAATATCCAAGGAAATGATTTTAGCTTAATTGTGATTAGCTCTGTGTGATCCAAACTTCTATGAAATGTCAATATAAATATTCAGGCACCCGGCATTTTCGCGCAAAACTTACGCGTAACCCGCAAATCTTTCTTTTTAATTATTTGAAGTAATGCCTTCAAACAAAAAAGGTTGGGAAGCGTATAATATTGCATATAAAAATAAAGAAACACTGGTTGTTAAATGAGTAAAACGAAAAAATCAAATGAATCTTTACATTTATATTGACTACGTATGACTTCGTAAAATAAAATAAAACTGTGAAATACAATAACGACTAACCGCAAGACAAAGTGATCCCTTTTGAAAAGTGGGCAATAAAACTGCACGAGTTATTACTCTAAATGTTTGTGTAGTTATTATTTAAAAAAAGGCGGCATATGAGTTACGAAAATTAAGGTGTCAAATTTCACACTACCATTGATTGTTAATATTTGGAACTTGCAAGTATATATTATTATTTACTGTAGAATTATATGATAAAACTAATACCAAATGAGCAGTTTTTTTTTAAATTTATAAACACATAATTACCGTGCAGTTAAGAAGATAAACGCCGAAAATAAATCGCAATCGCGGAAAATGAAGATGTGTACTCTACAAACGATATATCCACACTAAAACATATTTACATAATATTCCGGGATACTAAACAGCTTAGAGTATGAGTGATTTAAAAAAAATTGTGACTGGCTAAAAAAATATGATCACAACTACTATTCTAAGGTTTACTCCTAGTAAAATTTTCTGAAGCAATAAATATCATATTTCAAGGATTATTTTCAACCTTAACCATAATAAGAACTCTACCAAAAAATCGTTGCTTTGAATCCCTCTTGAATAGTAGTCAATTCGTCGTGCACTGTGCAAAAACGCAGTAGCGCGGGGCCGGGTGTTAAGGTAATGCGACAATGTCCGCATTAATGCGGGACCGGTTGTCTGAGTGTTAATTATTATGATAAAAATATGCAAGATAAAATGCAAAACTCACAGTAAGATTAAGCCTACATATTGGTTATAAAACAAAATAATATTTACTGACACACAACTAGACAAAATACTGTATGCACTATAATATTCATCTAAAACAAGTTTTGACAAACGTTGGCTGCTAATAAATTGATCATATTTTCCATTTGAAAATCATGCACAAAAACAATGTTTTTTTCATCTATGTTGATAACTCAATTGGTATGCTAAGTTTATTGATTGAATTAGCATTTACATTTACAAAGTATTTAGTGTCTCAATAATTTCCCATATATTAAAGCTGATAAGTATTTCAGTGTCACGTCATCGTCTGAACTATGCTGAAACGGTTTTTTATTCAATATTAAACTAACACCGTGTTTTTATCTCCTCTAAGTAAATATATATAGGGGACAAACAATTATTTCAAGCATTGTTCTAACGATGGCGTGGTTCCGAAATAGCTATGGTATACCAAGTCATTTCTTACATATATATAGAGCTTTTTGTCATGTAACGCGGTGGAACTGCGTTCCGGCACCCTTTTTCCCGGTATTTTTGGTATTTTAAACTAAATTAGGTGAAGCAATGTTCGCGCTTGCATAATTACATCCATATTTATATAATTAGTTGTCAAAATTCACTTTAGACTTGACATGTCAAAAAGAAAAAAAAAATGTTTATGCGCTTCGTGGCATAGGAAAAGCTGCTTTAAATTTTATTTAAGTGATATTTGAATACATATAATTTTTTTAGTAAAAAGCTTGACAAGAAGGGAGTTCTGGAACCTTTTTTCTTTAAAAAAATCCCTGCATATTTCTGTTTATTAGCTGTCAATTCTTGGTAGAAAGGTATTATATTTTTGAACATACAACAACTGTTTGAATTTATTTTTCTTGATTTAATGATGCTAGCGTTCCTAATCAATATAAATAAGTGTTTTATTCCTATAAATAACGATTATTTATTCCTCTCAAATTGTCATTCGTCTTTTAGGGCCTTAATGCTCCGATACGTTTATTCTCTTGTCTCAGAAAAGAGGTGATATGTTTAGAAATCCGCGCCCAACTTCTTCCCAATTCGCATGACTGTTTGTTAGAAAACAAAACTTTCATTTGAATAAAACATCAGCGGTGAGAATTGAACGCTACTTCCATATCTGCCGACTCAACTACTCAAAATACTCGAGTTTCTATTCGAAGTTTGTCTACAGTACCGCATCGATAATTTTATTGTCGTATATATTTAATATTAACACCTATCAATCGATTTCCATTGTAGATTAGTCAATGAAAACCGCCCTTTAATTATAAATGCTGTAAATCTAATGATGTGTAATGGATGATTGTTTTTTAAAAGTTTTTTTTGATTGGATTGATGTCTTCTTTGTAGAACTACATTATAATACGGTAATAAACTTGTCTGATCTTCTGATCGATTAGCGGTGCAATTAACGATAGGTTTCATATATAATGCCGACACTTGTAACTTAAACTGATAAACTTTTAAAGAACATTTTTTGTTACTTGGTGAGAATACTATAAAATAAAATACAATTTTTATGAAATTACTTTTGAAATGACATAATAAAATTATTTAAAAACAAAATCAATCAGCTTGAATTATATTCCTGTCAAGGCATATTTATGAAACATGCTTTTTAAAATAATAATCCCCAATTCGTTCTTATTTTTGATGGCTAAGTACCTCCCTGATCCATAAAATATATCCGCGACTTTTCACTCGTTTGTCTCTTGCTCTTCGCAGTCTTGCTGCCTCTGTTCCCCCGATTGATTGATTTACCTACGTGGAAAATATAACGCTTTAAAAGCAACGTCAAAAGGTTACGACAGCCATGATGTTTTATCTACATTTCGCGCTTTTTCAATAAATATCCTTTTTCAAATTTGACAGATACTCGATATCGCCCACAATGGGTTTTTATTGCTTATAAAGAGGTTTATTGAAGCTTGTTTCTGACGATATGTTTTAGTTTTGGTATCTCATTATCAAATAATAGTGTCGTTGGTTTGATTATGGTGAGATTTTTACTACGTAGGTATCTTAATTTTTTGCGTGTGTATATATACCACTGCATAGATCTTTGAATTAATTTAGTCTATGATTAATTTTTAAATATTTTTACAATACATGTTCCACATTCAAAATATTTTCTCCAATGACAGACAGCTAGCATCGATTTATTTTTAAGATGTTTAAATACATATTTGAAGGCATGGCATATTTTTGTTACGCCAGACACGACTAGTTTCTCTATGTATAAAATATATGGATATTTTGCTAGGAAATCCATGAAGGCATTCACTTTCCTTATTACATAATAGTTGCCACTATATAAATGAAAAACATGTTTTTACGATATACACTTAAACAAATTTCATCGGGTTTATATCCCTGTAAAGATTTCGATTCTTAACTAACAAATTTCTACGTAAACGCATACTAAAATCATCCTCATTTATACCTATGTTTTTTTTCCGCCAGTATTTTCCCCTCTGATATTAAAATACAATGAACCGACGTTAATACAGCCGCGACGCCATTTTCCTTGCGACGCTAAATGGCGTCATATTTAAGATCCGAATAATTTATCTGTCTCGTTATCTATGCATTTAGTTTGATATACTTACCTAGTGCAGCCGCCATTTCGAGCTGCAAATAATAGCCGTTGTCTATGCTCCCGGTGCGCGCATAATAGAACATCGTATACAAACTCAAGAATTATTTATTACATGAAATGTACCGATATAGAAATGAAATACGTTTATTACAACTCACCAAAAAAGGTTTGAGCACTTATTTTATTAAAAAAAAATACAATTTGATTTGTACCACGTCAGTATTTTTTACAACGATCAGGACCGGTTTTGTTTAACTGATGATAATGCTCGTTACAGTAAGTAGTATAAAATCAAATTGTGTTTTATTTTTTAAGATATCGTATTTTCTCGATTATAAGACGCACTCTTATTTTTATATACCTATAATAAAAAATATAGGAATACGATCAATTCTCTAACGACGAATATTCGCTTCACTTATGACAAATTTACGTCCTGCAGCTCTATTTCTATGCTCTTCTGCATACACATTAACTTTTCTTTTCAATGCAGCATCATAATTTAGTCTTCTTGCCGACATTTTAAGCTCGTAATTAAGGGCACAATTTTTATTCATTCCCGAACATCACAACCGCGGAATTGTACAGTGATTGTAATGCGCCATCAATTATAAGACGCACCCCGAATTCAGAGACGCCAAAATAAAACGTGCGTCTTATAATTCAGGAATTACGGTTTAATGTCGTCCCACCAAGAATACAGACAACAAGACAGTTAAATTATTACAGTTTTATTATTTATTTAAAAAAATATCAGTAAATATCAGTTTTATCTCACTCACTCCCTCGTACGAGTGCATATGTATCTTTTTCTGTATGAGAATGTGCGTGCTGCGTGTTTGCAGATATGAATTCTCTATTTATATTGCAGCGAAAAGCTTTACTCTATTCATGAGAACAAAAATTAATACAAGTCTACGCGTTGTACGACGATTCCATCGCTGTTAAATCAATTGAAAGAATTCATTGGTCGCTTCATAATGTTCATATGAACAAAAACCATGAAGAAAAATATTTTCAGTAATTCGTCGGAATATATCCATGCCTAGAAAGACACTGAATAGATGGATTTGTCTATGACTGTCGTAACATCGGAATGCCCAATTAAATAATCGCCACACTGAGTAGGGACATGCAGTAGATATTCATTTTCGTTAGAATGCAACCTGGTTCTCTACAGATTACTGGGCATCCAATTTCTCACCAAACACGATGTGTTTAATACCAATTGAAAATTAAACCAGATCCAAATTGTTCTCGTGGTGATAAGAGCTATCATTCGGAGCTATTCTTTGAGATTGCCCAATTAAATCTATTGAAAGAGCAATCTTGTAAAAATGACCGTTATGGACCGATAGAACACACGGTCTGTTTTCGCCCCTCGTCATTAAATCCGTAAAAGTATTGAAATTGGTTTTTTCCGTATATTTTGGTTAACCGTTGTTATAGATTACTTTATTACTTTGCTAAATATTGTTTATTGTAACTATTATAATGTACCCAAAGAGCATCATTGAGGAGATCTGATCTCCGATAAGACGCGAAAAAGAGGAAGCTTATACTCACCTTGACTTGTTGAGCTAATGATGATGATGATGATGCTTCTTTCTTCTTTAATTCCTCCAAAATAACCGCGCGTGAATGCGCATTTGATGTATGTATATATATTATAATATGAACACTCCGGCTCTCGCAGTGTGCATTTTCAAAATGTGCAACGTTTCGTCGGTCGGAACATTCTTACAGTCATATTTCCGCTAAATTTACTGCACAAGTTCCAACAGATATGGATTGTTTATGGTTGCGAATGCAGTAGCAAATAAAAGCAGCTCTTAAGCTTCTTGGAATACATACATGAGAAAGTTTGCCGTGGCTGGCAACAAAATAAGCTATATGAGTAGTTTCTTCGTATCTGTCGATTAAAAAACCTATTGTCATTTCACCCACTGTCGAAATAATAACAAAATAGACTTCAAAGCGATTTTGCATATTTTGGCAACACGGTTATTTCTTAGAGATTTTCTTTGTTCCTACGTGTAAAACAAAGTAATTCCGAAATTTCCTGTCTGTAAATCCACATATACATTCGACAGGTTAAACGGTAAATATGCTTTAAAAATGCTACTCTTTTCCGCAAAAAACAATGCAGTTCTTAGTAAATTTAATTGCAAAGTGGAAATTATCACAAAACTAAACATTGGAATCAAGGGAACCGATAATTTATGCGAATTATGAAAATTGGTACCTAGTCATTTAAAATTTGCTTTATTATTAAGAACGAACCATTTGACATAATTATTATGGGGACTTTTTCAGACTGAAATTATATTCGTATTTCGCGTAAATCATCCCTCATTCCCGTGTATGATGATTTGGCATTTTCGTATTCGGTATTAAATTTCCTACATAATTGCAATAAGAAGATACACTAATTAAAATTTCGGGTAGAAAAAAAGTAGTATGTTTTAAAATAGTGCGCCGCGAGACGTCATCCCAGGTGTACAGCGCAGTGCATCCAAAATGAGAAAAAATCGAGTATTTTATATGAGAAAACAATTAAATTCATTAGGTGGTTAAGATTTCCGCTTAAATTATTCTCATATCGAATTATTTTGATATTTAATGGAATTATGTATTAGTGTCTGCACCGATAGTGGAACTGCAACGATGAAATAAAATGGTGGTTTGTCTCGAGTGTCAAAAATAAAAATTCTACCGTAGAAATTGCACATTGCTGTATTAATTGGGTAGCATCGATGGCGAGATGGCGTAATTATTACAAACAATGAACGAATGTATTAATTCAAATTATCAAATCAAGAGCGTTAAATATACGAATTCTTGTCTGTGTAAATTCTTTTTTTTTTCTTGATTGTTATTGCATTGTGGAGGGCGGCCGTGAAATCCGTATCTTGCATAAACATAGCGGGCGGTGGCGGGACAACCAACTCGTATTTAATTGACTCATTTTTGTTGTTTCAGACTATGCAGATATCGTATTCGTAATATTAAGCCAGCACCACCCATACCATAGCAGTTTGGCTGACAGACTGAGGAAAGAGATTATTACTCAAGCTTTGGAAGAGGAACACGTGAGTATCCTAAAATTGATCAACTACCCTTATTCTTAGTGTCCCAAATGAGTGCTGTCGTTTGAGCCGAATAGAAAAGAGAAGATCAATCAGAATTTATCGAGGAAAATTTTACACAATTAAAATCAACAAACAAGACTATTATCATTATGAAGAAATTCTTTTTCAGCACAGTTGTAACACTTGTTGACTACGGTAGTATTGTAGCTGCAGTGCTACCATAGAAATGGTCTAAGAAATTTGTATGGAAATCTGCATTGATGGTTGTGTAAAAATTTAGCCTGTGGAAATATTTTTTGTGATTACTTCTGTGTACTTAACTGAAAGCCATACTAACAAATCACGAGAGATAGCTCTATTTTATCAAAGGTGCAATATTTAATTAACTTATAATATTTCAAAGTCGGCTTAATATTTTCAACATTCCGGATAAAAAACAAATTTTCAATATGGATGGTTACCATTTTGAAAACTTTGAGTGATATGTCGTTAAAAAACAACTAAATCTTAACTCACCATTTGTTATTAGTGGGTTACAACATATTGTTGTCTAATTTGAATCATTCACTGAAGGAATTCAGGAATGCCTGAAGATGCCGAAAGGCGAAACCCGGATCGTAAGTGACAAAATACATGGAAGTGTACAAAATCTCAATAATTCAGATTTGATGTTGAAATTCCATCAAGCACCCTCAGTCGATGTCTTAAATTATGCAATAAGGAAAGTTTATAACATAGAAAACAACAGTAGATATTTCTATATTATGATCTTTCCCAATTACAATTCAAATTTCAAGTTCCCTCAGTTGATATCTTTATTAATATTGATATATGTGTGGCGATATTTTGAATAATAATGTTTTAAACATTGAAATCCATTATTATTCAACCAAAATTACACGACTTTACTGTTTGAGATAGAGCACACCAATATTGTTCTTATTATCAGACCAGAGAGCAGTTCATCTGGAATTATGGTTGATTTGTTCACTAGGATAAAAGTCTACCAATCAGTCAATAAATTTTTAATTGTATTTGGTACAATAATGGATTAGTGCAGATAACTGCAGATTAGTTTTTTTTAATTTAAGTAATTTCAAAGTCCAATGAGACAGTTTGTCTTATTAGAAATAACAACTCCATTATGATACTATTTGTTTTAAACATTTTTTTAAATAGAAAAAGCCAGTTGTTATAACGACACATGCAAGAGGTGCATGGACAGTGCTTCCTCTTCTTTCACAGTTGGCCGAAGAGCACAGCGCTTCTGCAAAATGGGTACTTTTCTGTGACCAACATATCACAATTCGTCTGCCTTTGCTTAAGGAGATACTTCAGGACTATGACCCAAAAGAGGTGATTGAAAACACTTTCATATTAGTGCATTACTAAGAAAACAATTACACAACAATTTCATCGTTAATAATGTTTTTTTTTTTTCTAGGAAATTTGGATTGGGCACGGTTTAAAAGATATAGAGCCCACAATTATCCACCACTTTTCTCTAGCGACTGAAGAACATAATTTTACATATCCAAACTTTGCATCAGGGTTCGCCATGAGTATGGCGTTGTTACGAACGTAAGTTTTAATATTCCTCTTTGGAATTACAGCCAATAAAATTTTTATATCATACTTTATGTTTATCTGACATCTGAGAAGAAAATAGAAAACATATTTCTTTACTTCCATTTAGAATTCTCTTTCATAACCCATAATTTGCTTACGGGATACAATGATTACAGTCTTTAGTATTTGAATCGAAGACACCTATGCATATCGATCGTCCAGTTCATTACTCAGACATCTCCAAATAACCCATATTGAGATAATGGGAAAAGCACTAACCGTAAACCAAATGTTATTGAATTATACCAAAGATTTATAAGTTTTATAAACAGTTGTTTAATAATTAGGTACTTTCCGAGTAGTCAGTAGAAGGATATTTAATTTTACTTTTACTGACCCAGAAATGTCAGCATTTTGTTTAATTCTTTAGAAGGTTATCTGCCATAGAATTTTTTTGGTGGCATTTTAGAGTTATCTATTTTTTTATTTTTTTCCATGTCCGCTCCCAATGTGGAGCATATGGTCTCCTAATGGAGGTATCTTGACAGAATTTTTTCTACGAGAACTGCTTGTCACTCAGTTGCTCAACCTCTCTTTTCTTTTTCGAAGAGAGTAGGGATAGAAGGATAGGGCTATGACAGGACTAGTGGTTAGCTAATCGCTCTCGTTACGCCCCGTGAGGATGGGATTGGTGGGAGGGAGGACTCAGACTACGTACAGAAATCCATAAATCGATTGAAACATCAATCTATGAAAACCGTCCGCACCGGGAATTGAACCCGAGACATCCGTAACCGTAGACAGCGACGAAACCAACTGCACCACGGGCGCTGACAAATCTATAGATTATATTAATTACCCGTTGCCCTGCTCTAAATAACTTCAGTACTCATAATTAATTCTTAACTGTGTTTAATGGTATGTCTAGTTTTTTTTTTTATTCACTGTTTATAATATGTTGTCATTAATTCATTACAGACTCCATCACCGTTTCAAAGAAAATGAATCTACGTCAAACACGGAATTCTCTATCGACCCTGCCTTTGAGCTGGCTACATTTGTATACGATAATGGCCGAGGCTCTCGGCTGTTGCACTCTGATGATTTTTGCATAGTCTCTAGCAGAAGCTGTGCCACATATCCCAACAGTCATGAAGCCTGTGTCAGTTTGTAAATCTAATCGTAATTTTTGTTTTGCTATTATTATGGTGGCGTTAATGATGACTTAATTACAGGGTGATCCAGTCCCACAAGACTCTCTCTTCTTTGCTGTAAAAACGTACCATGAATTTCACAAAGAGAGAGTGCCTGTCGTGAAAAAAACTTGGGGGAAGTATGCCCGGAATCTGATATTTTTTAGTGATAAAAATGGTCAGTTCTATTTTAATATTGTTAAAATTATAAAAGATAGTACTCGGCGAACTTATTATTATTCAAAATTATTAACTCACTTTAAGAATTAATGCAGCGAATTGTTCGGTACATCTTCAAACCTGCCTCTCCTTTTCATTATCACGGGATTCATGCTTCCTAGAACACTGGAGAATTCCTTAGGAATAATTGAACAGTCTTTCAGAACACCAGACACTATCCAAATTTATTGGAATTAGTTTTGAATATTTCGTCAGTTAAGTTGAAAAATAAGATCCTTAATTTATTATCTTGTACGTTTTGCATAGTTTTTGCAAAATATGATTATGTTTATAACCAAGCTTTGCCATACTACCAAGAGATGTCGATTGCATTCACTTTTTCCAAATATTTCAGAAATATACATACCTACGCAACTATGCAGCAGTGTGTAGCAAATCTCCGCGGTCTAACTACTAAATTTTTGTTTTTAATTTTAGACACCTCAATACCAACAATGGATTTGGGGATTGAAAATACAGAAAGAGGACACTGTGCCAAGACGATGGCCATCTTAAGTTATTTATCAGAATACTTGAAGACCAAACCTCACATAAAATGGGTCATTGTTGCTGATGATGATACAATATTGAGGTTATTTCTGTCGTAATATTTCCATATAATTCATGTATAATATAATAAATATTTCATATAAACACTTATAATTAATTAATCTTGTTTTGAAAACACATTTTTTTAATCAATTTAATTAACTCTGTAATGACTTCCTAAGAGTAAAAGACTAACTTAATTATTTTCAAATGATTCAACAGCTACTTTGTGGAAGATTATTTTCTTTATTTTATTTACGACGGTTGAGTGGTCAACATAGTTGGGTTCAGTTGTCCTGCTCATAGACTCGAATCCCGTTATAAACAGGATTGATTTTTCAATTAATTTAAGGATTTCTTCTCGAAGGCATGGATGTCTGTGACGTCTGGTTATTTTATGTTTGCAGTGTCTCCCGTTTTTGCGAAGTACTCTCCTGCTACGGCAATAAAAATGTGGCTCTTGGTGAACGCTACGGCTACGACATCCTTAATGGAAAAGGGTATGATTATCTGACTGGCGGCGGCAGCTTAGTCCTGAGCGTAGACTTGCTTCCACGGTTGGTAGATTGTGTCTGCCCGACTCCTTCAGCACCAGACGATATGTGGCTGGGAGTATGTTTGGCGTCCATCAAAGTACCTGTAATTCATTCTCCACTGTTTCATCAGGTAAAGAAGCACACCTCTAGTCTCCGTTTCTTTAATGTGCTCAAATAATATTATTTTATTTTTAATATTTTTGATAAATTCGGTGGTAACTTTGTGGAAATCGATTATTATTAAATTGCATTTTATATAGGTCAAGTGGTTCCCTACTATTAAATTTATTTCCAATAAGATTTCCCTCTCCAAAGACAAGTAATCACTGCAGCTGTAATTACTACAGTTATTGTTTGTGTCTAAGCCCTATTGCACATCTATAATCTCATTGTTCTAGAATGGGTGTTGCTTTTTAATTCGATTATCCCTCAATGATGTGTCACAGTTTTAGGCATATTTTTAACCTCCCTCCCTCCCTCCCTCCTTACGTGTTTCTATATACAGCCATATTATAACTATTATACAATGCGCATGTTTTCTAATTGAATATTTCCAGGCTCGTCCTATTGACTACTCGTCAGAATACCTCGCACCGCACAGACCAATCTCATTTCACAAACATTGGATGATTGACCCGATAAAGGTGTACAGAGATTGGTTTGAAACTGACGACCTTAAGTTTTCAAGAAGTATAATTCCGGACACTATAAGACATAAGGAATTATAAGGTTTTGTTATTTCGTGATTTACTTAAACTGACTTAAGCTGCCCTTGTATTATCTTTATTGGTGATTCTAAACGGTTTGGTCTATTATACAAACTTTCTTTGGGAACTGCTTAATATTCAAAATATATAATTTTTAATAAGAATCTATACAACCCTTTTCAGCGAAAACGTGAGACCCTGGGCAGCTGATATTTTTAAAGGCTCACTCTTCATATTATATACAACATATACATACAAAATTACTGTGCAACGTCGTTATCTTTGTAGACCTCACAAAGATAACTTCAAGTGCTGGTGCTTTTTTTCTCGCCAGAACTAAAAAAAGAAAAAGGCTTCACGTTTTTATTTCCGTTATTATAATTTGCAACCTGTATGTCCTGCTGCTTTAAAATAAACGTTTTACCACCATTTATTTGTCTTGTGACGTAACCACATTTGCTTGTCATTTCATCTGTCATTTTAGTATCATAGACTAAAATATCATGTAATGGTAGCAATATATGACTAATAAAATGGCATTTATCCTCATGGTTCATAGTTCTATAACTTTATCTAACAATGAGCTAGATATTTAGAGTTAATTTTTGTTTAATAATAAATTTATTCTTTTAGCATGAATTTCATGACATGTAGCTAATGAACTAAATTGCATAACTTTTGTTATTGAAAATTGCAGTTTGCCCCAGACGGAGTGCAGAATTCTCAGGATTCTTCGTAATGCCATTATATTATAAAGAATCTCATTCTCTCATTTGAAAAATACAATCGAGATACTGTCATGTTTCCAATGATGCGGGACTATTCGGAATCCTCGATGACTGATAATAGGCAATTTAAGCTCATATCATTGTTATGGACAATTTAATTAATAAGTGTTTGTTTAAATGCGTGCATAAGAGTTAAATATATATTTCTTGGAGATCATGAAATGGTTGTTTGAATATGTGACAATATGTAATGAATTTGTGTAGAGTAAAGGTTATATATGTGGGAGTCAATATCTGTATATACTTTACAATGATTTATTTGATGAAGTTTATAAATGTTTTACGTCCAATAAAAGCATTGACTATTTTTGAGTTTCATTTTTCAAAGATTTATATACATATTTTTGAGATTTATTTCATTATCAGTTTTATGAAATATTTGAATTTATACCAACCTAGAATATTTGGCACACAATTCCACAAACAAGAACTCTACAGTTGAATGTAAAAGAACAATTAATTAATCCCGAATTTTCTATGAGAACTTCTAAATTTCAACATTATTGTGGTATTTGTGTGTAATTTTATAAAATCTTTTCTGTCTTTCAAATAATTTGGAAATGTGGAAATATAAAACCAAAAAAAGTGGCATTTAAACCTCACTTTCTGTTTTTCACGAGATTTGCTCAACCTATCTTTTACTAAAAGTTTGAACTATTGAAATTTTATACACTTCCATGTATTTTGTCACTAGCGACCCGGGTTTCGCCTTTCGGCATCTTCAGGCATTCGAGCGCACGAATGGACTCAAACGGACAGACAGGAAACAGTGTCTAACGTTTATATAGAAGATACAACTATGACAAATATTATTTACGAGATAAAATATTATAAGTCTAGGATCCACACTGATACCTGAGTTAAAATTTCGAGAATCGCCTTAATCCTTATTTTGTAAACAACGCATTAACAGAGTGGCGAATTGCCGCTTTCCAACTAATATTAGAATTACCAGTGATTTTACAATTATAATAGCATTGTGGGTTTCGACGGGATGCAATTCGACGAAAGGATGTTTTAAATTTTACTAAAATGTTAAGGTTTATGAGACGATAAAAATAAAAGATAGAAGAAGGCTGATTCTTTCACCAATTGCTCCGCACGATGTTTTCAAAAATAGAGAGGGTTGAAAGCATCAAAAAATTCAAGATACAAATTTACATTTCCATTTCTTTACCAAACATTACCCTTCCACCTCTTGCTGATTACCCAGCCATGATTGACTGAATTAAATAGTTCCAAAACATACACATTATTCGGTTGGCATTTAGTTTATTTTTATTGAATCAATTTGGAGTAAATAAACTTTTAACAGAAGGTAGGTAATAAGTATTAATTTTAACTCAAACATTCAAGTTCTATTACAAAAGAGTCAAGGGTAGATGGATGAGGTTGGAAGAAATACTCATTGGCGAATGGTATGACGTTTTTTGAGAAGAATTGTTGAAGCACATACCTAGACATAATTTGAATAATTAAGAGCTGGTGGATATTTGAACCAGGTAACAGAACAGAAGCACTTAACTGCAATCTGGCATATATGAATTGTTACTAGGTGGCATTGCCACCAGTCAGCATAAACTCAATACACTTGATGAACACTGCAATTATGCTGAAAGAGACTGCTTGTGTGTTTGTTGCGTTATAGATAGAACAAGTTTATTGTGTTTCATTTTCCAAACAAAATGTAATTTAAAAAAAGCAATTGACATTAGCGATGCTCTTCTCAAAATTGGAAATCTGCAATTACAGCAGTATAAATTCTCAAATGTGAAATTTTAAAGTTTAGTAGGTACTTAACGTACTTAGCTGAAATAATTTTTAAAAATGTATGATGGTAATAATAGAAGATAACACTATTCTTTCTTTATTAAAAACAGGATTATGTTACAACATAATATTATTGTTTCTTAATTATAAAAAATAATCCATTGAGACAATAAATTCAATTCGTCTTCTGGCTGCAGTAAAAGTCAGTCGCAATAATAATTATTTTATTTTCAAAATTTGTCCCTAATTCGATTTTGATCTATGGAACTATTAATGTCATCCACGTAATGTTTTTATTGCTTATGGTGCTTGTGCCGCATATTTGACACGGTTGTTACTCAAATTTTTACCAAGCCGAACAAGAAAAGTATTGAGTATATACCAGGCACGGTTTATTAAACGCTCACGTTATCGGCCTACCGACTGTAGTATATCCATGACTGATTTTTCTGAAACCGAAGTAGACGTATTTAAATTATGGAATGGCTTTCGATAACCGTGTTGAGTGCATTTCTCATTTTGATAACTAAAATTTCACGCGTGACGAGTATCGGCGAAGTGATCTACGCTATCAATGCCGGCGGCGAGTCCCACACCGACAGCTATGGGGTGCGATACGAGAGAGACCCCCTGCAAGGCAAAGTTGGAACCGCTTCGGATTACGGGAAGCAATTGCTCATGATAGGCCGCGTCAACCCGAACGATCAGATTCTGTATCAAACCGAAAGATACCATCACAGTACTTTCGGGTACGATATTCCGGCGGGGGCCGACGGCGATTACGTTCTCGTGCTGAAGTTCAGTGAGGTCTATTTCAACGCACCCAACATGAAAGTTTTCGACGTCGTTTTGAACGGCGACCACACCATCGTGGCCGATCTAGATATTTACGACAAAGTAGGAAGAGGCGTAGCGCACGAGGAATACGTTCCATACAGCATAAGCAAAGGTCGACTCTATTACAATGAAGAAGAATCCGACATCCGAGGCGGTAAGATTCGAGTCGAGTTCATAAAAGGATACCGCGATAACCCCAAAATAAATGCAATGTATGTAGTCAGAGGCAAGCTTGAACATATTCCCAAATTGTCACCGTTACTACCCGAGCCTGACTTAGATGATGTCAAAGAAGAATCGGAAGAGAAGGTTTCCAAAACTAGAAGACCGAGTGGGCCGAAACAGCCCGATCCTTATTCCATGGACGACACGTCCATCATGCTTCCCGTTTTCGTTGCCATCGGTGCATTTATTCCTCTGCTTTTCTGCTTGTGTAAGCTATGAAAAGTGACAGCTTTTATGTGAGAAATAGACATGTTTGTTTTCAATTGTGAATGTGACAGCAGTGTATGAGTTCATTGTGCAGCTTGGATGGTTCGTTTTAGTATTCCAATTCTCAGTTTCTTAAATGTCAACAATTTTTTTTTTTAAATACAGTACATTCGTGAACTGTCAGGAAATGGTGTTCTAAAATTGAATATCTATACCCTGGCCACTATAAAGATACTCACAGAAAAAAACTTGTCAGTTGAGGTAGGGATCCGTACTGTATCTTGTCCAGCTGTTTTTCTTGAGTCTTCATACCAAGATCTAGTTGAAAAGAATTCATATAATATCTTTTTGATATACAATCACATTTCTATAGTCAATGTTTGGAAATTAAACTAAATTAAATTATAAAATTACCTTCTAATTTTTAAATTCCAATTTACACACTCACTCACAGCTACAAAAATCTTCAAAGGTATCAATAATTACAAGCTTAGTCTCAAAATTCAAGGATAATTTAGCAACACTACATAACCAGAAAACGCTTTGGGACAATTATGATTTCCAAATATACATAATGATTTTAGAAAACTATAATTATTTCATAATTTACCATCACATCTAACTAGCATTGATCTGCCATTATGATTACGATGATAACAAAACAATGTTTCGGCATTGTTTCATAATTCACTATCTCTTGAAGAATCCCGTACTATTTTTCTAGTCAAATATTGTTTTCATTTTTGTGGAATATACTGTATAATGACTGTATTTCAGAATGCTTTGCCCAACATCTTGACACCTGCCGTGTAACTATGCAAGTGTTCAAATTATCACATAATAAATGTAATGTTGAGATTATGGAAGTAGGATTAGAAATATTTCACACGACTTTTAGTGTACAGGTTATTACTATTTGGTTTTGTGTTTGAGGTGCTAATTTTTAAAAGTACAAACCATATTCATCTCACAGGTTGACGGTGTTAGCATAAATTTGTAATATGGGCGAAATTGCCATTGTTTAAAAATATTTAGTCCATACTGACTTAAGCTAAAAACAATATACCCAAATTTTTCAATGCCTGGAATTAATCAAATATCAAAATAGGAATGTGTATAACCATTTTAATGCCTTATTCAATTATTTTATTGGGATTAATAATAGTAACTAATAATTGGACAAGTATTAGTAGTTTTACCGTTATTTTTTATCTGCATCACCAAACGCACATCACTCTTTATTGCATGTATGTCATTAACAGAATTATTTTTTCACAGGTAACAGATTTAGTAATCGTCTACCGCAATTACCAAATATCATTTGTGACACTGGTGACTGCACAAGCAATTATGAAATGTAATATTGAGGTTGCCATGGGCATTTTGTTTGTATTCGAATTCTTATAGTTTCCCTGTTATGGAAGAAAAATGTTCAAAAGTCTTTTATTTAATTTATATTGCAATGTTCCCTTATACATCTAGCAACACGCAAATTTGATGAAATTAATTTTTTTTTGAAAATACCATTCGAGTAAAGAAAAAAAAAATTAAAACTTTTTTGTATTGATGTAAAAATTCAACATTCATTTACTCAAAACTCGGATATTCAACATAATGTTTCTTTTTACCGGAACAAAAATTACAATGCCGTTCCTCAAAAATATAATTGAAAAGATTTAAATTCCGAAGCAAAACCTACGATTGCTTTTGTGTTTTTTTTACTAATTACCGATTGTATGTAAAGATGCTAACTCTAATGAAAAGCAATTACTTATACTTCATACATTCAATTTTATATTCAAAAAAATATATGCATCCTTGTATAATAATTTCGTTTTCAGCTAGTTGAAATATTATTCGATCTATTTATTATAAATTTTATTTATGGTTTCTACGTTATGTTATAAAATATTTAATGTTTTTTGTTTTACAGTCAAGATACGCACACTTATTGTTAATATAATGAGGAATTCCGTAATACATATTTATGTTTAAAGCTTAAAGTTATTTAACAAATTATTGTTTAAAGCTTAAAGTTATTTAACAAACTTTAAGGAATGTAACAATTTTTTCATTCTGATTATTTTACTTATTTACTAAGTAAAATGATAAACCTAACCTCAACTTCAAACAATAATCCTCAATGGTCATACAATCAAATAGTTTAATTCTGATAATTATCTGAAGTACGGACGTACATCAAATTATCTACTGTAGATTTAGCAAGAACAATTTTGGTAAAATTTGTTTTCAAGTAGAATTCCTCATGTCATCCATTTTGCCACGAAGTATATTCAATCCCATACACAGCTTAATATATTAAATAAAAAGTGATACCAAAAATTAGCCTTTTTGTAATATTAAACAATAAGAAATTGTAATAGATCTCTTTAAATCCTGAAAATTTCATTCCTTAACTGAATTTTTAACAATGAAAAATATACAACTTCTCAAATGATCGATATGCTTGTATTGATATTTCTAAGAAATCTATCTCTAACCTTTGAACATTAATCCAAAAATGACTGATTTAATTTCTCTGCATCCAAGTATTTAGAAGAATTGCATCACATAACTACTGTAGAGACGTAGTTAGTACTTAAGTGCAAGATTTGCTTTTTTTATATCCGAATTTTGTGTTATCAATTTTTTTTGTGAAATATTTTGATTGTTGATTGATTTGATTGTATAATTTTTATAAATACATTCTGAAAACAGATTTTGCATCATTTTATTTCATCAACCATAATTCCATACTTTGTTATCAAAAAAGGCTGGATATTTTGTAACAAGTAATGACAAATAATCAATGCCTTTGAAATGTAGTGTTTTTTTAGGATAATGCTGAGAATATCTCGGACAAACTGCAGAGCCAATGATTCGATACAGCAATAGCTGGATATTAGGATCCGTCTTGCTCTGTTGGCTCAGGATCAGAAAAACTATTGGCATTAATGTGCGGTTAAAAATCGTACTATAGGATAAAATAACAAAGTATTTAGTTCTACAAAATTTTTATCAGGTAGTTGATAGCTATTTCGGCTTTACGCCATCGTCAGAACTATGTTGTCGTCCTATTATAATGGAGTTCTCTACCAAGTAAATGCCAATTCAATCAATAAAAATCGTATTCTTAAGAATATGAAATGTTGTAGCGTAAACATGCACACATTTATCACCATCACATGATATTATTTCGTTCCACAATCAAGGGTTCAAATACCCGAATAAACAGACATGTATGCAAATATCTGTGATTTTTTCATGCTCTCCTATTGTACGCATTCCTGAATAAATGCCTTAGAGCTATCAGCTCACAAGGTCTACTTGTTAAATAACCAGATTGTTGAAGTAATACAGTAGAAAAAGCTGGTATTATTTCATAAAAATATTTTCTATCCCAATTCAGTCCTTATTTTATTGTATGTAGTGGTTGAATTGGGTTTAAATTTTTATTTAACGAATTTAAAATTATCGAATCTTTTTTTCCCTGCAAATAATATAATACGCATTACATATGCGTGTTAGATGAATTTTGTCACACTGCGACATTCAGAATAATTGTTGGTATAATTATCACAATAATTTATAAATTAAGTAGTGCAAAATGCAAAAACCTTATAACATAATTGAAATAATCCAAAAGGTTTACTCTTTATCACATATTTAGGTCACTTGCTTTAGAAGGTTATAGTATTGTAAAGTAAGCCAATCAAATACATATCAGTTTTAATCAATATGTAAAACGTGTCACTACCTAATAAAATAGGTAAACCAGATGGCTGGCTTATTTATCTATAGAGCTGATATAATCAATACGTACGCGTGTAGGTATCAATTTGTCATTTTTCAAAAAAAATTTGCAGCTGATATAAGTAAATTATATAATTCATATTTGACATTGATCAGAAGAGAAACTATGACGGCTGGCTTATGTTTAACAAATAATGTAGTGTTTAATTTATTCAGGTTTTTATTCACTTTCCATATATTATCTAAAAAATCAGTTCATTCTTTTACCATGTCCGCACCCAATGTTGTGGAGCATATGGGCTTCTAATGGAGGTATATTTCTACAGAAGTTTTTCTACGAGAACTGCATGTCACTCAGTTGCTCAACCTTAGACGTAGACCACTGCACCACGGACTCAATTAATTCATGCAGAATTATTAAATTATTTGTTTTCAACATGAAAGATTTATCATCCTGATTTTACATTTGTGATAGATACCCCATAGATCCTACACAGTGTGAAGAAATTGTAATAGTCCATTTTGAATTCTGAAAATTTCATTCCTAAATCCATTCTGGGCTGAGATTACTCCTAGCATATTTACATAAATATACTGTTCACGGCTACATAAGACTATAATTAAAGCCATGGCATTGGTAATCTCGCTAGTTTTTTTGCTTCAGCACATCCCATCCTGTCAGTATGTGGAAGATACAATGGGGCTTTGGCACAATATTTTTACGGGTATACAAATATCTACCAGTTCTGTGATCGAGAGCTCAACGTTGTTGGTTTCGAGTACGATGCACACAATCTCGAGTCTCAATATGAACAGTTGTATAAATTGTTTTTCAATCGATTTCTCTTTAAAGGCAGAGATGTCTATGAGTCTGAAATTCCCTCCTACCCATCTAATCCTAAAAACGTAGTGAGAGCGATTAGCTCCCACTAGTCCTGTCCTAAGCCTATCCTTCTATCCTTACTCTCGTTGAAAACAGAGAGGTTGAGCAGCTGAGTAACAAGCAGTTCTCGTAGAAAAACTTTTGTTTAGATCAACTCCAATAGAAGTCCATATGCTTCACATTGGGATTTGGACATGGTTGAAAAAAAAATTTAAAGTATAATTGTCGCAGCGCAGCGGTGGGTTGACTGAATTTTTATGAATAATAAATTTAAATGTTCTCAAATGATTGATAATAATAATATATATCGATGTCTTAAAGAGCAAAGTTGCTAACTCCACATTTGGTTAAAAATGACTTAATAATGCCGTCTTGTTGCATCATGCTATATGCATGTCCCGTATAAATTTGACAACTCAAAGTTATTTAAATATACTGAAAAAAACGTTCCAAGAAAATTTGCTCCATTGAGCTCTGAAACATACAACGCAAAATATCTAATTCCACCATTTGTATTGAAGAAGTGTGTCGTTCGTAAGCAGCTCTGCAAATAAATTGTAAAATAGATGTTTTTTTGTTGATAACACAAATAAAACATTCTCAAAGTGTAATTGTGAGAACAAACCATGTTTTCCATACAATATTTCTATACTTTTAATAGACATATGTTCAATTTTATGCTTTTGAATTTGAAATCAACTAAAGTAGATGTAAATTTTTCCGATGTTATCAATATTGTGTTCTAAATACTGTTATAATGTTTGCAGTCTTATTATTATATAATCGGATCGTTATAATTAGTTCAAATAATAAAAAAATATATATGAATATAATAAAAAACATCTTAAATTTACACCATTGCTGAATTAGCTAAACAAAAACAAGAAGAAAAATTATTGTTACAACATTTGCAAGAAGATGACTAAATATAATATGAAAATTTTTTAGTAGACTAAATTATTCAACTAACGTTATAGATAGTAGCATAAATACTGAACCACGGTATTTCAGTGATACATTTTTTGAAAGATAAGATGATATTTCTTTTACTATTCCGGCTGATAGAAGAATTCAACAACATTCAATTTCTAGTCCGATAATAGATTCGTTCATTGATGATAGAAGTGGTCACGTTATTTCTTTGGTACCATATTCTGAGCATTCAGATTCAGATGAATACACCAGTCCTCAGCCAAAGATGAATAGGAGTAAAAGATTTGAAGTAAACTTACTTACATGGTTTACAAAAAAAATTGTGAAAAGGATGAACTTTTTTCCATGTTCACTTCCAATGTGGAGCATATAGCCTCGTAATGGAGGTAGATCTCAACGGAAGTTTTTTTCTACGAGAACTGCAAGTTACTCAGTCGCTCAACCTCTCCTTTCGAAGAGAGTAGGGATAGAAGGATAGGGCTAAGATAGGAATAGTGATTAGCTAATCGCTCTCGCTATGCCCTGTTTTTAGGGCACTCTGACTTTAGCGAGCCGATGTTTGCGCACAATATAAGACTAGTTTGTATAATTGACTACTCATCTAAAGAAATTTACTTACATAAATGATAACTTTTATGTTGAAATTACATCTTATTTAAAATTAATTAGTACTTTTACTGACCAATCCAAATAAAGTTTATTGATTGGAAAAAAAAAATATGAGATAATGACCATAAGGTCATAATTCCACCATATCGTCTATGCGGAGAGGTATTAAATCAAAATTTGACTGTTTTGACTGATTGATGAATACTCGGTGTACGCTCTATAATTTGCCAAAACACCCAAAGGTTATATCTATTCAAATGGCCAATATACATTCTCTTTGAAGACAAAAGCACATACAGCGAAAACGCACTAAAGAGACTTAATGCATTTTTGTAGACCATTTTGATTTACAAAATCGTGCGAGTAACACTTCATACTATATAACTGAAATTATAAGTTTCGGTGTCCGTGGCGCAGTTGGTGGCGTCGCTGGCTACGGTTACAGATGTCTCGGGTTTGATTCCCGGTGCGGACGATTTTCATAGATTGATCTTTCAATCGATTTATGGATTTCTGTACATAGTCTGAGTCCTCCCTCCCACCCATCCCATCCTCACGGGGCGTAGCGAGAGCGATTACTTAACCACTAGTCTTGTCATAGCCGTATCCTTCCATCCCTTCTCTCTTCGAAAAAAGAGAGGTTGAGCAACTGGGTAACAAGCAGTTCTCGTAGAAAAATTCTGTTAAGATACCTCCATTAGGAGACCATATGCTCCACATTGGGAGCTGACATGGAAAAAAAAAAAACTGTTAACGACTCCTTGGCGCAGTTGGTAACGTCGTTGGCTACGGTTACGGATGTCTCGGGCTGAAGTCCCGGTGCGAATTTATGAATTTCTGTTCGTAGTCATGAATGTTCGTGATGTCTAAAACTCCCTCCTACCCAAAAATGGTGCGTAGCGAGAGTGATTAGCCAACAACTACGCCAGTCCACTATTGGTTTGTGACACAGACCAACTCAAATAATTTCCATAAGTCGCGGGAAACGAGCGTTACGTCATGTAGACACACTTACTAGTACAACAGCGTGTGGTTTAAAAACATATTTTCTGTCAGAATGTTATTATTTTCTGCTATATATCTTATAAATAATGAATTTACATGATTTTTAAACACCGTTTTGCTACTGTTTACGTTTTTGTGTTGTTCCATATCCACCAAACGCAAAATGTTTTCCATTTTTGTGGATATGGAACAAACCAAGACAATTATTCTTTCGGAATACAACTTAATATTTTTTTATTCTGTATTATTCTGTGTTTTCGTGGATAAAAGTCACAACACAATTTACATTTAATATTTGTTTATTACTATAAGAATAATTATTATAAGAAGAATATTTAAAAAATCTTAGGCGTAGGCAAGAAAATGTTATAAGAGTTATATAGTTTTCTAAAGTTATAAAAATATGTTGGCTGTGAGGATAAACACTTAGTTGTAGAAATTAAGACTTCAGTTTCATTTAATGATTATAATGCACAATGCTTTAAAAAATCCGTATCATTTCGTGACATAAACTTCATCATGGATTTTATGTCAATGATTTTTTTGTATCCTAATGAAATATTATTTTTAGTATGGGAATACGAGGTAAAACTTTATAATTGCTATCCTGTTTCGTAAATGGAACCTTTTTTTTTCTTCTAGAACTACTACCGCGTGGAGTAATTATTACATTTTTCAACTTAATTTTCTTGACATACCTCAAGATTATTATGATATGGCGTCACAAGTAATTTTAAGACCAAATAAATATGACAAAATTAAAATTCAGTTCGTGTAGGGTACGTATAAAAATATTTTATTAGGTAAATAAAAAAAATGGCAATTCTAGCAAAAATGAATCTTTCATTATAATTTGAAATCACCTTCCTTCAAACACACCAGTGTTTTGCAAATTCAATTGATTTCATAGTTTATTTACAAAATTATTTTGCACATAATTGTTTATATTGAAACATTTTTAACTAATTTACTAATAATTCATTTAATCAATTAATTATTATTGATGTTCTTTTGTCTTGCCGGTTGCAGTCTTTGAGAAAGTTGAATCAGCTTTCGTAACCTGGAAATAATATAGACAGTAATTAATTTTTTTACTGGTTATTATATAAACCAAACTGCTGAGTGTACTGTCGCATGGAACTTTATTTTATATATTTATAAGCTCGTTTTCGTTACGTACATCGATATAACTATGATTTCGCTGTAATGGTTAATATTTGTATGATCTAAAAAAGATCAGGCTACATTTATGTGTAAAGCTCTGGGGAAAAAATGCCTTTGTTTTATCAAACAAGACGTAAACTCGAAGATATTTATTTAAATTACGAGAAATTAAAGTTTTCTACAACCCATTGAAAAAGAAGACTAAAATTGTTTCACATGAGAGCGCGTACTTTGAAATTTAAAAAAACTATTCATCGCTTCCAGGCCAAACAATAAGATCCTGCGATTTGGCCCAGGAGAGGGTTGGTACTTATGATTAATAAGCCACAATAAATCTCATTTTGAAAGCTTGGATCTTATTATACAAAGGTTATAATCATGTTAATTAGTAATTTAGGTAAATATGATTTACAGCACGCTACTCTTTTCTATTCGAAAATTTACCAAGTCAATAAAATTCAGTTTTGTAGGAAATTTAATTACACGGAGGAAAGTGTCAAATTTTCATACATCAGAGAAACTGATAAATTACGAATATAATCTTAGTATTATCACCTATGTCAAATGATTCGTTCTTAGAAAAAAACAGAGAGGGAATTTGAAATACAACGACAAATTTTCGTAATGTTTCGTAATTGGCATAAAATATCGGTTTCCATTGATTCCAATGTTTGGTTTTTTGATATTTTCCTATTCGCAATTAAATTTCCCAGATAATTCCATTGTTTTTGTGGCATTAAACAATTTTTATAGTAGAAAAAGAGTAACATGTTGCAACGCATATTTTCCGTTTTTTTATTATTTATTGAAGTTCTTTCTTACAACGTCTGCTGCTGGGGCTTTTTAGCTCTTGCTCTACAATTTCCTTGTCTGTCCTTCCTGAAGCCTTCCATACAATCAGCCCGCTGTAATTTCGTGCCATTATTAAAATAACTGGTTTGACTTGTGCTCAAGTTCACAGCTACATCGTCGCTTCCTCTTTTAATATTTGGAAGTCTTTCTAAAGGAGCCACAATAACTTTTACAGGAATCCCGGTGGTGTAGTCAGGTTTTACAGTTAATGGACGAAATGTGGTAGAGGATACGGTTTGATTTTTTGGGATCATTGAATTCAGATTTGCCAACATAGTATGATTTTCAGAATTTGTCGTATTGCTCGTATCGATTATTTTTGTCACATTTGTCGATGCAATTGGTACTTTTGTACTTGTCGGCAAAGTTGCAGGTGTAATTTCAACAATTCTTTCTGTAGTTGATTCTGCATTAATTTGTAAAGTGTCTGAAGGCATTGTCACAAAAGTTGTAGATGCCGGTGTTGTCGTTTTGGTACCCGTTGGTGGTTTAATCGTCAATTCTGAATAGTCGTAACTGTAATCGTAATCCTGTAACAAAATAATATATCGTAATATTCTTCCTATTTCCTTAGATTATCGGTAAACCCTTGCAAGCGTTCTCGTCTATATTCGCTCACGACCGTCGATTGAATTTTTATTTTTGGTAAAAATACGAAACGCTAGTATGACCTGCGTGGAATCAAGGACACTGGCTTGGATAAAGAATCGCGGTGTGATGACTTTAAACTCTAAGCTGGGAAAAAAATATTAACCTAAAAATGCAACTTTAAATGATCCATTAAAAATATCATAGGTAAGATTCTGTATGTACCCGCATACTTCCAAATAATAACGATAAACTAATGTTCGCTAAATCTGAAAAATAATTTGTTTTCGTTTTCATGTTTGAACTGTGTGTTTGAATATATTTTCTTATCGAATTGAAGTAACAGCAGAGGCATTTTTTTGTTTATTCGTGATGTACTCTTTATGATAATAAATAATTCTATTGTACTACTGATACCAGCAATATTATTTGTAAAAAAATGAGAATTTATCAACTTCAAAAACAATAAGGCCAGAATTGAATGTTATTGTACAATTAAAAAACAACGAAACGTTCTTTTATCGTGATTGTGGAATTAACTAATAAATATTTATTATTTTTGTCGCAATACTGATAAGATTTTCAAAACTTAACCAGTACGTTTGATAGCTGTAAAACATTCTCAATTACTGACCGCGCCAATAAATTACATAATATGACATCACAGTTGTTAGTGCACAATTAAAAAATCTAGAATACGAATTCTTAGCGTAACAAATATTTAAATAATGATCTATTTCCCACACTTTACAAAATTGTATTATTCAATTATGAAACAAGTAATTAAATTATGTCTGTTGAAAATTCTAACATTTCAAATCAGCGTTAACAGTGTTTATTATTACTATAAAATTGTTAACTGTCATTTATAAACGGAAAGACATTATATTTATAAAAATAAAACGAAATATATACCTATATATACCTAGTTATTATTCCACAATATCTAACGTGATTATGATTTAGATCGTGTAATTAAATAGATTGTGTGTAGGTATATATTTAATATTGAAACAACTAGAAAAAATAGTAAAAACGATTAACGAACTGCACACTTAATATTGAAATTAAAATAAATTTATTAGTATTAGAAATCACAAAAAAATCCATTAGTAATATGCTGGTATTTTACCTCTGGACCTCCAAGCCCTCCGCTGAGTAACGCAAAGATTTTGATATCCTTCAGGCTTATCTGAATATTATATTCACCCGTCTGCCTTTGATCAAATGTGGTCTTATTTTGCGAGGACCCATTAATAATATCCACCAAACAGAGTACACTAAGGCATGTAAATATCCTTCTCAACAGATTAGTCATGGCTGATCTATATGGTTAATTAAATTCTTTGCTAAAATTTGCCAACAGAAAGGGCCACCGCACTCTTGTAATATTTGCTTTGAATTGAATGACTGACTGGAGAAGATTCTTCCAGGTGCCATGTACATGCTGAATTTTATGCATCTGGAACAACTCGTTTGGTCTCTGAAGATTTTTTAATGTAGTTAACAGTTATCCAGAGGCGAACAGGTCGATAGCCTCATCATTAGGTATGTAACTGATCACATCAGCATAGGTCGGTTTGTTAGCATTTGCGGCACATTATCTATCAAAGATAAATAAACATTGAAAACCGATAAAATGCCGCTATGAGATTTCATTTAAAATTCAGTGCTGTACTTCTGTGATTCTGCGAAATCCTTGGTTAAATAATACGGATGATGACGGACATCTCTATAAAAAGAAGTAACTAACCTTTTCTACGGTACTAAGTACAGTAACCATAGCATAGTTAATGTCGAATATATTATATTTTAACGGTTGATATAAGTCGTTACCGACTGTATAAAAGCAAAAAATATTGCATACATTTAAGAGTTTTACTTTTAACAATGCAGACCATTTGTTTCACAAATAGCAAGATTTTACAGTTTAATACTAATTGAATTAAGTCATATTTTCATTGAATTAAACATCTATTTTCTAAGTAAAATTCTAATCTAATCTTTGTTGTGTTTAATTTTATTAACTAAAATCAACATATCTAACATACCTAGTCAGACAACATAACTGTGTTTATCAGAGCAGTTTTACGATACTATGAATATAAACAGGTTTAAAAACCAATTGTTATTTTATTACTACCTTTACATAAAAGATTTTCGTGTATGTTTTGTTTTGCATAATTAGGGTGCACACACGGCAGAAGTAAATTTTATAAATTGAATGTTTACCAGACTCTTGTTTTTGGCCCCCAAAACATTAAATAGGCATTGGTGGAACAATAAGTTGATAATTCATGATTAGAATTCATAACTTTTTTATTCCACTGGCTGGTATGATATAGGAAAAACAAGGCTATCAAAAAGTTACCGCCGAATCCATCGAAACAAGTTGCTGTTTGAATCTTTTCATTGAACCCATATTTTGAGACATACATCATTTTATACCTGTTATTTTGTATCAATTATTCGTTTATAAATTACTATCAGTAATGAAGTATATACATCTTGTTTTCGTGGGTTCCTCAGACCCATTGTAGAGCAGGATTACAAGATCATCTTTCACTTTCGCTTCGCTGCAAATCGGGGTACCGCACTTATATGATATGTAGGTAAGATTACTAAAATTACATGTCAATTTAGTAAATTATGTTGCAGCAGGGTAGAAAAATATGCACCTCAAGTCATATGTGACGACACTTTGACGGAGCAAATTTTTATTTTCACCAAAACACTGTTTTAAACGTATTAGATAGTAATTCAATAATCACACCATTGTGTACTTACTGATTTACGTCATTACGTGAAAAAATGCGAAATTGCATTGTAATAATGTGTTATTTTTTTTATAGCTCACTTATACTTATTACATCACGGCTGCAGGCTATTAACTACAGACTACTCATCGAATTTTCATTCGGTAAACGATCCGTTATAAGACTTTCCATATTAAAAAAAAAACTAGATATACCTAATTATGGTAATAAACTACAGGAAGACTTTTTGTATTTGCTCTACCATAACACTAGATATATTATTTCCCGTTATGACAGAAAATTATTTCATCTTCCAAATTGTTTGTAGGACCGATACTTACTTCTCTATATTTTAATAGAAATAAATATTCAATTCAATAATAAAATTCTCTTAACACGTATATTGTTCACTGAAGGGGTTGGCCATGGCCTCCGTGGCTTTACTCTTGGGTCCGCTTATGTGGTAACGAAAGTTAAATGGTTTCTTAATACATAGATGGTGAACTGATGACTCGTGGTCCCCTCATAATCCGCGTGACGATTTTGTAGCATCCGCATGTACGATTTGAATGTTGATTTTAAAAACTATATTTGCTAGCATTCTTACTGTAAACATTGCTTGAGGCGAGTACGTAATATAAAATCAATCTATTTACATGTTTATGTATTTGTTGAGTGATGTTTTACAATAATTATTGGATTACATGTTTCTGATCTGGACTATCATAATATAATTACAGGCTTGGTAAGATGATGGCGGTTGACGGTGAAGCCGGGATGAACCCGATAAAGAATTTCAATTTATTAAAAATATATGTGACTATGTTTGTACCATGGTTCAAATAATTTATGCATGCATGAATAATATTCAGTCGCTATTTTCCATTGCTTTACGGTAGAATTTTGACGAGTTTTTAATATCAACCACATCATTTGAAATGATATTATATTATTTTCGAACGTTGATAAAACAATGTGGGCTGTGAGACGGGCTCGGATAATGGATGCGTTTGATGGGACCGGGTGCGTACCGAGTATTTTGTCCTGGGTCGACTTTAATGTTGACCATTGTTTTTTTGTAAAAAACTGAAATATTTTTATCGTTTTTATCACATTATTATTGGGTATTGGCAGTGAATTACAATAAAATTTTCTTATTAAAAAAACATATAATCGAGGCCGAGGTCGAAAGACCTAGTTTAGAAAATTTTGGTTGCTTTGAACGTTTAAATAAACGATGGACATAATGGACGACATAATTAACCATACCTACCTATTACTTTTTTTAAATTGCCACTCAACCCATAATAATATATTTTTTTAAAACACTACATCCTCATTACTTTACCGATCCATATATCGTTTGTTTTTTTTTTTTTTCGGTAAAAAAATAGTGCAGTCCGCTCATCGCCATCACTAATGATATCTTCGCTGACGATCTACCGTATAAAATTATTGATGATTTATATAAATAAATAGTAAGACGTCATTGAAAAATACTGTTGTGAAATTATATTTGTTCCATTGAAAAACACCTGTTTTATTGAACGTCTGCAATTTGCTTACGAAATAATTGTATAAAAATTGTATTTTATATTTAAATTTCAATTCAATTTTATGGGAAAGGGATAATATAATATCTCATAGTATATGAGTTGCTACGCACAAATTTTATTTTGAACATGTTATGTAAAATATTTAATTCAATACGCAATGTTATAAGAGACTAATATACTATATTTATTTAAAGAAAAAAAAAATATTTAAATCGCCGCCGTTATATGGTAGACAATACAAACTGTATGGCAATATGCAAATTACTATTTCCCAATATTGAAGACTATCTAGGCATGAAACGACTCTAGTGAGAGATAATAATTATTAAAAAGGGATTTCAGATAGTTTTTATGATTGGTAAAATTTTGAGTTGATAATATAAGGAAGAGTACTTTCTTAAAGTGAGTTGTTGATGCATTGGACATTTATCTTATAAAAGTGTTAAATTTACACCTCATAGAAAAGAAAACTTCGTAAATGAATATTAAAATTGAATTTTATTATGAAATGTCACAATTTAATTATTGGGCATTTAAATTATTTTTGTATATTTATTGTGACTGGAAACATTACAATGTTTTCCACCGATTCTTCTTTCTTTCCTATGTTTATCTGTCAAAAAGGTCACGAAGAGTTATGACGTGAGACAAAAGTTCAGTGATGATTTCGGGCTTCCTGTGTTAGTGATTGAGATCGACAAATCCTGTCAAAAGATAATATCAAAATCTTATCTTCAACAGCAAGAACGTGTGTATTGGAAGCTCTTTTAAGGCGAATTCTCTGTTATATTGACACCTTAAAAATGTAAACAGTGTTTCAAAATGCTTAAATTTTGGAAGAATCCAGGTAAATTATCGTGTGAATCAACGATTTTTTTTTCTAAGATGGCTATTAACAACAATTCTAACACGCACAATCTTTTTAGCTAGGGGTAAATCAAAATTTCCCACTCGACCACCTGAATTATCCGAAGAATCGACGTCGCCATCGTCATCGCTGAAAAATTTCGACGCATCTCAGACACCTGCATATAACTTTGAGAGCTTTTTGGACGCAGGTATTTAGACAATTACATATTTTATCGTAGCCGATTTGATTGACAGAAAAATGCAGTTTTTTGTACACTATAACAAAAATTCAACCGAGAAATATTTATGTTAAAAAAAAAATTAAGTATGTCAATAATGTCAACTACGAAATTTTAACGATTTTGTTGTACCAGTCTAGTAAAAAACTCTTGGATATAGTCGGTTATTATGTGTTTATGCATTTTAATGTTCAATTTATTTTACATAGGCATCTCTTAGAGTAGGAATTCTGTTGAGTAGATCTCAATTACTCAATCAATTAGTCTTTGTTGAAAGTGATTACTCACTTCTATACATCATATTATGCACGCCAAGAATCTGAGAACATAGAGTTCATTATTTTCCCAATATAACCTATACCCACTGGTCACTGTCACTGGTTAAAGAATGTTCATAATAGTATAAGCCTAGATTATTGAAAGTAGTACTAATCCATACGGTAAAATAGAGAAGTAGTATGAAATACAAAAATATTTGTGTGTGCTTTAAATTTAGTCTGTTAATATTAATTTAGGTAAAAATAATGGGACAATTTTATTGTTTTTAGAGCAAATTGCGGAAGCTTTTGTGTATAAAAAGTTTTCCAAGGCTTACAGAATAATCAGCCTGTTGAAAGTATTGCTATCCAATTAATTATCACATATTGTTCACAAACTGTAAATTATTATCCTTAATTTTTCAGTTGACCAAGAAGATAATCTGAAGTATTCATCTCGCTTATCCCAATCTTTCCAAGAAGTTTTATTTGACAAAAATTCGATATCGTATTTCATGCAGTACTTGGATTCAGTGTCATGCATGTCTCTTATACAATTCTGGATTGAAGTTGAGAATTTTAAAACCGCTACAGAATCATTCCATATGACAGATAAATCTAACGATACAACTAAGACACTTCACCAAAATGTCAATAGGACGGTCAGCTTTGATTCTTCGATTGCGGTTAACGGAGACGACAAGCCTAAATGTCTATCGAATGGCTTCAGTGAGCCGAGTAATAATTACATTAATCATAGCCAAATTAACAAAATTCTCAGTCGTTCATCCTTAAGAGTCGCCAGTTGCTCTAACATTTCTTCTTCTGATGTAAATATATCTAAACGTAATGCGAGTTCCAAGAAATCTCTTTTAGATGATGCCGTTCGGATATTCAAAAAATTCATCGCTCTAGAATCGCCGCAACGGTTAGATATTCCTGAAGACATACGAAATATGATTGTATCTTCTATTTGTCACCCTGAAGGTCTGATAGACCCTGATATTTTTAAAGTTGTACAAAATATAGTATACGAAAGAATGTCTACGCAACATTTTGAAAGCTTTATTCAGAGCGCATATTATTGTAAATACAAAATAGACATTTTAACTAACGGGACATTGACCATAGAAGATATCGTATACAACCAAATGGTATTATTTTATTTCATGGAGTATATAGAGCAGGAGCAAAGTAGTTCACTATTAGAATTTGTAATAGCAGTCATTAATTTTAGAGAGCAGTTACAAAATAATACCAACACTGATTTAGAGCAAGCTCAGAACGATGCTATCATTTTGTACGACAAATACTTTTCCTTGCAAGCGACCAGTTCTTTAGGGTTTCCCGGTGAAGTTCGACTGAATATTGAAGAAAACATTTGCGTAGAAGGAGGACCGTTTCCAGATTGTTTTCATTTACCATTTAGACTCGCTTTGAAAGTATTGCAGCAGTATATTTCAACATTCCTCACGTCCCAGCTTTATTATAAATATCTTTCGGATATGATCGGTTGCCTGGATGACGGTTGGCAGTCGACGAGTAGACATAAAAAGTCTGCGTCGGACTGTAGTAGTGAAATTAGCATTAGTGCAAAGAATACCCTTTTAGCAATGGAGGACTTCCCTTCGTACAGTAGAAAATACCGCAACGATCAAACAATGAGAATCGATTCTAAGCTTTTGTATAATGGAGATTTGCTGTGGCGTAGAAAAAGTAACAAAGGATTGTCCTTGGGTAGAGTTAACAGTCTCGGTCGATTCGAGTCCTGCATGGAACCAGAACCGGAAAAGAAGGACTCTTCTGTTTTGAAACGCGTGGTCAACAAGCTCGTGAGCGGGGAAAAAGACAAAGCCAAGGAAGAGCTGGCGTGGCAAGTCGCCCACATGATTGTTAAAGATATAACCGACATCACCATGGGTATACCCGAAAATACTTTATAGATTTCTATAGGTACAATAATTGTGATAATTATTATTTTCTTGTTTGATGTGCAAATTATTTATGATTATTATTATGTTAACCATATAACATGCAAAAAGTAAAAGTATTTTATATTTATGAAAAAAAAAAGGTTTGTACAAATCATTTATTCAAAATTTATGTTGATATGATTTTATTTTTTGTTGTAACTATTTTATGAATACATTAATGTAATTAATTATGTTTTCTGGATCAATGTGACACCTTCCATTAGTTTTTAAATGTAATGTTTCACAAGCTATATATACATATACAAAACAAATCCTATTTATACTTTTCTGGTTTTATTTTATTACTGGTCACAATATTTGATTAGCTATTTTTGTAACAATATAAACACATAAATAGGCATCGCTTATTTCCTATATTAATGTATTGTTGCATACGATTTGATCTCTTTAATTAAAAACACTAATAATTGTAACAAAATATTGATTGCTCATTCTCTGTTGAATTGTTAAGAATCTTTACTCTTACTCAACACCAAGAATGAATATTTTATGTTCCAACAATAGAACAGTGAAGCCAAAACAATAATATTTAAAATATAAATTATACAACAATTATTGCCAAGACCATAATAGAAAGCATTTTCCATTCCTGTTCCAATGCAGACATATTTTTGAAGTTTCTTTGGCTATCAAGTTATGAACAAAATATTGATTGCTCATTCTCTGTTGAGTTGAACTCTTGAATTAAAATAAACATCTATAAAATATCTTGTTCCGTTGACGAGTACAAATTTTTTAGTTTTCAATTTTAACGATTTAAACGATTGTTTAGATGTATAAATGAATGGTTGTTGTGAATAACACGAAACTTCATATTGCTGGCTAAAATTTAGCTTGGTATTTATTTTAAAATTACAATTGTACAGATTTTATACACAATACTTCTCAATTCCGTAAAACTATGTGTTACCATTTCACCATTTTATGTATGTGAATAACAAAGTTACGTAAGATTTAAATTTTAGACGGTGCAGTGTCTGAATTTATGTGATTTGTGTTATTAATTTTAGAATTGACAAATTTTTAAGACTTTCGTTCAGTTGAAGCATTTATTTTTATTCCTATCCAAAATGAAAAGATTAATGATATATTTGATAAATTTTATAATTGTGAAGATGAATTTGCTTAAATAATTCCTTTTTTGATGCTAAAAATACTTCATTGGCTTTGTTTTCCCAATTTTTAAATCTCTCAAAAGCGAAGTAAATTGATGGATTTGTACTACAGCGGCTATGGCTATGTACCAAATATTTCGACGTGAAAAATAATTGCTTGAAACCTTTACTAATTAATTAAAACCTATATAATAATTATTGAACCCTAGTTATGTTGTATGTATGTTTTCCTGAAATTAAATATATATTTTAGATAAATAAATAATGCAAAATATTTTTGATGGGGTTTTTATTCAAAATAAAATTACGTCAGTAAATATGCTGCAATAACGGTGACTCTTTGTAGCTCTGAGAGTAATACAAAAATTTTATGGTAAGTGTATTATCTAGTTTGTAAGTATCAAATTCTTTTAAAATGTTAGATATTGTTTAAAAGAATGTTAAATTCCTTATCACACTTGTTATTCGTCTTCATAATTACCTTGAAAGAAAAAACGTTCAACTTATTTTATTGATTAGCTGCTGTTGATATCTCACTAGTATTAATTTAGCATAATATCATGATATTTAGCAACATCATAAAATATTTCAATTGTAATATTAAAAATAAAACAATTTGTTTTGTACTACTTCTACATTTTAATAATCGCCAAGACCGGTTTTACCGTCTAATAAAACGAAAATCTTAAGGATTTTTATGTGAATATTCTGTAAATATATTGTATAATTCTGTTTATACATCGGCTGCTGACGGAGTCATTTTGTATGTAAATATGACATGCATACACGTGGCTAGCAGTCAACGAGTTAATAACTCAATTCTTGTCATAGTTCTTGAACCAAGTGTTTGATATATCTTTTAATTATTAACACTCAATTTCGTATAAATAGCCTTGTTAAGGTTTATTTTTAATCTTTCAGTTAAGTTAATATGTATTCCGATATTTCTCTTGAAAGAAAAGTAATTTTTTAAGGGTTATAAATAATTGCACTTTGTGTTGGATAATATTCACTTGAACTTTTATTTCGATAGTTTGCACTTTGGATTAGATATTGTTAACTTGGCACACTCAAACTTTGATTTAATAGTTTTCACTTAGTCACGGATTCTTTTAACAAAGTGAGCTAAGTTGTAGTAGGTTATGTTAGGGTTGGTCTGGTTTGGTTTGTGTAATTTTTTCTAATGCGTGGGAGCAAAGACAATATAGGCGGCCTGATATTGTGTAGAAGAATAAGTGAAATTTCATTACAGCTTCGTGCAGCTGTCGATTTCAAAGTGTGAGTATTTATATTGAGTGAAAACTATTTTATCTATGTGAGAATATTTTTTCGTAAGTGTACTATATTTCTTCAATGTCAAAATATATTTTATTATGTGGGATCATTTTATTTTTAGTGAAAGGATTTGTTTTTTGCGGAATGTATTTGTTAAAAGTGAAAACTGTTTTTATGAAAGTGAATATGATCTAAACAAAAGTGCATTTAATTGTAAGCCATTTTTTAAAGGGTAAACAGAATAATTTGGATTGATGCAATAAATCCCACTGCGAGAAGGTCAATTATATCAACATTACGAGGCATGTATGTACCAAGTATATAAAATTTGTTGTATATCAATGGGGCAAAATAATAAAAAAATTCTTCATGTATGAGTATTGGGAATTATATAATTTCATAAGTACTTAAAGTAACAATTACTTACTCTGCAACTTTGTAAAAAATACTAGACCTTAACTTATTAAGTACGAAAACCAACCTTATTTTTTTACTATCTTAACACATTATTCGAAGGCACCATGCATGGCAATTATGAAACGTAATAAATATAAAAATTGAGCTTTTATATCATTATAAAATATAAATGGCTTCAAGCAGGGGGCCTCAAACTTTTTAGTCCAAAGGTTACACATTGACTGTTCCACAAATTCGGGCTAAGACTTAGTACACTGTACCACCAAAATACTGTAACTTTTAAGACACTTTTGATCAGTTGAATAAATTTTTGCTGTTAATCCGCTTAAAACATAAAAAAACCTTTTTATCATATAGGAGAAAGTGATCAAGTGCAAAATGTTGAACAACCAATTGAGCATTTGTAATCAATCAATAAAAACCCCTCATATTGCATTCACATTTCTGATTTAGGTTTTAACGTTCATGTGTATAATATACATAATATATGTACATATGTTTATAATATTTTTTCCCGATGCCGTAATAATTTCTGTAGTCCATTTTCGTGAAACATGCACATGGTCACTTTCTCTTGTATGACAACAGTACATGAGTGATTTTTGTTTTTTTCTAGTAAATAAAAACATTTGATTTTTATTTTGTATTATCAAAAATATTTAGATAGTGTGCTGAGCTGGGTCCGTGGTGTAGTTTGGACACCATAGATTAAAGCAACCCTGTAACTTGGTAAGTGCATGAAATGGAATGCGATAAGATACAACAGTGAAGAATACATTGACATAACTATCATATATAAATAAAATTTACCAATGTTATATTATTATAGACACATTAGGGTATTAAAACCTTTAAAATAATCCGTTTTAGTTGAGCCTTGCAACTTATATAATAATTACAAAATAATCGACATTCAAAAACTGTTTTAATTGTTATGAAATACTTTAGTTTTATTTATGGTGATAAAATTCTGTTTAAAAAAATAAGTATTAAAAATTCATAAAAACATTCTTTTAAAAGTAGGAATATATTATACGGCGACTAGTTCCAAAATAACATTACAGTAAAACATCGATATTAACGGACCAATGCGAGTGAGGGGGTGTCCGTTAAAACCGAAAGTCTGTTTATAAAAATACTGTTTATTCGTTTTCGGATGATATATCCAGACATTCCCATTGTGGAGTGATGTCGATGACACACTAACTTTCGGTAATCTTGCTTTGAGAAAAGAATCAAGCTTTTGTTTGCGTTTTTGAAGTCTTCTATATTCTTGATTGTAATTTACAATTTAAACTTATTACGAGCAGGATGGCATTCTGACTCGAATCGAGTGCTTGAGGTATGATGTGACTATCATGCATAGAGCATTGTTTACAAACGGTGACACTTGAATTTAAACATTTAATTAACAATTTTCACATTTGACGGATATTTTGTCCGTTATGTCAAGGTTTTACTGTATTAGAATTTCTGACAATTTATTAACCATTTTACTCCCACACAACTCAGTCAGCGTCTGTGATATATTCCACGCAATTTTTTTCATAAAACATTCAATAGTTTTATTTTCAATAAATAAAAAAAGACAAAAATGCAATATATTAGTTTTTGGAATTACAGATGCATTCAATATTTTCTAAATACATCAATAGATTAATGCTGAAGCACAGCATTGACTTCAAACAGATAATCTCAATTTTATTAAAATCATAATTACTATTATTTTCTAAAGATTATACAAAAGACCCCCGCTTAACTGGTTTGGTTGGAGAAAAATACTTACTCATTGTCCAGTAGAACATAAATAATATTTGAATCACATAATCGCTGTTAAATTGTTTAAAATACTAAACTTGAGAGTTCTGAAATACATTTTATTTATCTATTCTTTAGGGAATGTTACTAATTGACCATATAAGTGGAACCAATCAACATCAATTTTTTTACTTCTAATGTCAATTAATTAGGTATTACTGTATAAGATTGAAAAATGATTAATGTAAAATAAAAAATATCAAAGTAGATATTTTGAAATGTCACACCCTTGCACTTTAATACAGTCAAGAATTTGATTTTCGAAACACACCAGTTAAGCGAAGTCCGTTATTAAAATAAATTTAAAACATGGACGTTACATCACACCACAATACAAAATCATTTTATAATTTTATTTCGTTAAAAACATTTTGATTTTTATTTATTATGTAGGATAAAAATATTTTATAATATTTTTTTGTAAAGATTTGGGGATACTTTTGGGACACAACTAACAATATTAGGTTGATTCATAATATTGTAACGAACCGACAGAATATGCGATACATTTGAGCCCATCAAAAGTTCAATTTACTGAATTATTATTTTTACTTTAAAGCAGAAAGTAATTTCTTTATTTGTTAATCTTAAAATTTTACCCAAATTATAATTATTAAAGCATTTTGGCAGAACACACAGTAAAATCATTCACAGAACAAATTAATGTATGTAAAATTTTAACATCAATTGTTATAGTTTTACTCATATTGAAGATTGACCATTGATACTGTTTCTCGGATGATCCGTCAATCGTAATCGTGAAGGTGGTTCCGGTTGCAGTAACGGAGTGCGGGCGTTCGGTTCGTAATCTTGTCGATTTCCGAATGTGAATCTCGAAAGTGAAAAAGGATTCCGCATTTTTTGAGCGCCTGGCGTCCACCTTCTGTATACTAAGGCATTCAAGAGAGCTTGCATTGGATTCATCAAAGCCTGAAACGAAATATGATTAAGAAAGAGGAAAACTTCTACTGGCAAATTTCAAGTACAGTATCTTTTTATGCTCTCCTGAAAAATTTTGATTTTGCAGATATACAATTTTTCAATGGAAACAACGTTATATTGGATTAATAATATTTTATTCGCTAACATTGTTAACCTTTAAGAGAGTATGGATGATATAGATCGTATGCGCGAAATTTCCGTGGAGGAGTATGGACGTCAATGATCGCAATGTACATCTACTGTGTATTGAAATTTCATCTACGGCTACTTGTAGGTACCTTTTAGACCTTTAGAAAATATTTAAAAAACAGTTTATGACTTCATATTCGACGATAGACGTGACACGAACAAGTTCAAACAGTTTCATATTGTAAACTATGGATTTTCGAGCGCCCGCAATACCTTCCTTTTCTCGCGGTTTATCGAAGTTTTTATGATTTTGATGGTTTTATATTGTGATTTGAGTTATTGTATTGTGTTTTTTGTTTGAATATTTGATTTTTTGTGTTTTGTGACTTGTTATTTGGGTTACAATGTAGATTTTCGAGCACCTGTAATATGTTACTTTTCTCTAGTATGAAAATGAAAATGCGGTTATATACCCAATAATTGTATTGAATGGATTTCGGTCGCCCAGTTTTGTTATTATATTAAAAAAACCAAATTTTATAAAAAAATACTCACTTATAAAGACGTACAGCGACAGACATCTGACGATCTTTTGGCGCTTTACTTCAATATTGATTGGTTCCATATAATTATTGATTGAATTGGCATTTACTTGATGGAACTCCATTATAATTGGATAAAATATCAAAGTATTCAGTTACAGAACATTTTATTTTATCCGCTTATTTCCACATTTCCACATTTACATTACAAAGTTTATAAACAACGAGAAACTAAATAATATGCAGCACAAACAACATAAAATTATTGTTATATTATGTAATAAATAATATTTATTATTGTCTCTCCCATCAGATAAATTTAGTTTTAAAATTCTGTATATTTCGAGATCCAGGGTAGAGACCCTTACCCTTATAGTCTGAAAATACCTACTGTAATTTTGCTTGTTTATCGAAAAATGTCATAATTGTCTATGGTATGTCCGTACGATGTTTGTGTATAGTGTAAAATTGATGCCATCAAAATGGGCCATAACCGTTTTTTATACGATTTTTAGTGTAACTTACCCACCATGTAAAAAAAGAGTTGAGTGTATTTAAAAAAGGTGCTGTGAAAACAAGTTTTTAAAAAAAAAATTCATGTGTTTTCGTGACAACCAATGATTTGTAACTCCTGGATTAACAGAACAGTTTTTTTTACGATAAAGTCGTTAAATTATAAGTTTTTTTTTTAAATATTTTTTAATCCTTTTTGCTATCACGACTTGAGTCTATATGTAGTCATGAAAAAAAATAATACAATTTAGATGTAAAAAAAAACTCAATCCCCATAGAAAGTCTAAGACTAATTCATTTACTCTCGCAAACGTTAAAAATCAGAATAAATATATCTTTAGCTTACCATGACATACCAAACTGCAACAATGACTTTGATCGGAAGTTGAAACCACAGTGTCCAAATAAGTACACCGTTGACCAGGTTGGGGAGCCAGCAAAGATAAAAGGCAATGTTGATCAAACCAAATTTCAGCTTCAAAGCATCTACAATATTCCTCTCTTTGCTTGTTATCTGTAATAAAACATTTCAGTTTTAATAGTACCTTCTGACATGAAATAGGACGTGATATTAATTTATGGATAGTTTTGATGGACGTTTTTAGAGTTATTAGAGTATTTTGATTTCATAACATAAAATTAAATTTAGAAGGATACTTTTGATTGAGATACTGAACACGATCGGTCCATTAATGAAGTCACACGGTTACTTATCAACGACCTCTCCCAATTGTCACATATCACAATAAAATCTTTTACCAATGACTAAATTAAATCACAGTTCTTGTAATTAGGCAGTCACAAAATGTTTTATTCTCAGAATTTATTTTTATGGGTTTTGTGATTTCATATTTACTACAAAACCTTCTACTTCTATAATAAATCACATTGGCCAGTTATCGATACATTTAAGTACTTACTGTTCATTTAACAATTTAGTTGGAAGTTTCATTCTATTTCCCAAGATAGCATAAAAGTTGTAATATTTGTAATGCAAAATAAATAGTTTTACCTGGGAAAATGGCCGAGAAACCGCAGTTTCCATATCTCTTGAAGATATAAAATAAATGATAGGATTTGCAATCATGACCACTGTAATTGGTACGTATGTTGCACAATAGTTTGGCAGAATTCTTATCAAAGCTACGCGCAATGATGATAAGTTGTGACAGCTGAAAAAGAAAGGAATGTCGATTTAAGTAAATGATTCTTGCATAAAATCGTAGACGTGTAATGTAAAATGTGTAGACGAATTGTTTTAATGATAAGGTTACTATAATTGAACCTGAGAAGTAAAGGCAACCGCAATAAAGATAATACAACAAAAGGAAAAAATCATAGTTCAGATATTATATTTTAATATCGACGTGCCCACTATTTTTGCTGCAATCTAGTGAAGTTTTAGATTTGTCTTGGTTACAATAAAATGGATACCAAAACATCTCTTATCAAACAGCACAAAATTATAAGACTACTATAATACTGATCGCCAGAACTACATAATTCGTCACATAATTCTTGGAATTTGTGGAAATAAATATTTAGCAATTTTTTACCTTATTATTGTCTAAAAAATACAATTACAAGCAAGTGTGTAAGAGATTTTGTATATGTATGTTTTTTACCAACCGTAACGGATTGTTTGAATCCGCTTAACTCCCCCTTTATTCAATCTTGGCATTGCATTCTATCTACATTTTTTGGAGTCCATTTTTTTGAAGAAATAAAATTTGTTACTTATTTCATAAATTAACATTACTATGATTCATATGTTACTTACTTTGCATTTGGAACATAGAGTATTGATAGACCGGTTGCAGTAAGAACTGCCGGTAAGCCCCATGCTACTCCGTGATAGATATTTATGTGACCGTCTCTATCTTTGAGTAATAGGTGAGTGTCTATCGCATAGCACAACGTCCATATCCAAGTGGCAGTGTAGAAGTATTGCGTCCAAGCCTGAAAAAAACATGACTATGTTTTAGTCGATTTTGGTAGATGAAATAAAACTAAATTTTTGTTCAGTTGCATTTCATTTTTTTATATAGTTCGGTAAATTTTACAGTTTTGTTGATTTTGAATTTGAAAAAGTATGCGGGTATAAATCTATTCACATCTCAGAAAGTATTTTTTACTAGTCTATTACGCGAGAGCGAAACAAATGGTAATCTGAAGAAGCGAGGTCAAGTCTTCAGGTGGAATATTTTTTTATGTGGTCATGCGTAATGTGCATGTCTAGTTTTAACCATCCATTATAATCATTGCTATTATCTTTAGCATCATGAGCACATTATCTTTAGCTTGTCTTTGTTAATTTCAATTCATCGGCCATTTTGTTTTTAATTTACTCTCGATTGCATGTCATGTTTAGAGGTTTGTAAAAATACAAAAGAGTTTGATTTCTAAGAAAATTTATACAGAATTTAATATTGCAGAAGAGCAACTGTTAAACTTACTTTAATTTAAGTCACACCGATACAGAACTAGTTAGTGAATAAAGTTTGCACCATCAAGAGACTGACATGACTTATGATCTCACATATTGTTATATTAGTAATAATTTAAAATTTTAGTATGAAAATAGAGACATTAAGTTGATTATCATTCATATAAAAATTGATAAGAGGATCCACAATATTGATAGATAATTACCGAAGTTAAGGCGCAAAACAGCACATTTGATGTATCATCATCCGTAGGCATCAGAGATTCGAAATTCATCCATAATGCAGATCGTACAAACACGCCTATAAATAAAATATTAAATTATATAATGATTCAAAAGAAAAAAATAGGTTTTCATAATTAGCAATACTTTTCCTTTTTTGAATCAACCTGCCGTAATGTATATTTTCTGTTGTAAGTCTAGTGACCAAAATATTCAGAAATAACCCTGCTTTTTGGCTGGATAGACAAAGGGTTGACTTTTTGCTAGAAATATATTATTAAATGAAACCATAATGTGAAATGATTTGATATACAAACCTAAAGACGCAAGCAGGTCAGCCACAGCCAGCCATATAATTATCTGTCTTCCTCGAACGCTACTTGCGACATACAGTCGATTTCGAGAGATGGCTTCCTCTTTCGAGATTATCTGTGTAGTAAAATAATTATTTATTTATTAAAAAACTAATATTATCTTTATTCATTTGATTGCTAATAAACCAAAGCATGTATATTATTGTCGTCATACATGAGAATGTAACCAAGAGTAATAACACTAAAATGTTCAAGGGAATCTTTTAAATATTTATAATCAACTAGTGAATATTCGGCATGCGTTGCGATGCCACTAAAAAAAGGAAGTATTTGCGATTTAATTATTGAAGTGCTTGATACAAAATATTTTTTGTTTTCTGTCTGGTGCGTACACGATTAAATCAAAAGGTTTTCTGACACGTGAGCAGTCCACATACAGCTGTCCATGTGGGAAGCATGGATTTTTCAAATTTAGTCCACACTCTTGTAGCGATTGTCCCTGCACTTTGTTGATGGTCATTGCAAATGCGAGTCGCACTGGAAATCTATAATAATATCACTATGTACATCTCTATAATACCTACTGTAAGTTATTTGTACTATGCCTATAACTTCGCGCAAGTGCAAGCAATAACTTGACAAAGTTTTATCGGAATCGGATGAACGGTATGGCAGTGCATAAGATACAAACAAGCAAACATTGATTTTTATATAGAAGATTTAAAAATTTCTCATATTGCATTCAAATTTTTGATTTAGTTAATTGACATTGTGAGTCCAGGTATTTTTTGATGGAATTCTTTTACAGACATATTTTATGTTCGTATGGCTTCAAATAGTTATTTAGTCAATTTTCATGTAAATGTACTTGGTCACTTTTTCTTGTATAATGATGATATGCATAATAGTTACTGTGTTTACTCAACTCTGTACTGTTTTTTTTGGCAGCCCAATATACACGGCCAATTTCTTTTTAGAGACACCTTAGTTGGTGCATACCGAAGCAAAGAACCATTACTTCCCTATAAGGGGAGAATTTCTGTCGTTATTATATAATTGGACATAATGACTTGCACTCACCTGATAAACAGCTCCGATGATGCCAATAATGGATGACGTAAGACATAAAATGTTATAAGAGTCCGTGTTGAACTCATTCATTACTCTGACTGCCATATCGGTGCTGTTCTTGCCATGGTGACAGCAGAATGTCTGTATTGTCGGATCAGCCATCGTGCCATTTACAGAAACTGAAACGACAAAACACAGTGCAATAAATTCCAGCTATCCAATATGTAGACGCCATTAGGAGTCCATATGCTCCACAGTATTAGCAGACAGGATTACAATATTTTTATATTCTAGTTAATTTTTTAACTAGTTGCCTCTTCAAAAGCAAATAAATTTCCATCATTCAGTTTTATTCAAACATTAATTCATTACTTTTGGCTACTATATTTTTCAAATACTGTAAAAATTAAACTGTTGAGCATAGAATGCATGTGAATCAAGTTATACAAATAGAAAATATGTTTTTTAGCTCTCTTAAAATGTATCATTTTTCAATTTAAGTGTTGTTTTCACTAAGGAGTTTTTAAATGAATATTTATGTTTCAGCAGTCGAAAGAGATAAAAGAGGTAAAAATAACATTGTCTTTAATTAAGGTCAAAATGAGATGATATATTTTGAGGAGAGGAAAGATTTAAAAAAATTTGTTTATCGTATAAATGTAGATATAGTATTAAAATGAATAGCAGTAAGAGAGATTTTCAAATTTATTTACCATTTGAAGTGAATTATTGTCTATTGTCAAATCAAATTAAAACAATGTATGAAATTAATAAAGTCTAAATGTGATTTTAATCGAAATAATATCTGTTTCAGAACTAAGTCACAACTAAGAATGTTGACATGTGGCCCTGCCACTCGATTATTTCTATTTGTTATATAAAATTTTAGGAATGTTGTACTATATTCCTGTCTGTACTATACAATAAATTGCTACAGTATGTATGAATGAAACAACACGTGCACAGTTTGATGCTAGATCACATTGCCAATGTGTGATCAGTGTCTAAAAGGGGACTTAGTTGGTGGTTTATAAATTAATTTAGTTTGATTTATTTTTGTTTAACCATATTATGCGGTGCACTTTTTTTATTCAGTTCCTCACTCAAATAAGAGATCGGCTTGTATTCTAGCCAATAGACGAGGTTAATGGCTAATTGAAAAAATTGAAAGTCATTCGGTCACCCAAATATTTTTGACAGTTGATGCGCTGAGAATATCTCAACAAAGAAGACGAATTTCCCTTCAATAGGCACCTGGGCATCATAACAAATTAACGTTATTTCATAAGTGTTCGCTTCCTCATAAACGACTCGGACAGAATTGAGAGTAGAGATAGATAGATATTGCAACACCATAAAACCATTTGCGCTTATTTATTAATATTTTTTTACATTTAAGCATTGTATATATAATATTTACTCTTTGAAAATAGGTCATAATAATAATAATGGCTATCAACTGGGTCTCTTTATTGCAGTGTCTTAAATATACTGTAAAGGGAAGTTATGGCTAAAAATCATAACAAAATGCTCCAATTACAAATTATATATAGATATGTGAAATGATTTTAATATTATGTAACACTTCGGTCTGCAATAGACAGAACCCTCAGAGAAGTGGAATGATAAAAAATATGGTGCTTAGTGACTTAGGAATCACAATAAATATGTAATATGAAACAGTTGACCCTCAGTCTTATATATAGTTGACATGACAGATATTTTTTAAAGTGCGCTTACTTTAGTCTCACACTATACTGTTACGAACAGGAAGACAAAATATGGGACATGTGATAAAATCATAATTTTACCATTTATTGATAAATATTTGTGGAAGATGTAATAAGTCGAGGTTCCACTTGTTGGTGGAAAATTTCAGATCGTAATTTAGACAAAATTGAAAAAACAAAATTTAAAAATGTAGCCATGAACGTCTACATTGATAAAAAAAAAACATATAAATAGGACAGTATGAATAATATTGTTACACAAAAGAACTTGTCTTAATACTTTTTAATCAAGGTTCGTGGGAATTTTATATAATGCGTTATGAAATATTTGGTGAAATCAATTTTATATAATAGATATGCAAATTAGTGTTTATAGTTTAATAAGTTAAACTTGTCTTTTCGCTTTTTTACAATAATATAATTATACAAACCTACTGGACACGGATGAAACATGATAATTTAAAACTTAATACAGGTGAGGTGTAATAATGTCAGAGTAGAGAGGCCTCATGTTAATAAGTTCATTATAATGTAATTTACAAAACAAAATAATACCTACATCAAAATCGTGAATCCAATATGACACGATTAATTCTGACAGTCAGGTGGGTCGATGTCATTGCACTTTAAATAACATTCCGGCGTGTTGACGGATTTGATTGCGTTCGTCAAAACAATAAACTTTCTTTCCGTGCTTTGATATTAACTGTCACTTTTTACGTTACTTGTATGTTAATAAAAGTTTTCAAATTATAATGCAGTCAATTCTTTCACCGCTCATTGATGAGATTGATTATAATCGACTTTATAAAAAATAATCTTGATAATGAAGCCGTATCAGTTTTTGTCCAATAAGAAACTTATCATAATGACATGAATGCCAACAAAAGGACTGAAATAGAAACGATTCTTCAACCATAATAACTGGATTAAAGAAGTAAGATATTTTCTATAACTAAATGTTCAACTTTTATAACGTGCTTCGAATAATACTATTTTTAATGCAAAAATAACAAATAGGTACACATCTTGTATGCAATTAAAGCAAATAATATTTATATAATGTCACAAGAAAGTGGTTTTCATTGATACCAACACAATTTTTTAAAATTTCTAGTTTACCTGGCCTTCACTATTTTCCGTTTGTTATTTGACTCGAAAATCAAATATTTATGTCATGTTTGTAATAACAACTATCGGCATTTGTAGTTTACATGTTACGTAGGAAATTCTTTATTTTCAATCACGTGAAGGTAGATGTCGGATTCATGACCGATTATTAATTATTAATCATTGTTTTGATTTATAGTTAAAGAAACCTTAATATTCAAGTGGTTACCTATAGATAATGTCTATCTAATGAAGTATGTACATACTTAATCATTTTATCGAACACATCATAACGTAAGTTGGCAATAAATGTGTGTAAAATATCTCACCTCAATAATTTATAATTTATTTGACGTTATTTTGGAATTAGGCAATGCTGCAAAACATTCCTTGCCAAATCGGATGCAAAAGAACAGTTGTTATTTGTCGACTTCTATTTCAATAAACTTTGTAGCGTAGAAAATGGTAGGTATGATAAAATTATCACGTATTTTATTTTAAGAGCCTGCAATGAGTTGTCTTACATAAGAAATATTAATAATTACTTCATTTATTACATTTTTTTAAAAATACGTTTCATATCGTCTTGAATTCCGAAACCTCACTTGATGTTTGAAACATTTTTCAACGACTGAATAAAATGGTAGATTTAGTACTTATTAGTGTTCACTGAAAACAAGTATTAAATTTTGTGAGAAAAAAAGCCAACTGAACGGAGAGTGTATTTATTTCGTTAAATAACATGAAATAAAAATTAAATTACATGGTAAGAATATTTACATCATTTGTTCTGAGAATTAGAAAATCATTCATTATAAGTCACGGCATTCCTAATTTTGAAAAGCTTGTTTCGCAAAACCTATATTAGTTGTCCGTAAATATTAAAAGTTGAATACGACCATTATCTATGATAATTATTGATGATTCAAAAGTATTTCATATAAAGCTTTTTATATTGCGGTGAAATATTGTCTTATATTATTTGGTTACGTAGATGATAATAATAATTTCTACACTTCAAACAAAAATAAAAAATAATAATTAGAATACCGCAGAGAATTTGAAAATTATAAATTTGTGCAATATAACAGTAATTTTATTTTTTATATCTTCTGATATTTCATTTGAAATTGGTACTGTAACTATAAAGCATATACCTATAAATTGTTAATTGTAAACTTTTCTATGATCACTCAGTTCATTGAAAGTATTTTTCTTCACCATACTTCACGGCAAATCCATCTCGAATCTCGTCTCATTCCTACAGGGCAGCCGTCATCTTCTTCGACAATTGCATTGTCATCGTAAATCTCGGGTGGCTGAACTTCCATAGTATCCAAGCCTTTGATACCATCATCTAAACCGGCGTGTACTTCCAAATATGACCTTTCACCGTCGTCCACCCAATCTGGCAAACTAGCCGACAAAACTCCAGAACTCAAACACACGAAGATCATGAACATGGCAAAAAAACTTATTCTGAAAGTGGCAGCCATTTTAAACGAATGTTATATTTGTATTAAGAAAACAAAAAAAAATATGTTCTCAACACCACTGCTTCTTGAAAAGTAAACTAACAACAATCAAGTTACTTTATATATAATATTTAAATTCAACGATCTGTAATTAAAATATTATTTATTAATAATTTTAACCGCAGCATCCTGTAAAGTATAAAACGTTTAAATGTTACGTTGAATTATACTATTTTTTGACGTCAAAGATCTTGGGAACGCATTAATATTTCGGGTTACTAGAATTAGCTAAAAAATGCGTTTGTATTCATTTTTGACAGTAAAAGGTTAACCACATCCAACGACGCAAATATAAAATTTGCCCTCCTGAAATTTAGATATAGATTCACCAACTTATAATATTAACCACTAATTTGCGTATGCATAACACTCATACATTTTTTATATTTTTTTCTCACGTATAGCACTGTCAAATAAGATTTTGTCAGTACATATAGTTATACATGGTATCAATCGTAGGGTATTTTGGAACGCTGGACATCTGAAACAAAAACATCATTTCAAAGGAGAGAGATATTTCACATTGAATGGATTATTCGGCTTTTACAATTTATAATTATGTATATAATATTTTTTTACCATGTCCGCTCCAAATGTAGAGGTATCTTAACAGAAGTTTTTTAAGAGAACTAACGGTTTGCAAGTTCGTTGAATTTTAGGAAGCTATCTCGGCTTCGCGATAGCGTCCGCGACGCACCGTCCCTCTGCCCGCTGTTGAGAAAAAAAACAAGATATCACCGATAGTGCTTCACGAGAAGAAGCACTACGTGACCCTATACAAGGACCTAACGCTGGCCGGAATTAAGATCGCAGGTGATAAGGACCAAAAGACGACCATGCGAATCGTGAATTAATGTATCAACGATCAGTATTATCACCATCGAGAACCCATCACTCCATACATAGACCTACACATAAACACCAATACTCCCAGAGATGAAAGGAGAAATATGGCTGTTGCCCGGGTATCCCATTTCTAGGTGTTGACCCTAACTAGCAAGAAGAGCCCAAGAGGCACCGTGTGGTGGCACTTGATAATTTGGGGAGGGAGCGTGTATTAAAAAAATATAGTGAAAAAGTAATGGCTAGATAGTAATTCATAGTGGTTGGTAAAAATAATAAACACAATTTTACTTTAATATTTTTTATTAAAACAAAAAACCAACTGTTACTAATAATATATTTTAATAAATGCTCATACATCGCAATATATTCTTGTTACTGCCTTACAATTATTTTTTAATCTATTTATAATTACGTACATTGCTTCATCGCAATACATATTATTTAAAATCATCATGATCTGGCAATAAACGTTGAGTTGGAAACAATTAAAAATCGTACATATAATAAACAATGTAACCTAAAAATAATAATTGCATATGAATATAAGATTTAAAAATAAAGTGTTTTTTCGTCTTTTTCTTATAATACACAATTTTTGCATTTCTGTATATCTCTTTATGTAATAATGTATCATTTTGTTTTTATTTTTAATGACGTTCGTTTTTACAGGTAATAGCTTTAAAATAAGTGGATATTTCTTCGATTACATACTACAGATTACATCATAATGTTAAATAAAAGGTTCATAGATGCATTTATATTCAATTGGACAACACATAACTGGTAGTGTAATGACACTACATAGTGCATTTAGGTTATTTAGGAGGATATAAAAAACCGTTTTAGCTAGATGAAGAGATTTTTATTGAAAGTACCTAATGATAAAAGACAATAAACATTGGAAAACAGCTTGTTGTTCTGGAACTGTCAAATTAATTAAATTCGATTGTTGGTGTAACCAAATGTGATAATACTCTGTTATTTATGTCCTTTAAATAGTAATTTTACTATTAGAAATCTAATGTATGAACATATCAAACTCAAAACATTCTACTGTTAAATTATGTTTCCTCAATACACTGTTTTTAGATTGTACACGATATTTTATAATAAAAGTAAAACTACGTTCTTAGTTATTACTGTTATGTAATTTTATGCTGCAGGAGCAGGGCTGTCAGAAACTGTTGGTGGAATTAGTGGTGTATCCACTACGTATAAATTTGGGCTAGATGCTTCAGTATTATTCGTCATTACTGGATCGGTAATAATTAAAGAAGATATAGGTGAAGTGATATTGTGAGGATCAATAATTGGCATATTCGAAGTCGTTTCTAGGGCTGCAGAAAAGACTATAGAGCTCTCTGACACATTTGCATATCCTTGATTAAAATCCCTTACGCGCGGAGTTAGTGAGATAGAACTGATAACAGGCCGTTCTGAAGTGTCACCAGTGGAATTGTGTGAAGAAGTTTCGTTTCTAGACTGGTTAATGTTCGCGTTTTTTAGTGGTATAACTCCCAAAGGAAACATTTTTCCATCCATTGGGATAACAAGTGTGCAGGGTGTATAACGCATTCCAGAACTTTCATTGAAAGGTTGCTGTATGCAATTGAGTCTCGCAGGTGGGAGTTCAGTCACTGGTGCAAGTTCGGTAATTCTCTCGCATTGAATTATTCTTGTCTCTCTGACATTATTGCGAATCATTCCTATCGTACAGTTTGTTTGGTTGTTAGAATTTAATAGCGGCACAACTGTAGCATTTTTGATAATAAATGTGGTAGCTAATTCACATGGCAGTGCTATAACAGTAGTATCGTTAACGGAACTCAGTGTCATTGTGCAGTTTGTCAATACATCAGGTTTAGCTATGGGTTTTTTGCTATTGTTTTGAGTGATTTTGTCTTTAGCTATGTAGTTTGCGTTATTAGAATCGCGGTGATAGTAGTGATGGGTCTTTTCGTGTCTCGATCTTAGAGCGCGCTCCACAATAATTTCGGCCAAGATATCTGAAAAACTAGGGCTAGGTTTTTGATAAACGTGTGTCGCGTATGTTGGGTAATAGGCTACGTCCATCGGATAAAACGGTTGCCCTATAATATTTCCATGGTAAGGCTGATTTTGAACAGGCGGTATTTGAATATTCACGATAGGATGGTAGTTTCCAGGCTGTGTTGGATACAATGGTTTGGATTGGACAGGATTATAATGCGTTTTCGAATTACTTTGGCTATTAATAAAATCTGCGCTACTCGATCCTAATTGATCGCCGTGCATCGGTTTTTTTGTAGTGACACGTGCGGGATACCTGTGTATAGGCTTCTTAGTAGTCACAGTTGGAGGATGGCTGGGTTTTGGTTTTTTAGAATTAGAGCTCCAAGAAAAGCTAAATGATGGTTTTTTAGTAGCCCCGCTCCAAGAAAAGCTAAATAGCGGTTTTTTGGTAGTCGCGCTAACGGGATAGCTGTGCGTTGGTTTTTTGGTAGTAACGCTTGAAGGATATGAATGTGACGGTTTGATAGTGACGCTCATTACTGGGTTTATGTGAACATTTTTATGTGAATTATTAACACTAGAAGGTGTAGCTGATTGGTAGTTATGCATTGGTTTTTTGGTAGTGAAGCTTGCAGGATATGAATGAGGCCTAACACTCACACTACCTGATTTACTACCACTAGAAGAAGGCGTTACTGATTGGTAGCGGTGCGCTGGTCTACCAGTTGCATGATTCTTTGAACTTCCACCACCTGATTTGCCATTGCTTGGCGGATACATGTGATGCTTACTGCTTGAAGACGGCGTAAATGATTGGTAGCTGTGTGCCGGCTTCGCAGTGACGCCTTTTGAATAAGTATGTTTCCCAAAAGTCTCAAGTGTTGGTGCACTAGGAGCATAATACGAAGGATTGGTATGCGAGGGTTTTATTACACTTTCACGAGGTTTCAGAATGGAGCTGCTTGTTCCAGATTTTCCACTGCTCGTCGGGTACGAATGGCTTGTGGATGAAGTTTTGTGTGAACTGGAATCGCTATCCTTTTTATTGGACGAAGAAAATCCCCATTTTGGAAATGCTGTGATCGCACCCGTACAAAACACAACAAAAATCCCCACAATTATTTGTAGCCTCATTATCCACAACTTATAGATCACTATTTTCAAAAAAATGTTATACACATCTAGTACGAATTTACGTATTTAATTAAATTCGATTGTGGGACGACTGGCTACTAAATAATATTGATATTGCTTTTCATTGGCGAAGAGGTCGAATGTCGACAAGTAAAAAAATGTATATCAAACAAATACGAAGACCAACAGTATAATTTAAAATATTCAATTTTCCTGAATGATTACGAGACGTATAGAATGTCGCATATTTTCTATGTAGTCGGCGATAAATGTATGAAAATTCCTTTTTAATTGTATATTAGTGTGAGGCAGTCGAGACACAGCATAAAAGACTCGCTTAAATTAATGGAAAAAAATGTGTATAGAATAAATATGATATACCCGCTCCTAATGAAGAACATAACGTAGCATTACGAAAGAAGTTGTTTCACGAGAACTAGTAGTAATTCAGTCACCCAACTTCTCTTTTTCAAAGAATGGGGAAATGCTCCCGTTTAAAAATCGGATGGATGGGAGGAAATATATAAACACAATACTATATCTCTTTAAGGTGTTAACTGTCAATTCTTAGTGGAAAGATATTATATATTAATAAAAAAAATACAATTCATCTGTACTACTTCCACATGTTATAATGATCAGGACCGGTTTCGCTCATCACGAGTATTATCAACTGATAAAAATACAAACATAACATGCCTATTTATCTAAGATTGAGTGTTAAAAATTAAGGTATGTAAAACAGTTGGTTCATGAACTAAGTAAGACAAGAAATTACTGATCATCAAACAAATTATACATAAACCAAATAAAATAGTTTACTGATGCATTAAGCAAATAGCAGATTGGGAAAATTTTAAGAAGAAATTAGTGAACCATTTAAAAACGATGAAATATTAAATATGTAATTAATATTAACAATAAACAGCCACCTTAAGTGGAGAACGCATAGCAGCTAGGAGCATCCACCAAACTTTTATATCTGAAAGACATTTTTATTTTATAAATATAAATATAAAATTTTGATGGATGCTCCTAGCTGCTCTGCATTCTCCACTGAGCGATGAGCGAAACCGATCCTGATCATTATGAACATGTAGAAGTAATACAAATGAATTGTTTTATTTTTTAAAATACTATATCTGTTTGTTTAACGAATAAATTTAGGATATTTTAGGGTTGAATATGATTTTTTTTCATAGTCTTTTATGAGACAAATACGACAATTAGTTGAATATACGAGGTAGTCTTAGAAGTACCCGACCTAACAAAGAAAACATGAAAAAATTGGGGAAAAATATCTTTATTTCTTTACCGTCTTCTTTTGGTTCGATACACTTTTACCAGTAATGTTCAATAGCTTTCATACCCTGTTTACGGTGAGAATCGTCGAGCTCCTCTAAATAGCCACCAACCGCAGACTCAGCCTCTTCATTGTTGGCAAATCTTCTACCACCGAGCCATTTTTCAAGTTTGGAAACCGAGAGGGCTAAATCGGGCGAAATGGGTACGTGAAGAAGTAATTAAAATTTTAACTCATTGATTTTGGCCATAGCGATAGTGGATGTGTGAACTGGTGCATTGTCTTGATGAAACAAAACTTTCTTTTTCACCAAATGCGGCCGTTTTTTATTGATTTCATCACTCAAACGCTGTAATAAGTTCGCGCAATACACGCCGTTGATTTTTTTTCCTTTCTGAAGATAATCAATGAAAATAACCCCACGCGCATCCCAAAAAAACTGACGCCGTGACCTTGCCTGCAGATGGAACTCTCATCGTCTTCTTTGGAGCCGAGTCTCCTCTTCAGTTCATTGTTTTGACTGCTCCTTCGTCTCAGGTGTGAAGTGAAGGACCCATGTTTCATCCATGGTTATAATCGACGCAAAAACTCTGCTTTATTGCTGTGGAGCTTTACCAAACACTCGATTGAAACATCCTCACGACGCTGTTTTTGTTCCATTGTGAGCAATCGCGGAACCCATCTTGCACACAGCTTTCTCATGTTCAAATCTTCAATAAATATGCAATGTACAGCAGTTTGAAATGCCTACTATGTCCGCTAGCTCGCGCAATTTCAGTCGACGGTCATCCAATACCATTTTGTGGGTTTTCTTCACCATTTCTGGGGTGGTCATCTCATTTGGTCGACCACTGCGATGTTCGTCTTGGCAGCTCGTACGGTCTCGTTTAAACTCTGCCACCCAGTATTTTACTGTTGCAAAGGAATAATCAGACACTCCCAGAGTAGAATCTAGCCCCGCTTTGATATAGTTTGGACTGAAGCCTTTCAAATGAAATTTTCCAAGCTTACAAATTCACCGAGAGCGTTCACTATTAATGGCTGTCAAACAAATACTGAACAACGTAGCGTTGTCAAACTTCAAACTTAAACCTTATAAGGTTGGTACTTTCTAACATAGTAATTATTTTAAAACAACAACTGCCATCTATGCGTCAGGTTGGGTATTTCTGGGGCTACTCTCGTACATTATGTAGTAATTTACAGTAACATGAATTAAATGGTCTTTCCCCCAAAATACTCAGTTTAATGAACACGCTTTCATAACTGGATATTTTCAGTAAATTGTTCGTTTTGTGAAATAGTAACAATATAATATAATTATACCATGATAACTCTGAAGAGGAAAAATTTTATGAAATAACTCTTGTAATTTGAAATTCCAGAAATTGTTGTTTTCAAGGCAAGATTGTATTTTTCCGCCCTAGTTACGCTTAAATTTGAATTTACTGTTCAAATTTACGGCTACAGGTGGATTCCTGCTGCGCCTATGCGTAACACCGGCACCGAGCAAAACAATATATGCATTGGGTTCTGGGATGACGTTCATAATCATCGTATAGAGTGTGCAATTTGATATCTGACTTTTAATGCTAAGAATCTAATTGACTCATCTACAATATTTTACGAAAGTATGGTTACTATACCAGCACACTCGCAAATAATAATGTATAAAATGATAAAATTATTTAAGGCCAATTTTTTACAAATGTTATCTAATATTTTTTCTGGGCAATTATAAATCGTTAAAAAAATAATGTATAATCAATATTCTAGCACTAGGCAATCCAAGTTGTGAAATCAAGAAAAGATGAAGAATTTATAAAGCACGAATTATCGTTTAGGTTTCCAATTATTTATGTTTTTAATTTTTACAGCGTATCTTACTGATAAAAAGAAATAATTTCGTGTATGCTCTGAACCGTGAAGGTCATTTTTAGAAAAAAACATTTAAAAAAAGATTATAGCCTAGTTATTTTATGTTGGTAATACTTCCTTAACCATTGTTACATCGTTACATTAATTTCTGCATAAATATTCACTAATAGTTCATGTAATCGTATTATAAAAATATATTATACTGTTTTACTTACTGTCAATATTGATTTGTAAATCCGAGAAACGTTTGAATGTTTGCATCATTGCTACAGCTCTATGAAGCATATTATTATTTAGTTAATATTGTAAATAATTTATGAGAATGATTTCGTCTTCGATGTAAGAATTCTGTAGAAATTGAGATTGATTTAAAAGAATTGTGTATGATGAATCGTTACTCGTGACTCGTGACTCATTTTGATTCGATTCTCGAAATTGTGCATGAGAATCGATAGTTTTGTTTACATTTGTGAATCTTTAATAAATTGATGATTTAGAACACTTAAAAAGACAATAATCGTTTAAAATGTGTATATTTGATACTTTAATGATGTTATAGTTCTAAAATATTTTCTTGTTTTCAACTCTTTGATGGTTCATAGAATATTTTTGTAGATCGGTTTTATTATCAACTCAGCTGACATCAAGCTTTCACAAAATTTTTGGGTGTTCAATGAAAACAAAATTAATTAGTAACGAACTTGATAAGAATCTAGACTATTCGGTGATGGTATCAATTGAAGGAGAAGTTAATATGACGAGCTATATAGTTTGCACGAAGATTTCAGTGCAGTCCATTCAAATAAAATTGAACGGCTGTGTCTAGTGTCGTGCAAGGTCACGTACACCGTGCAACGACAATGAGACGGTAAAAATATGCCCAGTAAGGGCGTAGAGGAACAGGCAGTGAATAACTGTTGTTTAACAGGGGAGCCGAGCTGGAGGACGGGTTTTTTGGACAGAGAGATATGGACTTAATAAAAAAAATAGCTGGAACTATCTGAAGTAAAGTATAACGTGAATAATATTAGGCCTCCTGGACATATATACCGGAAATAAAAGAGAATGGTTTTTTGAAATAATTGAAAAACCGATATTAAAACAAACACAAATTTATGAATTAATTCAAATGAATATGCAAGCGTTCATATATACTTTTTCGAAGAAGAAACATCTTATACATTAACTAAATAAAAATAAAACCAAGGCACAGAGTAACCGTATACTGTGCTTTGAAAGCAGATGCTTGCGGCGAATACTAGGGGTACGGTGGTTTGATTTTGTCAGGAACTCGGAGGTAAGAGAGCGGACCGACCAGCCTCGTATTACGTCCAAAATAAAAAAAGCGACGATGGACCTGGCTTGGAAACGTGCTGCGGATGCCCCGGGGGAGCCTGAATCATGCCTATCTCTTCTACCAACCAGATAGATTAAGTCACCCTGGAAGGCCGCTGATGACCATCCATAGGATGTATTCGGCGGAGCTACGGGACGCTGGGTTGACCTGGGAGGAAGCGAGAAGACTAGCGGGGGACAGAGAAGCTTGAAGGAACCGTGTGATGGCCATATGCTTCGAATAGGGAGTATCCAGGATATGGGTAAAAAATAAATAAATTGAAATCTTTGTTATTCTACTGGCTGTGTTACACGTTGTGACACGTGTTTCGCTTCTTTGAGAAGCATCTGCAGACTAACTATATTGTAAGATTTTTTATTTATAACGTAGAAATTCATTCAAATTCGTAACTTTTTTTTCCATGTCCGCTCCTAATGTCATATACTCTCCTAATGGAGGTATCTTAACATAATTTCTTTAAACTCAGAAAACTCAACCTTTTTTTTTCTTTCGAAGAGAGTAGGGATATAAGGATAGAGATAGGACAGGACTAGTGGTTAGCTAATCTTAGCTTATAAATGACAAAAATAAACCGTGGGATTTCAACTTTCTACTGAAATCGGAGAGGGGGATAAACACAAATATTAACATAACTCATAAATAGAGTCATTAAAAAAAGCGAAACACGTGTCACGACTTGTCAAATAACCAGTGAAATAACAAAGGTTTAAATCACCCATTCGTTTCTCCCTGCTTGTTTTTGTTCTGTTTATGATTTATATATATCTTTCTTGACCCCAAGTGCGTTGCAGCTATATGTGAATATTTTGCATCACAATACCAGGATCTCTCTGAAAAAATGGGAGGCAGGTGTATTTTTTGCCCTCCCATTTGATATTTTTTAACTATGTGGAAGAAAATATCACAAAAAAATAAATAAATAAAAAACAAATTATTATTATTAGAAATATAAAAGTATCACACAATATTTATTTAACAATTAAAACTTGTGAGCCCCCCTCTTAAAGTGAGGTCCATAGTAATTGCCCTCTCCGTTGTATGAGCCTGAGTGTAGCTATTGAATTTGAATAGAATTTCATGTAATTTTATCCTCACCAACTAAAAGCTTTTTTTGGTTTCAAATCATAGTATGTAAATAATATCGAATAAAAGCGATTCGAGTTATAGTTATTATCGGGATTATTGAAAGTGGTACCTACTTAACTGTTTGCAAGACATCAAATTATTACTTTACTGTGATGAAAAAACCAAACTGTTTTAATTTGTTTAGTGTACTTATAACGATAAATAGAAATTAAGATTGGAAAAATAAATCACAAATATTTTAATTGAATTATTTTATTAATGTTAATGTTGGCTTTAATTCAATAAAGCAATAAACTTCTCAGAAGCTATACACATAAAAATGATAAAAGTTAATCAAAATACAATTTAAATGAGTGTGTATAGGTGATTCTTTCAATAAAATGACAAACTCAAACATTTTATAACAATCAAAGTTCATCATGTGCAATTAAATAATAATTTTAAATTATCCATCTGCTCTTAGATACTCGAATAAAGATAATGTTGAAAAAAGTAAATTATTATTAATTCCGTAGCGCAATATTGTCAAGCCGCTGCTGCTGCAGCAGGTTTATCGGAGTTACCTACAGGAAGTTTAGGTGTCTCAGTAACCGCTGGAGTTGAAATAATTTCTGGGTTTGTTGGTGGGTCAGTTTTTATTTCAAGTGGAATCACTTCTAGTGGGAAAACCTCGGCAGCCGAAGGTACAATTGAGCACGGATTGTATCCATAATTCGAGCCGAGATCAGGTTGGCTCTGAGTGCAATTTAATCTCATGGGTGGAGGCTCTGGTTTTGGAGCCATATTGGTGATCATGTCGCACGGAATCTGCGTGAATTCCGTAACGCTGTTTTCCTTCACTACGGCAATTGTGCAGTTAAGTTTCGTCTCACTGGTAGGAGCTGGTAATGGAGCTGAAGTGTTCTGAACGGCGAACGAAGAAGCGATTTCGCACGGAATCGTGATAGTATCTGTTCCGTTAGAATTGCTGAGTGATAAAGAACAATTCGTTAGTCCAAGGGTTGACGGTGCGTTAGCTGTGTTTGAATTGCTTTGAGATGGAGACACTGGTCTAGAATTTGGATCACCATTATTGGAATAATAGTTATTGTAGGTATTTTGGGTATTTTGGGAATGCCCATGACCGTAACTTCCGTAACCCCCATAACCACCGTAGCTGTGGTAATAATGGTCATGAGAATGTCCAGATCTTAATGCGTTGTAAACTGCCAGTCCTGTCAACATTGAGTTTAGATCCGATCCGGAACTGTGAGTAGAATACGTTACGAATGTCGGATGATATCCAGTAGAAGCCGTTGTGTATATAGGTCCATGAAGACCGTAAGTAACCGGAACGACAGGAACTGCATGATAAGCAGTGGCACCATATACAGGGGCCACATGTCCATATCCTGGAGCCGCATGACCATATCCTGGAGCTGAATGTCCATATCCAGTATTTGGTTGATTATACATCGGTTGATTGTGAGTAGGCTGGTTATGCGTAGGTTGTATGTGTGGACTATTTGCATTTCCAGTGTTGGGGTAACGTGAATTACCAGAGAGTCCGTTGCTTGTTGGGTATGCGGGTTGTCCACCGACTGGGGTTCCGTGGAAAGGTTGATTCTGCACTGGCCTCACGTTGGTAGCATGACCAGATAGGCCACCGTTTGCTACAGGATACCCGTGTGAGCCTGTGTTTCCGATGTGTGACGGTTGGCTCTGAACCGGTTTTACATTACTACTCGTAATGTGCGTTCCACCATAGTTATTAGAGCCGGCATTTGTTGCATGAATTGGTTGACTGTAGGAAGGTTTGACATTCACACTGCTTACGGGCCCGGTAGGATATGTATGCCCACCTACTGCGGTTCCAGAAAACGGAGTATTCGGTTTGATTCCGCCTGATAATCCGTTGTTACTAGTTGGATACGAGTGCGATCCGCCGGAAGATGTATGAGTATTGGTAGCAGGTCTTGAAAACCCTGACGATCCAGTGTGAGTTGGGTAAGAGTGACTGATGGCAGGTCTTGATATCCCCGATGATCCAGTGTGGGTTGGATAGGAGTGACTGGGCATCGACTGAGAGGGCCTGGATATCGAGGACGAATACGAATGTGACGGTTGTGAGTGGGATGGCGATGAATGGTGCGACGTACTGTACGAGTGGGAAGAAGGGCGCGAATGGGAATATCCTCCTGATTTTCCAAACTTGGGTTCGGCTGCGGCCAATGCATTATACAGCAAAATAAAAAGCACTGATGAAATTAGTGTTTTCATTTTGAATATTTTACGTGTTAAACGCACTAAAGAATAATTGTTAATACTTTTGAATATTTCCTTGGCACTGACGAATCGTCTATTTATTTGAGATCGTAAAAACAACTGAATGTCAAATTACATCGATGCTGTTATTTTAAACATCGACAGGTCAAATGTCATGATAGTGTATTTTCTTGGTAGCGATAATCAATTCGTGGGATGACCAATTAAGAAAGAATTAAATGATATATATTCAACATCATTTTTATTAATTATTCAGTCGAGGAGTGATTTTTTGGATTCGTTAGGTAATAGCCTTAATGGAATTTCCTCGAGGAAGGTAAAGGAAATAAGGGTGGTGTGGGATTTACCCCATATACAGGGTCGGGTAGAAGATGGGCGGTATGAATTTATATATTTTGACACAATGTTGAAAGTTGAAAATTTCACCGTGGACCGTGCCTGATGTAATACCCAAAAAATATAGTCCATCAATTATTAATAATGTTAATGTTGAAAGTTGCACAGCTGACCTAGAATGGCAGCCAGAATGATACGTGCAAATTTCATTTCGCAACTGATCACCGTTTGAAAGAGTTCCTGTGATATACAGACAGACAGGTTGACATAAGTAGTTTATGTTTTATTGCAATAACGCAAGAGTAAGATAGGATTTCTATAAAGGGATTGGCGATGATATCCAAACTCGTAGCACTGATGAGAACATTAACTCTACCAATTGTTTCACGAATACAAACAGTACAAGTTAGGACAAATGTGTTGATGTTTGCAGTAATGGTGCCAAAACGATATCGAGTATAATATATAGATAGTGTTTTGATTTATTAAAAAAAAACATTTTCATTAAATATAAGATCGATTTCATCTTATATGTTTTGGTAATGCAGCGTTATACAACCACGCACTAAAATATATGACATATTATGTAAAAAACGTTCACCAACAAGACTTATTTTTCTATACCTAAAAAAATCAAATTGAAACTACAAGAAAAATATTTATTTACACATGAAATTATCAAAATATGTACCTGTATACAGTAATTTTGTATCATAAAATAAATTACATTTTCTTACAATTCGCTAGATTGTAAGAATATTGTAGAATGCTTTTTTGGCTATTTATATTTTTGAACTTCTTAATAAATCGATAGATGCATTTATTTAAAAGTGTTTATTGTAATTATTCTCTAATAATTAACACAATCTGTGGTCATCGGATTCTGTTTGTTGACATACGTAATTCCGTTTCTATTTAATTCGGATTTCGCAAAATGGCATAAGTAACGCTTTAATTTATTATTAATTAAGTATTCTGAAAATATAATGAAATGGTAATCAATCTGGAATACCTCTGATACAGAGGTATTCCACGTTGTCTTTCCAAAGTCTGAAATGGAAACGGGAAAAAAAATAATGATTTTAAAAAATCCGTGTTACAACGCCAGAATCTCGCGATTTCTGAAAGAAACTAGAAAGACGAAATATAAAAAATCTTTATTTAATTTCATTAAAAAATACTCAAATATTCTGTAATATCATGCTCATTTCCAATATCCACAAAATGTTTAAAGCAATTATAATAATAACTTTACAAATTAATATGTTTTTCAAACCTACACTCCTATAAATACAAACTTTTATTCTTTCCCAAATAATATGTGATTTTAGGAGTTAACTGACAATTCTTGTTATTTAACCATTAACCTGCGTTATTGTATGTACTAATTCCACATTAAATTGTATATAATAATCAGGACCAAATAACGATAGGACAGAATTAAGACAATACTTATCGAACTCAAAACAATAATAATACCTTGTATGAAAATGTGATGCTAAAATAAGCACACGAATCGTTTCTATTATTTTTTGTGTCACCTGTATCAGTAAGAGCTCCACTTAACGATCAGAAAGTTTTAGGCTCAAATTTTTGCTAGATTAATATTTAAATACTTGTTCACAGCAGCGTTTGAGCAATCGGGTATATGGTTTTATGATAACTTTTCATAGAATTGTTGATCTTTCTCTTTACCTATTAAAGTGTAAATTTACCTGTAGTGTATTTTTCCGTTAAAACATATTTATGTGGTAAGTCTTTTTAAATGCAGTGAAATGTATAGCAGGAAACAAAATTAGTATTGCGATAACGTACGAAATAGCCGCATGCACAATTAGTGATTCAAAATGGTTGAAGGACAACCATCAAGAAACTTTATTGTTTTTGAAAAGAAGTAGTACCTAAGAAAAAATGTGACTAAGTATGCCACTTGAGTTAAAAGAAACTTTTGTTTTGTTTGTATTCTGGGAGTTTTCCAATATATACGAGATTATTGAGTCTAAAGATGTACCAATTCAACTTGGCCGCTAGTGAGGGCACCACCGTCGCGTTAGGAATGTTGCCATATTCAAACAATCTTATTTTTTTAAAAATAAAACACAATTCATTTGTACTACTTCCACATATTTATAAGGACCGGTTTCATCAGTTGATAATGCTCGTGATGAGCGAAACCGGTCCTGATCATTATAAATATGTGGAAGTAGTACAAATGAATTGTGTTTTATTTTTTAAAATATAATGTCTTTCCACCAAGAATTGACAGTTAACACCAAAATTATTTGTTTATTATTAACAAATTTTAAAGATATAAATGAAAAAAAAAACTTGTGTAAATAACATATTTCTATTAAAACGTATAATTAAATGTAAATACAAATTGAAATACTATCTAAAAAATATGTTTATTTACTTTTATAAAATGTGTGAAAATTAAAATTGTGTATAAAAATGCAATGACAACGATTTCAATTTTAATTTTATATTGAAAATAATTTTCCACAAAGTAAAGGCTGTATCTATAGAATATTTAAAAAATGTATAAAAAGTCTTTAAAAAATACAGAAGTATATTGGTATTTAGTATTTGTACAGGCAACACTAAAAATCTGATGTTTTGCAAGTTCGCTCCGAATTTTAACTGATGGGAAGTATCGGTTATTTAGTAGATGTCTTATGTTTGCAGAACTGACAAACTTTACATGTAACTTCCCGGGCTATTCCACAGATTCGTTTTGAACTATTTAATATGCTGTGACCACTTCTTTACATTGTATTTTTAATAACAGAACTGTTTGTTGATATACTTACGCTCGTATTTTACATATGTTAAGGAATAGTGTCACCCTAGTATAAAACTGTTCTAAATGCACGTCATCCAACTTTAATAATTATAAATCAACAAGAGAAAGAATTTTTTGATAGAATACACTATCTTTATGTAAAAAAAATACTTTTTCAGAAACAAATTATAATTAATATTTTAGTAAAACACTCCTAACCTAAAAACAGAACGATATTTTAGCAACGGGTATCAAAAGTAAACACGAATTTTCAAAACATATTTATTTTGCATAATATGGGAATTGGGAAAATTTATCTTAGAGTGAGAATTTTAGTTCCAAACATCGGCGGTGGCCAAGTAATGTTGGTAATACTATAGTTACTAGTTAACGATTGAAGTTATGTTGATCGATAAATAATTTAGCAAATTTTCCAAATGGCATGAAGTTAGTCTTGGTTGCCATCAATTCTGCGCGGCCTATTATTGGGCTTGTGTGAGAACGGACCATACCAAATAGTTGTGCTCGTTCGGAAATCATGAATTTTGATCAAAACAAAGGTTGTGCTACTATGATGATAAAATGCAACGGGAAACTAATACGCAGTAGATACCAAAATTTGGTCGGGAAACTTCGATGGAAGACAGCACAAAGGAAATTTTCAATAATATGTGTGGATGGAAGGTGAGGTAAAATGTTAATTAAGCTACATTCGCAGTGTGTGCAATTGGATGAGGAAACTATGTTTCATTAGTAAAAATCAGGAAGTAGGTTCCGAAAAGTTACGTTATTCTTTTTATACCATTGCGGTGTTTTACGGTATTTTTTTAGTGCAATTTTGTGACTTCCGTGTATTAATAATCAACTTTAATTTTTAGATTGGCGATATATTATAATCTTATAAATATTTTTCCTAATAATTTTAGTCTCAAATATGTTACAATTAGTTATATATACTTACTCTTTCTTGTAGTTTCCATATCTCTTTCTAGAAATGTTATTAATCTCTGCGATTCCGGACACTGCGCCATTCGTTCCAGTTCACGTAATAATCATTTTTTTAACAAAATAATGTAGTGTTACATGAAAACTTGTGCTGTACATTGATTACGATTGTCGTTATATTTTATTGTTTGATTTTTATATTTCTATGATTACAATACCGTTAAAATTAAGTGTAGTTTTCAACATGACGCTATTCATAAAAATGTGACAATAGTTTTCACAACTATTTTCAATTTAAAATAGATTATTTTTAATTATTCTCGTTCATTATTAAAAGTATTACGAAAGGCCATTCAGTATCACGTTTTCAAAAGTGATATGAATACTAATACTATAATATACTGTATATTTTAATTTATGTTTATTGAATCCTTTTTTGTTTAATAAACAAACATAAAAAAATAGTTGGTATTTCGCGGTTTGTATTCATAAACATATTATTTTGAAAAGATAACGTGTTATGAATGTTTCCTTAAAATAAACATTTGGAATTCAGTCGAACAATGACAACAAAAACTACAAGTTTTATATTCTCATGGAATGTATTCTTAGGTCATTGAAGTTTGCATTGACTTATGCAAAAAATATTGCATTTAATTCGGGGCCAAAGTATTTTTAAAACGGAAACATTTAAAAGGGTATCTTTTTAATATGAAATTCATGCCTTTATTCCACTTGTTGAATAACTAAGACTTGTAACTAAAACTTAGCCAAGACTTCAGCATCTATAATCGTCCTTATATCAAATTAAATGTTCAATTGAGTTCAGTTCAATGTTAATAAGCAGGGTCTTCAAAATTTTTAGCCTAAGGGCCACACTGACTCCTCCACTGAGTCCCAAGGGCCAAGACCATACCAACATACTGTAGTTTTGAAATACGAGTAAAGTTGGTACTTACGGAACATTTCATTGCTACGGATATAGCCGATAGCCGACAACGAGAAAACCAGCTTCTGCCTGATTTATACACTCATACACTCACTCTGTCCTTTCGACAAAAAATTTGGTCGATCAGTTGCATAAATTTGCTCGTGGCCCTTTTCCGCTATTGGCACTACTTATCTGTGTGAAAAAACTATGGCGGGCAGGATTGGTGGTGCTCGCGGGCTGTAGTTCAGAGACCCCTGTTTATAAGAATCATTAAAGGATATTTTCTTACATATATTTATTTACTAAAACTATGTGGAACCTGTGAAGTGAGCTCACAGTTTGCTGATTATTTTATTTCTAGGGTGGGTACGGAATTGAGTCCTTATAACCCCTTTCAAAATTTCTCAAAAATGTCTTATATTCAATAATTTTAATACTGGAAGAATTATGGGTAATTTTGATGAAAAAAATTGAATATAAATCATCGACCGTTCTTGCTCATGAAATTTTCATTTTCAAACACTAAATTTCTATCTTTACATTACCTACCTAAGAAGGGAATTTGAGTTAAGTCTAGTCCTCTTAATAAAAGTTCTTTTGATATACTATTACATAATATATAAGCTTTGCAAAAATAAATCACGATTTGCAAGGCTGCTATTGTTTCCATACATAAATTATCAAACTAAAATAGAAAAATTATCTTTATACTTAATTTACTTATCTTAGAATGGTTGAATATCAAATGGAGTCAGCTGACTTAAAAATACCACGTGTTAATTTTAAATATCAACAAGTTTTATAAAGAAAATCACAAAAATTAACACATTGAAATATTAAGAGATGTGAAAATTTTCTATGTTCGCAATAACGCTCGAAAAATATTTAGGAAGTGTTATATTTGTTCAACCTTCCCACGTAGCAAATATGGATGAAGTTCTGCACTCAATCGTTTTTACACTGAAATCGGTTTCACATTTATCGAAAGCAAACAAGGTTAAACTGTTAATATCACAAATACTGGTAAATGAACGATACAACATTTCAGAGAATTTAATCAATTATGACTATTTGAAAACGTGTGTTTATTTATTCTGATGGGTTTTTGAATTTCATCTCATTTTAAAACTTGTTTTCCTTGTTGCCAGCGTCATATAAACAAAATATGAAGAGAACACGCTATTCTCAATTCAAAAATGACGTTCCGATTGTTTCGAACAAAATAATATGCAATTGAATGTAGTCTATAGCGTAAATCGAAAAAGAATACATTGTATTATCTATGAAAATGTAACATTATTAAACACGTAGTAGATAGGTAATATTGTTGTGTAAATATATAGCATTGAAATAGCCTGTAATGTGTAATAGCCTTGGCATACGTCATAAAGCGTTCTCAGTATCAGCTGTAATAAAATATCAGAAAATTGCTTTTTTTCAATTTATTCATACAATATGTTACAATATTTACAAGTCAATTTGATAAAAAACATACACTATTCTTAAATTCTATAATAAAATACTGCTTCAATTGCATTTATCACTTTGTAATAAGAGAAACCTGTGTTATCAATCAAACTGAGAATTTATTATTATTTATTGTTGAATATGAGTCATGGATTTCGTAAATATTTTTTTTAATTATCAAACAACCAAGTGGAAAGTTGTATAGGAATCGCAAACAATACGCAATTATTAACGTAACAATATTCATTGTTGTAGAATAATGCAGCGACAAAAATGTGTTTTTACATACTTGTTAGGTTATCCAAAAACAAAATTTCATGGTAGATAATAACGATGACTGGCTTATTTCAATTAATTCCATACATATTAATTACACTCAGAAGTACATTCTCAAACGAGTTGGAAAGTTAATGCATCATAGTATAATATCTAGCTGCCAATTGATATAATTTCTGTACTCTGTACTTTCACTTAATATAAACTAAATATTATAAAAAAATAGGAAATTGACAAAATATCAGCCGTTGCAGGTACTGTAATCGTTCCCAAAAACATGAAAAAACAATTTGTTGTTAGCATGGCAATGTTGAGTATATTTTTTTTATTCTAAGATTTCACGCCTTTGTAATAAATTTTTAAACACTTTTTATTCTGAAGGTTTCACTGTCGTCTCTTGAATTGTCTCCTGAGGCACGGCCGTCGTCGTAGTTGTTGTGGCCGTCGATGTACTGTTCGTAGAAGCAGATGTAGATTCAACCATTGCATCAATAACTGTTGTCGTCGATGGACTACTCAATGGTATTACTTCTAGAGGGAAATCTGGGTTGAATGGGGCCCCCGTAACAACGCAAGGGTTTGCACCTGGCAAACCACCGTTAGCACCACTAGTGCAATTCAGTCCCATGCCGCCTTGAGGTACAATTCCCGTAGTGGCGTTTTCTTTAGGTGCCAATTTGGATAGTTCCTCGCATGGTATATCCGTTTTTATTTCTGTTCCGTTTTTGGTCGTAACGGTAATAGTACAGTTGAGGGCGGAAGAACTGTCCGACGATTCGATCCTAGTTGCTTTAGGGTCGCCAGGTTTGGCATTTGGTGCAAACGATGTGGCCATCACGCACGGAATCGCTATCACATCAGTGTTATTTCCATTCGTGAGTGTTAGCGTGCAATTCGAAAGTTCACCCAAAACAGGGTCCATTACAGGAGTATCCGGCTGCACCTTTCCATCCGAGTTAGTGCCACCTTTATTATTGTCATAATAATGGTAATGGTTGGTGCTCTGACCTGATCTGGCCAAGTTCCAAACTGCCAATCCGGCTAAAATAAGTCCGAACTTATTTCCACTCAGAAAACTAGATTTTGGCTGCGCGTATCCAGCAAATGCATTTCCATATCCTCCACCAAATCCACCTCCGCCGAATCCACCTCCACCGAACCCACCCATGCCTCCATATCCATGATTACCGTACGCCGGTTGGCCTCCATAGCCTGGAACTCCATATCCTTGGGGGCTTCCATAAGCTGGAGGGGCACCGTATCCTGGCGGTGCGCCATAACCAGGTGCGCCACCGTATGCTGGTGCATGCCCTTGTGAGTATGGCGGAGGAGGTGCACCGTGTCCCATATTATTATACCCAGTATTGGAAGGATTGTTGTTGTATCCTGGATACGGTTGATTATTTGCAGGATAAGCATTTTGACTATTCACTGGATAAGAGTTAACTGCAGAAGCCGGAGCTCCGGCCTGTTGATGACCCGGGGCAGACCCAGAGAGACCGTTTCCAGCAGGATAGCCGTGCTGCTGACCAGCAGTTCCAGAATTTGCGCCACTAGCCGGATAACTGTGTTGCTGTCCTGCCGTTCCTGAATTTCCACCGCTTGCTGGATAACTGTGCTGTCCTCCGGCAGCAGGCGCGTTAGCCCCCGAGAGGCCACCGCTGGCAGGATACGCGTGAGACCCACTAGCTCCGGATTGACCGCCGCTCGCGGGGTAAGAATGCGATCCCACATTGCTCGAAGGAGCACTTTGAACGTTTCCTGTTACTTCTTTTTTGATAGGAGTGTCCTTATTAACATTCCATCCTGGAGAATGGGTATCGTGAGTCTTCGGCGGCTCAGGCGCAGATGGCACAGGCTTCTTTGCAGCGCTGTTGTACCCTGGATAACTGAGACTGGCCAACCCGGTGTGACTTAAGCTGGTGCCCGAAGGCGCGGGAGCCGGGGCGGGTGCGGGCGGTTGGCGCCTGCTCGTTCCCCTCGACGGCTTGCCGGACCCTCGAGACGATCCTCCCCTGGACCTGCGAGGCTCTGCGACGCCGACCAGCAGACAGGCTACTAGACACACCGCGAGTAAACCGTACGTCTTCATGATTCGCGAACTACTGACCTCTCCGGTCGGGACTCGCACTCACGGCCTCTTCGACACAAATATGATTAATGGAATAATAGAGCTGGTTTGACAATTTTCCACTTAACGGCTTGATCAAAAGTGAGTAGCGACGTGCAACTGCCACCGTTCGTTCGGCCGTCAGATCGGTCGCTGTCTTGTCCCCCTCTTCCCTCGCCCCTTCCCCGCACTGAGGTACCCGAGGCGACGACTCAACCATAAAATTATAGAAGTGGGGATTCCAACCCGATACATGCGGAGAAATATTTTTAAAAAACCTGTAATATTAATAAAACCTCTAGCACAATTTAAAATTATGAAAATTGTAGTATTTACGCTGTGACCGATGCTTTAATTGTAAATTTGGTAAATATTTAGAATCTCATCATACAATTCTTGCGATACTCCATAAATTAACATTATTAAATACTACTCTACATACAATTATAAATAGTTTATGCCATTTCTCCGTACAGTCCTTACGTTACTGTGAATAATACAATTTGTTGTTTTTAGTTTACAATCAGTGATGTGGTGCTAAAATTTTATCAACCGGCTCGCACCTTAGTAAACATTAACCCCCAATTTTTATTTTTCAAATTAAAAAGAAAAAAATGTATCGTACATTAAAAAATTATTTATTTACATTACATAATTTATTTACATTACATAAATTCATTACAAATTTTGTTTTGATTTTCATTCGAAACTCTAACCGTGATGAACTTCTTGAAATGGTCAGGAAAGTTAAAAATATTATTAATACTCTGCAGAGGCGTATCGAGGATTTTCGTTAAGGCGATAAAGTATGTTTTTCTGTCTTTTCGCGAAAATCGTTAATCGTTTTCCGTCGCCTAAACAATATGAAATGTAACATTTTTTTTTCCTTTTGATAATTGTATTCTCAAAGTATTTGCTTACACTACTGCGTTTTTATTTAAATGAAAATAGTAAAGTTTTTACGCCTGTCTATCAAAGAAATGACACCTGTTTTTTAGAAATGCTTTTATTTGCTTTACGCCGTAACTAGATTAGAGTTTATTGTAGGTTATCGAGAATTGATATCTGAGACAAAATCTTACAACAAAGTATTTTTAAGAAAGTGATCGTGACGGAATTTGCAATTTATTGAAAATTCTATAAAACATTTTGAAATGTACTGGTTTTTTCGCACTTTTTCTGACTGATATTTAAAGTAGAAATATAATGAATATATTTTTTTTAAATATAGGGCGACAATAAATTCTTTTATACGGCTTTTAACGAAAACATCTCAAAACAATTAATAAGAGTAATAAATAGTAATCATTTTCCGGGGATATATTTTTCTTACGTTCCATTGTGATCAAGTCGGTGTCTGTCATCTGCCTCGAAACTACGCTCGATATTCATTTCATTTAAATGAAAACGCAGTAGTGTAAACAAATACTTTGAGAGTACAATTGTTTAAAGAAAAAAAAATATTTTAACATTTCATATTTTTTAGGCGATGGAAAACGATTAACGATTTTCGTGAAATGACAGAAAAACCTACTTAATCGCCTTAACGTAAATCCTCGATCCGCCTCTGCAGAGTATTAATAATATTTTTAACTTTCCTGACCGTTTCAAGAAGTTCATCGCGATTATCTCTTAAAATAATTTTGATGCAATCTCTGAAATTATTTACATTTATTTTTAACTTAATAATTTCACCTAAAATCCTAATATTAACAGCCGCAAGCTTTTACTTTATGCATATCGAATCAAGTATTGTGGTTGTGTGAAAAATCGATTTCAGAATTAAGATAATTGAAAAAAACCGTATTTTAAGAACCTGCTCTCCGAACCAAAATTATTTTAGCAACCGGCTCGACAGAGGGGGACCCATAGCAGTACATTACTGTCTATAATATGTATTGTTAAAGATCCTAATATTATTGACAAAATAATTTGATTTAACCATATGTTATACATCTAAGGCATTATATTTATGAAAATAAAGCGTATAGTTTTGTGTTACCTCCGGGAGTATCATATTCATAATCGTATAGTATACGCTGTCTACGAAAATAGTGCAGGTGTGTCACTAAATTCGTTGTTGCCAGTCTCCTTTTATAGTGTATGCTCACATTAGCCTCGTCTTTGAATGATATAAATCGTAATATTCCACAGGGCATTGAACACTTTTTTTCCATAATGATAACTGTCAAACACCCGCCATGTCAGGAGAATAATAGTAATATAAATGAGAGAGGGCTGACACTTTTCTGCAAAATAAAAATACTCACATTTCACACTACATGTTCCACTTATTGTATATTACTCTACTCATATTTTGATTCATCATCAATTATATTTTGTATTTTGTATTTCAATTCAAATTTATTGTTGCAATGAATTTCATAATAACCTATCGTCACGGTACCGGCAGAAGTTGATAAGTAACATATTGTCAGTTCTGAGTAGACAGCAAGTAGACGTATTAGGTCGCAGGATAAAGTCTCGGTATTTGATGTTGCATACATAATTATAAAATCAAAATACAGATGTATTTATGTAAATCTAACACTATGGATCAGTATTTTCTATTTTCTCAATTATTGTCGGCGATGTTTATGAGACAATTTGATTTTTCCGTATCCGATCGATATAATTGTCATAGTTGTTCAGTTTTGTCTCATGTTTAATCGAATATCATTATTTATTTATCATATACTTTGTGCGCAACACGTTAAAAAGATTTCACGGTTGAGGACGTATTTAGTATGTAGGTACATTGTTTTTTACACGCTTTCAAAATGCAAGATCGCCAACGTCCCTGTCAAAATCGGGCGCGGAAAATAAAGAAGTTTTTGTAAATAATGCATACCTGAAGCAGGTGACTGAACGCTACCAACATTCAAAAATCAAACAGAAAATTTTTATTCGAGTTTAAATATAAATATTATGGCAACATTTTCATTGGAATATTTTATCGATTCGTAGACTTCATCAATGTTTTTTTCTTAGCATGTAGGTAAGAGGTAATTTTCTACTTATTCTATGATTATATTAAATATAGGTATTATTTTTGTGTAAAATTTTATATCCCACGCCTTTTTTAAATTTGTCGGAGCTGATCTCCATTTTAAATTGTGAAAGTTTCTGATTAGACCTAACGATAGTGTCATATTTTGAACGATGCAAAGATAAATGCTAAAACATAAAACTAAAAAAAAATTCAACATCGATTATGTAAATCATAAGTGTTCTATTCGACCGACCGTCATCAATTATGAGAAGGTAAAGGAATTGGTGACGTATTGAGAGCTTAGTAAAATTTACGTATTTAATACCAAATTAATAGAATTCCACCAATAATATCTGCTCACAAAAGGAACGGACACTGGCAGCTTTCGTATATATTATATACAAACATTGTAGTAAGTGAATAAATACATATATGTTATTATGCTTTCATTTTAAATTTCTATGTAAGGATTGACCATTATTTGGAAGCCCACAGTGTTACTTTTATTGAAATTATGGAATAATTTTTATGCATTGTTGTTTTCATAATATCTTATAATGTTTTTCCGTCAAGAATTAACAGTAAACAGTCATGAATTTCTTAAAGAATTATGTAATATAGTAATGACAATTTATAGCTATTTCTTCGGAATCACATCGTCGTCAGAAGTATTTTTATACCTTACGACTATGGCAGTTTACCAACTTAATACCGATTCCATCAATAATTTATAAATTAATAAATAAAATTGTATTATTACATTTATCACTAAGCTTTGTATGATTTTAAATTTGATTTTGACGTTTACCGTTCGATGTTACGATAATTTGTGAGATGTTGAGTAGGTTTGATGATACATTTAAATATTTGATGATTTATCTTGGAGACTGTCTGCCGTGACAGTTGATTAGTTGATTGAGCGTAATCCGCGGAATGAAGATATTGCAGTAATCTTTTATGTAGGTACACCAAAACAGTGGTTCTAAACATGTTGCACGATTAGTAACCAATATTTTTTTTAATGAAAAATTTATAACATTATATAAATATTAATTACAATGTATATCAAGTTAAATAATTGTGTTAGTTAAAATCGAAATATGAGAGTTGACTCCTTCGGTAATTTAACTATTTTAAAAACCTTCTGATCTTTATGCATGATTTTACAACTATATTATGGAATGTGTGGATACTAACAGAAGAGCGGATTATTTTTTGAATCCCTCCCTATTATATATTTTAAGAAATGCTTAATAAAAATGGCATGAAAACCAACACAACACAACAGCGGATCCCTTGAATGAAATTATTTTATTCTAGTATGAGTAACTAATTATTAGGTTATAGGTTTGTTCAAAAATACTCTTTGAAATCGTGATTTTTATACAAAAATAAAATTTTCAAGGACTGTATGCCTCGTGACCTCTTTATATTGTTAAAAAATAAGAATAAATAATGTAACATAATCAGCAGGTAAATTTCAAAGATTATTAATTTACTTTTTTCGTTTTCACAGAAACATTTTCTCCAAAACATCATTTGTTAGCGACAACGAAATCGGTTTTTCAAATTACCACGCGTTAGTTTTCATTTTGTTAAAGTTTACGTAACAAATTTTGTAAAACAAAGAAATATCGATAACAGAAAAGATAGAAAAAATATATTTAAAATAATTACTTGCAACACTCTTGACTTTTGAACAAACAGCAAAAAGAATATATCAATTCTCCTTGTCGACAAACTCATTATCGTAGTACTTAATGCATCTCCAGACAATGTTTTTAGAAAAATCGTATCCAAGAATATGTATTGTTTCAAAAAAGTTTGTCATTGTGCGAGGGATTAAAATATTCAAAAAATAAATGGGCTGTAACAGCTTAGGTCCTTCCTCAAATTTGACACTATCTATAACCAGGATACAGTACTTCTTAGTCAAACTTCTTGGTAACTCAGGAGTCTTGGACAGCTGCTCCCGAAACAATTGCAGCACACAAATTGAAATAATACGCTTCACGTTGTTTACGCCACGGGAAATTTCTGCTAATACCACAACGTACGGCCGTGGCGGGTGGTGGTGGGGATTGCATGTACCTTTATAAAGTGCACTATCTCTAAATTGAATTGTGTACGTTATCACATTTTAAACAGTAGCATAGCCACTCTGGCGATAATGTTTCACAAATTTCTGAACTCGTGCTACTTGATATTATGTTATTAATAGAAAGAATCTGTGACGGTCATGGTTCTTAGAAATTGTCACCTATTTTTCATTCAGTACAATTATTTATACAATATGTTGAGTAATTATTTTTAATTGTTTCAGTTTACGACTTATGACACTGGCTGGAGAATTGCTCGCGACACAAGGCTTGGACAACAGTGTTCTGAATAATCTCGAACCATCTACATTCTTAGGCTGATTTCCAGTCGACAGCTCTATTATTTTCAATGAAGCGGTGCAGCAAAACAAGTTTTGAGTAATGACTATCATGATTTATTTGTGAGGAAATACAAGAGGTATCTACGGTAGACATGGTAATGAATCAGCTAGGCACGAATCGAAAATTTTGAGTCGCTAACATGATCGATATTTTCTCTGGTGTTTCTGGCTTGTTGGAAGACACTACATTATATGTTGCATGTCGCAAGTTAGGCTTGTAAACAATTCTCGTGAAACATGTTTACTTGTTATGGTAATTGGTTTTCGGTTTATTCGGCCATTACTGACAAATATTTGAATTATTCTTAACGTGTCAACGTCATGAAATGATAAGATAACGATAGTAAAAGAGAAACTACATTATTAGTGAAATGCAGAGCGATAATTATTATCAAACTTTTGAAATTGAAAAGACGATTGTTGAAATGCAAGTTAAAGTTCAATAATGGTAAAGCCCAGAAATTAATTCACAATTACTGCCCTATGTGTGAATTAAATTTCCTTTTAAAATAATGTATGATCCCGCCATGTTTCGAATTTCAAACTCTGCCTTATGGAAGAAAACACTTTTCTATAAATTATATACGTTTACTTAACAGTTTTGTATAAAAAAGCTAAATAAAAAAGGTATAGTATTTTTAAATTTTCAAAGTCCATTTATTCAAAGGTATTTTTCAGCTAGTGTCTTCTTCCATAACATCGACGATATATTCACACTAATCAATTAGGTAATTTATTATTTACTAGACTAAACATTTTTACCTTTGTATCATAAATGATTGTTATGTTATAAGCGTTGCAAACCATTTCATCAGTTTGACTTCTTAAAGGTGCTGAAAGGTGAAACCCGAGATGTCATTGACAAAAAACGTGGACAACATGTGATTTTGAGTGATATCAATCACCTTATATATAGAATCAATTAATATCTAAGCATTCAATGGTGACTTGGAAATTTCATTTCTATTATAAAATTAAAATAATAGCTTTGTACCTGTGATACATGTGTACCTAATTGTGGTAACCTGTGGTAATTTTGTTGCATTATTATTTTTCTTAGTTTAAGCTTCGAACCCAATTTAATAGAGGTTCATGTGAAAATATCTGAAAAATTCTATATGATGATCGTTAATTATTTCGCCCGCACAATCGCAACTGCCAACAGCGCTGAATACATGACCTCTACGTTACTGTGTTTGTTATAAATTAATTTTATCATTGAATCGCGGGAAAACCGTGTTTTGAAATCATAATATATTATAATTCTTGTTCAAATTGAGGAAATGCAACAATGCTCGTCTGCACTGGATTAACTCGCTGTTAAAATAATTTTATGTCACACCTACTTACCGAAATCATTTCGGGAATTCACATTGTGTATTAATAATAATCATTGCATCATTAAATTTACTAATCCTACATATTGCGCCGATAGTCATAAAAAACAAGTTAAAGTAAATTTTCCCACGACCACTGCATGTTTTTCACTAGAAAACTTTACGAAATACCCCAAGGAATGAAGGAAAGTCAATGTTTATAAATGGGAAGGCCAAATAATCATAATTGTATAAAAATCAATTGAAGCAGTAAATCGCAAAACGAAATATTCATACAATGTTTCCATGACAGGAGATGTATATCGTTGTGTCTACGACAAATAAACACATTGAAAAATTATTATCCCTTTGTATTATCGGTTTCAAAAGTTGTCCATCGGTACCGTTTTAAATTATTGCTGGATTATAACTCAAAACGCAATCGGTTTGGCTCATTTATGAAATATTTTTGAGCCCCAAATTTTCATAATTTTAATATTTAGAGTATAAGAATGAATTTTAACACTTTTTAAAGATGGTGGCGCTGTCATAGTAATAGTTAGTAACCTAAGTAAACTTTAGGTGTAATATAAAATTGTTAATAATATATGATTATTTTGCCTTCACATTCATAAAGATTAAGCTTCCTTGCGAATTGCACCCTTATTAAGTATATTTCGAAATTTTTCTATTGAGAAGGGGTTGTTTATCTGGGTGAATAATAAAAAAGTACGATTTGATATGTCACTTATAAAGATGGATTTCAATTAACATGTCTAGTAAATTACTAGCCGCCCCGTATTGCTCCCTACGGGTTCACGGGACATCACCACGTACAGCTATGTGTGTTTCATTGCTTATCACAATCAATGTGGGAATTGTCACATTTGAAACAGGATTTGGAGGTCACTGGAAGCTGATTCATATAAGGAAAATCACGAATGGCCTGTATTACCTGTATTACCTGCAGCAGTGTGCCATTGCACGTGTCCATCTATTTCGTTAGCAGTATGAACACTGCATTGGAGAAATTCCAATTGACATAAAATCTTAGATAAACCTGTTTTAAAACAAATTTTACGTTATACAGGAACGTTCACTTTTGTTCAATTTGTACGAATAAAACAAGTTTAAATTCATATTTATACAATTCATTAATACATTCATTGTTTAAGCATTCTGCAATCGAATTTTTATAAAATATTGAAATTCCTCTCGCGTTATCTGTCACTTTGTCAATAGCGGGCTTCACACACAGGCTCTCACATGCGATTGGGTGGTGCATGTGCTTTAAAACGAGAAAGAGTATGTGTAACGCTCTCGTTTTAAAGCATACACAACACCCGATCGCGTGAGAAGAGCGCCTGCGTGTAAAGCCCCCTATGACATTCTGATTCGGTATGAAGTAAACTAATTTGAAGCTCCAGCGAGACAAGAAGTAATCAATCCAAACTTCTTTTCTTCGGATGACGCACAGGAAAAAAAACTGAATCACAAAAAGCAAATAACACTATAACAATCACCGATTATTTGCGAAAACTCGAGCGAGCGGTCGGTTGATTGAACACTTTGTTATGTATGCTCGCAGCGCCTACAATTTACCAGGGCAACAGGAATCTAGAAGGGTAATAAATTTTAAATTATACCAGTATTACAAAGTAAATTGGTATACATAATATACTTACGAAAATGCATAGTTAAATCTTCACATTTTAATTAATAAAAATGTCAGAATGCCATTACCATACTTATAACAAGATAACAACCAAATGATAACAAGCATCGATTGTTTTGAAAGTAGGAAGTATCCGATACTTGCTAGGGTCGTTTTGCCAATGCTCAGGCCAGTTAAGCGACAAATGTACTTTCAAAAGCGATTTTGAGTCAATGAATGATAACTACATATTTTCTTCGCAATTATTCCATTAAACAGGGATTTAGCAATGTAACCAACTTAAAAAAAAATTAATATTGTACCAAGCATAAAATAATAGAAGTTTACAAAAAAAATGTCAATTGTTCCATTGGTCGGCTCCCAAAATCCAATGGTCGGCCTGTCGTTTCCCAGTGTTCGGCCATCACTATGAAACTTCATGAATATCGCGACCTAGTCTACTGATAATAGACAGAACAATAAAAAACATAAAGATGCAAAACGTGACAATATAAAGTATATTTTGTTAGCGATCTCCATACAACATGAACTTGCGAAGTAAAAATGTGCTTTTTTTTAATTACGTATTGCATCATATAGGTCAGTATAGTGCAGATATACATTGGCAAGTGGCAAGACTACCTGCACGAATTTTAAAAAAAGGTGTTTTTTTAAGTTTTATTATTTAAGTTTTAAACTCAAAAGGTTGACTACTGGCGACGGCTGACTTTAGGAACAAGCACCCTACCTACATATAATATATTATTATTAGTACTGGGTAAAAATCGCTATTATTTTTTGGTGTCATGTAAATTTATAAGAACACTGGACATTTAAGGACCCATAAACTGGTGTCAACTAGTTGTTTTGAGTAAGTACGTACATATTTATGTCATGGACCGTAGTAATAAGAAAACTAATCATCCGCCAAGGTCACCTCAATCAGAAACGTATTCACTTTTTGGTCATTTCAAATCCAGTAATTTAAATTAAATAATATAATATAATATTTAGTTGATAAAGATTTGGTTCAGAATACAAGCGAATGTTTTGGTAACACGGAACAAAGTTCTCGCATTGAATATTATAGAAAACCGAAGCAGTAGTAATTATTTATTAATCCAAAGAAATCCATTTTTGTTGCGTTCAGATCGCTGATAATAAATGTAATCAGATTCGCCGGGTAGGTAATGTAGAACAGTGCTACGCAACCTTATCTCACCTACTGCACATCTAAGCACTCATAAATATTTCGCGGCACACTACAGGCCAAAATATGTAAATTTCACAAACAAAACTTACAATTTATTAATTGGTTTTTATTTGATGAATTTGAAATAGTGGCATATAAATTATAAAAAAGGCGTTTGTAAAAGTTGTAACTTAAAAAAAATAGTTAAGCTGAAATGAATGGATAAAAGTTCTGCCCATTTTTTTTAATTGACCAAATTCAAAATAATCTTTCTGTTTTCAATGATGGTCTCGTGTTTACATTCTGTGCGAAACAATCGGGATTGATATTTTTTCAAAACAAAATGCATATTCAAGGCTTGGTTTGACAATGTGTATTATTTTGATATATTCATTCATTGTTTGTAATAATTCCACTAGGAAATTTTTCGCCATCAATGCAGAAATTATGCCCAATATATGCAGAAATTTGTAAATTTGTACGGTTGATTTTTTTGTTTAACACACTAGACAAATCCCTATTTATTCCTCATCAATACCGTTGTACTATCAATACAAACACTAATACAATTATTTCATTGCAAAGTCATAACAATAAAATATTTCTTTCAACGAGAATTATATCAAATGATATCTTAGCAACTGACTGGCTTTAAGTTCTACTACGCAATATTTTCTCATTTTTGACGCATTGCGCTGCGGCACACCTAGGATCGTTTCGCGGCACACCGGTTGCGGGCACTGGTGTAGAACATGATGAAAAATACTCAAAACATGAAGTTCAGCAGCCGAAAGTGACGGCAGTGGTTTCCATGACCCATGACCGTAAGTAAGGTATATTGGAGGATATCGCATCATTCATGCTGAGAAACGGTACCCACATAAACTTAAAGATAAGAGCGGAGACAGCCAAGGTTCACAGTCGATTGTAGCGCCGATAATGATGAAGGCTTTATAATTTCAGTTTATGTGTATACAGAAAAAATTCAATGCCGCCAAAATTTATCACACACTCTTTTGGCAAAGCAAAATTTTTATTCAATTTTATGATTTTCGAATAATAGCTAGTCAAACCGGGATATACTAAAAGATATAGTTTTGAAAAGTTAAACGTAAGTTTTGGTTATGTAACTTTCCATTCTGACAACTTATTTTATTTGCAAGATAAGTAGATAAGCGGTTATTTTACTATTAGGCTTTCTGAGACCCTGGTAAGTTTTGATGTCGGCACCCGTTACTCTTCGCAATCCGTAAGTATCGAATCTAATGGCTCTAGAGCTACATATAGTAATACCGCTTCTAAATTTCTGCTGGCCTGATACATGACCGACTCGAAATCTTTTCAAAAATGTAGTGAAAACAATGAGGCATACAATATTTACATATTTTCACAATTGATGACGTAATCATTTTCAATAAATTTAGTAACTATTTGCTTACAAAATTAATATTCACGCTTTTATGTTATTAATTTTGTAACAAATAAATTAAGTGAGAATGCATCAAAAAGATGGAACATACATTTCAAAAATCAAATATTTTACTGAAACGAAACATCGAATTTTAAATTGTAAAATATGAACGAAAAACAACTATTCAATTAAACTTGCAATATTTTTTTACCATCGTCAAAATTAATAATAATAATATTGTGACCAAAGAAAGAAAGCATAATTAATTTATCGCATAATTAATTTTTCCATTCGATTAATTTACCATACGTCGAAATTCCACAAGCAGCATTCTCCGGATTCATTACTTCTGTTATGCCCGAAGCAACGCCAAGTTATCAGGGTAGCAGAAAACAAAAAAGGTAAATAACGTATCATGACGAATCGTGCAACGAATAAAACCGACGAAGATACACGACAGCGATTGATTATAAACTGTTATTTTTTTCTACCTAATACCTCTTCTGATATCCTGATACAATTTGTTACCAAGTCTACTTGAATTGCTAGCAAAAATGAATAACAAACGCAAAAGAATAATTTATTAACCCCTAATAAAACTTATCCCATCAGCAATAAAATTTATACAATATTTTTTTATTTTTAAATTATCTGCCAGTTGGTGTGGCTATTGAAAGTATTTTTTAAATCGCAACTTGCTCCCTGTGTTAACATTAAATAGTTTTTTTTATTTATTTAGTTTTCGAAAAACTTCTTTCACAGCTTGTATTTGAGAGGAAATAAATTAAAAGCATTTCAATATTTGCGACATTAAGGCTTCATGATTATTCTTAAATCTTTCAGAAAAGAAATAAATTTTTCAGTGAATCACAAGGCATAACAATTGCTATTTGTTTATTACCTACATAATTTTCTACTCATTTTCAAAAATGCCGCCCCTAGAAAAGTGTATTTTGTCAGCGAGTCTCAAATTAGACAGAAGAAAACATGATGAATGGAACATAACTTGCATTGATTATATAAATATAAAAAAAATATTTATTCCTTAACCGTCGAAATTTTCTATTCATCTTCGAAAATGCCGTCCCCCCCCTTCGCCTGCCCCTTGCTAAGCCGGTGCACACAGCCTTATATGTGTTTAAAATTATAATATTATTTATCAGATGAATTATTATTTAACTATGTATGTGGAACGAAATATTCAAACTCGCGCCATTCTTTTTCAGTAGAAAATAATAGCGCCTACCTAAGCACAATGCCATTCTACCTATATGCATTATTCTTCTCAGATACATTCTGTTTGCCTAATACAAATCTTCAATAAGAAATGAAAATTATTTATGGTATGTATGAAAAATAAATATTCTAAATTCGAATACATGCAATTCAATTATAATAAAACGAAAAAATCAAGTTATCTGATAAATTTATGAAAAGAATTAGGTCAAATTAAATAACGAACACCTACTCCAAATCCCTAGTAAGGTCAAAAATAATTTTGCGATATAATATAGTATTTTCGGTTAATCTGTTGAATAAATTTCCTCTCTGCACAGGAAAACCAAATAAACCGCAATAATTATAATAACATAAAATTGGTACGTCTTTTCAATTCACCATATTTGGCATGAATTAAGATAAATTTTCAATGTTAATCAACAGTCTGGGTTTATCCGCTGCAGTGAGTTCTTAATTACGATAATTGGAATTGTTTGTTTCCGTTTTTCTTTAATAATCAATGCGGTAAATCAAATTAGTTAACCCGCGGTTAATATTTTGTGTTTAGAATGCAATCAATTTGTTGAGCTGATTTCATTTGTCGACGGTTAAAAAATATATATGGTACTTATTTTTAATTGGTTACAAATCTCCTTACGAAAGAGTCGATAAAGTTTATAGAGAAAAATATTTTTACAAGAGTTACTTGGGAAAAACAGAAAAACATTTTTAAATTATATATTATTATTTGTTACAACTATTACAATTTCTATAAACAACGATGATAAAATCGTAAAAATACCTAATTATCGATGGCTCGAATCGAGATTTCATAAATAAGTATCCAGTGAACACAATCATAAGAAACAATGATTGTTTCGTTAAGTGGAATAATTTTGTATAAATGAGATTCAATATTTATAAATGCAATTATTATTTGTTTAAAACACATTTAATAAGAGGTGGAACTCAAGAGGGTTTTATAGGAAACAGCCGATTTGACACGAACTATACCCCCTGAAAGGTTGAAAATTGAAAAACTCACAAGTCATTGTAAATACCAAAAACACGAAACTCAACTGACCGTTTCAAGGAAATGGGCAATACGATAACGAGTTTTATCGACCTATTTTTCTCCTGAATTGTTTTCAATTTTTAGAATTTAAGGAGACTTTATATATATTGCTTATACTAAGTTGCTGAGCAAGGCACAGTTTTTTTTTTTTTTTGTTTCTATCTTTTCTTTCCTTAAGCACAATAGTGCGTGGTTAAAAGATCGATCCCGTGTAGCTCTGCATCGGGTCAAGAATATGAGGAGTAAATTATTTTCTTGTTCGCTATTGCATTATGGTAGGCGGCCGTGAAACAGTGGCTGCATACACATACAAAACTCGCAACTCATAAATATTCATTAGCCAAAACAGCAAATGGAAAATTTTATACGTAAGTTACGAAATTGAAAATTATCACTTAAAGACATAAAGCGATACTTTTTAATTTTTTTAAAGTGAAAAACCATTCAATATGAAAATCGTTTTGTTGAAATATTGTTTAGTTATGGTGTAATTAACGTAATCTTATTTGTGAAATTCTGATTTGACATGATAGTCGACCTATCAAGATTAATGTGAAGATACAGAAGACTATGTATAAGAGGAAGTATGTCTTCAACATGAGGGATTGAGTACTCGTAATTCATATTCAAGTTAGGGAATCTCAGAAAACTTTTCAAGTTTACAACTTCTTTGCCAACATTATTCATTGACAATGCTTATTTTTATAGGTTTTCATTTAGTTTTTTTCTCACACAAAGCCCGCTCCCAATGTAGAGCAAATAGATTCCTAATGCACTTTACCACAACAAAAGTTTTACGAGATATTAACCAGTCACTTAACCAATCGTTTGCGAAGAGACTAGGGATAGAAGGATAGGACTAGAACGGGACTAGTGGCTAGCTTATCACTATCGCTACTACCTGTTTTTAGGATTGGATGAGTGCAGGAAATTTTAGACATCATAGACACTTCGAACAGAAATCAATAAATCGATTTAAAAACCAATTCATGAATTTATCCGTATAGGGACTCGAGTTCGTGAGAGCCGCACCCGAAGCCTACTACGTTGACTACTCGATAATGGTTTACGGGCGTAAATAAGTAATAAAATAAATAAATTTAAAGAAAAGTGTTACGTAATCATTTAATATCATTTATTTTCCCAAATAAAATCCACATTTTTATACCCATGTTATATGCCTGTAACCTGGAACCCATTTTTCGGAAAGTGGAGTAGTGGGTGGCGTGACCCTTTCAATTTTGACATCATCCAAGATTGGGACACAGTCACCGTCAATTCCGATTTTTTCAGTGGCCAAACATTTTTTTGTTTCTACCCATATTTTTTGTGTTAAATCGGTTAGTGCCCTATGACACCTTTTTTGGCCAGGGGGACATCCAATTATGGTGACTGATTGCTCCAAAGAATCTGTTGGCGATGCCGGTGTGGCAATTGTACAAAATAAAACACAAATTATTAAAGCAGCCCACATTTTTACAAACCAGATGGATGGTAAATAAAACTGTGTTAACTAAGTACTTAGTGTCACATATGTTTTTATATTCAAATATTAACACACATATGACGAATCGATTATAACATAAATATTGTATTTGTGATGGAAACTTATTTGTGAAATATTGATTAGGTGCATATATTAAAAATATACTTTTATGACAAAACAAATCAATTTATTGCTGAATATAATAAATAGAAAAACACGCTTTAATCACCATTTGATACTAATTGTAAGTAACTGTCGAAATCAGGAGAGAAAATTGAGATAGAGAGACAGTGCGATCACCGGGGACATAAATAAAATAATATATTGCATCATATATTGTACCGTATAAGCAATGGTGGACATCAATTAATGTATTTGTGGTTTTATTCTCATAATTATAATAACGTCAGCGGTCATGGAGAGACCTGGAAGCTGGTTGGAACACTTGCTGCGGATTGCTGCGGATAAACGGATATCGAATATAGTGAAATAAATTGTTCGAATGTATTCCAATAATTAATAAATCACGTGGAAAAATAATCAACCAAAATACAGAACATCGTGAAGGTTTCAAATTTGAAATTGGTTCACAGTTGTTTCCATTATGCGAGTTGATTCTTGGATTCCCTGGACAGATTTGGAATTACTTGACACATTCCAATAGATTCTCCAAGGCAAATTTCCATAATATTTACAAATTTAAATATAGTTAATATAATTATTTTCTAAGTTACATTTTTTTATTTGATTCAATCGGCTCTTAATCGTCATGTATTAATATATATATTTATTATTTTCTTTTCAAAATATTTTCATATGTATTTCAAGATATACTCATTTTACCCTCTAAACAAAAAAATATAATATGGCAGTTATGGCACATTGATGTTTGAAAAATGGTTAAAATTTTGCCGCACATTTGTTGGCTTGGCATGCTAAGCCAACAAATATTTTTTTTTTGACATGCCATGCTTTGAGTGAGTATTTGAAAAGTAAATAATATAAATTATACCGAAAATTAATGTACTTTAGGTTTACATTTTTTTGGCTTGGAATTTACTAATGAATAATATTCGAATATCCGAATATCAAAGAATAGCCGAATATTCGATTTGAATCTCTGGTAGAGTCTCAACTCCGCTTGCTTTTTCTCAACCTATTCTACTATGTATTGGGTGCATTCGGTGGCAGGACGCTGGAGTATTATAATAGGGGGTAACAAGGAATCTTGGAGTATCTCCTGAGGAAGTCAATTCCATCTGACCGAGTTGTAGCCTTTGCCCTCAATCTGAGACTATGCGACCCCGAGTATGCTGAAGATGCTGTCATATTTCACAAATCTAAATAATGAAATATATAATAATAAAACTCTTTTTTCCTTTTTGGCCCTGTCACATCGGCGGTTATGGAGAGACGTTGGAACAGGCTGGGTCAATGCTGCGGATGCCTCCGGAGAGCCTCAATCATGGTTTCCTCTTCTACCGACCTGTGAGATTGCGGCGTCCTGAAGAACATCGAGTACTATCGAGTACTAGAGGATGTAGTCGGCAGAGCAAAGCGATTGGCGGGTGGTAGCCATATGCTCTACATATGGAGTGAATATGGAAGAAGAAGAAAAATATAATATTTTGTACATATCCTTATATGTAGTTAAAACTTTTTTAACACTATGAGATATACATATTTTTTTTGTTAATTAGTTATTTGTTCGTTCGACAATGGCCATGTGTATGCAGTCGATTTTTCTATCCACTTTTGACTCATTAAAACTAGTTATTTTTCTGTATCGAAGTAAAATATTCAAGAAATAGCATTTCAGAAGCTCTTCTAAGACTGATGATAATCATGACATTCAGCATGTCAAGATGGATACCTTATATAGCTTATATTATTGTATATAGAAGAAAAACAAGGACTACAACGAATAGACCTTGCTGAAATGTAATATTACTGATTAACGAAACAACTGCTTAAGACGTAAATATATCATAACTAGGGATTCAAATCCCATTATCCCTTATACTCTTTCTATCCAAATGATGCATGCATCTCTGGCAATGAACGGGTAGATTAAATCCTGAGGAATTATCAAATGATTGATTATATCACATCATAGGTAAATTGTTTTACGATTCACACAAATAAAAGTTGTCGTGTTGTAAATTTATTATAATTTTTTCACAAGTACAAATGCGATATAAAACATTCTGTTATCTTTTATTATGGTTTATTTTAACCAGATAAAATTTACAATTCTGATTATTGTTCTTAATTATTTCCTCTTTGTATGAAGTATGAACTATTTAAGCGTCATTAAAACATCTCTATACCCTGGGCCAGTTGGAGGATACAGTGTGGGCCTTACAATTTTAACACAGCCTCCGCCCACAACGACGACCTTATGATTAGGCGGGCAAGTTGTTTGTTCGCTAAATTCTTCGTTAAATTTTCTCAAAGTACATTTTCCTCCCGTTGTGCATCGAGTTTTTCCGCCGGTTTGAACCTTTTCTATCGAAACCGGAGTGCTAAGTGTCACTGAAATTATACAAAATATCACACTCATCATTAAAGGGGCCCACATTTTCACCAAATTGTACATTTTTATATTTAAAACTAAGTGCTTACTATTTGATAAAACAGTTTTGAATATGCTTTTATACATATGTATTACCTTTGACGAATTGATTATCGCCTATTGGATAATTAACATAAACTTATTTGTGAAATCCTGATTCGGTTCACGTTAAATGGCTTATTTCATGACACAATAATTATTAACCTTATCATTTCTGATAGAATAAACACTTTGGCAAGTACGATTTTCCGCATATTTTTTTAAGTATACGAACATACACGAAAACATTGACAGTAATTCGTCGCAATTGTTGACACGAATAGTCGAATAGTGGAGAATTTTGAGATACTTTTTAGCCTTGAATTCCTATTGTGAGTTTGTTTGGGTGCATATAAAACGATAAATTAACCTCGCCCGAAGCCACTTCCGCCACTAAGATATCGTCCACCGATTCGCTACTTACCCAGCCGCTGCTGGAGTGCACTCATACAAAATCATACAAAGTCCTCTATCCTTTCCACTCCGCTTCCTCCTCGGCGATGCGGATCGAGTCACCCAAGACAATTTCTCAACCATCATCAAGAGCATTCGTATGCATCGCATAATCTCAAGATGTCACTTAGAAATCGGTTCTTGGGACCGGATCGCCCCAATCGGCTAGTGTCCTAGGACACATTTTTTGGGCAGACGGACATCCAATTATGATGGCTGGTTGCTCCAAAGAAGCAGCCTACATTTTTACTAACCCGATGGTACATATAACTGTGTTAACGACATCGTAAAAAAAGTTTCACATATATTTTTATATAAAAATATAAATATAAGTATGACGAATCGATTATAAACTGTATTTGTGATGTAAAATTATTTGTGAATATTGATTTGGTTCAATAACACTTTTATGTAAATCTATTTATCGCTACTATAAAACGAGATTTGAGTATTATAAATAGAAAGTTACGCCTTAATCACAATAAGGTTGGTAATCTTTGGTCATGAGAATTTTAAATATGAGTGTAATTATTCTAAATATTATTGGTTATAAATTATGAATGTAATTCGTTCAATCAGCGTTATCGAAAGAAACCATTCAATATTGATTTGTTCTATATTAGCAAGCTGTAATGGATTTTTATATGAACACAAGTGTAAATATCAGCAAATTGTAACTTTAAAATATTATTAAAGTTGGGTTGGAGTTGGATCAACGTCTAGAACAATATATTTTGACATTTTAAAAACATTTAAAAATGTGGGCTTTGCTACTTTTCAGTGTTGTATTATCTTCGTTCGCCATATCAAATTGCAGTGAATTTGACAATTTGCCTGTGCTTAAAACCTGTGGCTTTTTGAAGGAATCAGATGGGAAAGGGGGGTGTAAAAATATCTTCCCGAAGCCCAATAATCCGAACGCTTGGAAGTCATGTGGTTTTTTAAAGGAATCTGATGGAAATGGAGGGTGTAGGAACATTTTCCCGACGACCACCAATAATCCGCACAAGATTTAGAAGACTGCGCGACTGTCACGGAGCGATTCAAATATTCAATTCACCTGTAAAACAAATATTTCAGTTTCTAATGAAATTTCAAAATTATGCGTACAAAATTTCTACCATAATATCTATATCACAAAATGTAATAAAAAAATGTTCAAAAGTTAAATAGATTTTCTCGATATTACTTGTTTTATTCAAAGCATTTATTTTTTCTATCAAAAACTATGAAACTCAATGATTTTTGTTAATCTCAGAAATCGACATTATTTGACTTGTTATTATATATTTATATCGTACATTTTATTCATTCAAAGCATACTATAAATAACAACCCTTAGCAGTAGTTCACTGTACATACACATTACATGACCTGTCGGATAACGTTACAAGTGTCAGTTTTTGTGACTAAAATAAAGTATTGTGAAGGAAATCTTTGATTATATTGTCGGCTTTATCAAACAAGGAATACTAAGCACACGATACTCCCTGGTCATCTGTTGTATAATAATATAACTTTAATTGAAATAATTTTTGTATTATATAACTTTATTTAATTACACCCATAGTATTTATGCTCGAAACAACATATTATATAAATTGTAATAATTTACTTTTTCACTTCGGACACAGTGAAGAAACGTTTTTAAATATAATTAAACACATATGTATATTATTTTGTTAATAAACGAATGGCATAAAATTAAAGATTTGGATTCTGTCAAAAGCTTAAAAGATAGGAAATGTAAAAATCACAGACATCCCATGTCTTTGAACACAAATTGATTGAAAAACCGTTTAATTAAATTTTCCGTACATACTTCTGGGATTTAAATCCGTGAACACTAGGACAAAGCCCAAGAGCGTTGACCACTCGATTACAGGTATGGATATTTATTTATAATGGATGATTTATAACAATATCATGGTATGTCTATTCTTCGTTCCATTAAAAAAAGATTACATTCCGCTGAAAAAATTAATTATGCAATTTTGTGGAAGTACTCAATACTAGAGATTTTTATGAATATCCCCAATGTTATTTCTTTTACAATAATAACGTTTATTCGAATGCACATTCAAATTTCAATGTTTTTTCGCGAATGATAACTAGCATTTGTGCTTTTGTTTTCAGAAGCGTCAAAATCAGAGTGGTCAAAATGCTTGCTCATTGATTGCTGTATCCAAGAAGAACTAAATTTTAGATTTGGAAAATATTTTAATACTTCGTTTAGGAATTAATGTCCTTGGTTTAGGTTATGCAGACTACATGCAGATTTTTTAAAAGTAGCGCCAATTGACGTATTTGTTTTCTTATTAAAGAATATTACAATCTATTTCAATTAATAGTTGCAAACTTGACTATCGCGTACATGCGTTGTTTTACATAATTTATTACGGCAATTTGGATTAATACAATAACAAACGTTTTGTTTTATAATGATGAATGATTTGTCGCTGGTTAAATAATTTAGTCACCATAATGAAATTATAACATTTACATTCGTTTAAAGTTAAAGTGCTTGATAATAGTGCAGCGGTGGGCTGTCAATACGTTAACAAGGGGTTCACTTAATCTCAGAGTCGTCCGTGGCGCAGTTGGTAGCGTAGCTGGCTACGGTTACGGATGTCTCGTGTTCAATTTCCGGTGCGGACGGTTTTCATAGATTGATCTTTCAATCGATTTATGGATTTATGTTCGTAGTCTGAGTCCTCCCTTCCACCAATCCCATCCTCACGGGGCGTAACGAGAGTGATTAGCTAACCACTAGTCCTGTCATAGTCCTATCCTTCTATCCCTACTCTCTTCGAAAAAAAAGAGAGGTTGAGCAACTGAGTGACAAGCAGTTCTCGTAGAAAAAAATCTGTTAAGATAACTCTATTAGGAGACCATATGCTCCACATTGGGAGCTGACATGGAAAAAAAAAAAAAAAAACTGTTAACGACTCCTTTTGATTTAAAATAAGATTTACGGGCAAATGTTTTGTATCACTCTTCTATTATTTATATTTTACACAAGGGTGCCCAACCTTTTTTGTCTTGGGAGTTACTTTTAAATTTTAAATTTTCTCGAGATCAACTTCGATGTGCTTACACAATAATTAAAATATACTATTTTCTTACATAATATTTATCATTATTTTCAATGTAAATATAACATATATTTCATTTATATAAAATAATATTTTTTTTTCAAAATTCACCGAAGTTTTCGGGATCGAATAAATTTTGCTTTGTGATCTACCGGTCGATCGCGATCGACCGGTTGGGCATCCTTGTTTTACACTATTAGATATTGTGATTAGGTATAGTCATTTGTCCCTTCGCCAATAACCATGTATATGCAAACAATTTTTCTATCAACTTTACTTCATTGAAACAAGCTATTTTGCTGTATCGAGGTGTTAAAATATTCTAGGAATAGCATTTCATGAGTTCGTTTAAAACTGCTGATAATCATGACATGTTAAGCATGTCAATATGTTTACCTTTATATAGCTTATATTATTGAATATAACCTTACCAGAAAAGCAAGGACTACAACGAGTAGATCATGTTGCAATGTGATATGACTGATTAACGAGACAACTGTTGAGCACGTAAATCATAAATAGGGTTTCAAATTCCGCATGATTTTCCTGTTCAAACGATATCGGGATTCAAAACAAAAGTTCTATGATATACCAAAATACAAAAAGCTTCAATATTATATAATTATTATGTTAAGAAGACGCTGTTTGATCGGGTGGTATTTACCTAACACTGTTTTACAAAATAACAATTATACTAGCTACCTGGCTTTAATCACATAATGGTCAATACACGATACTGAAATATATGCAATCTCAAACGATTTTCTATTGGTCGACAGTAGGGCTTCCAATTAACCGGAGATTTTAACTAACCGGTTTTCGGTGTTTTTTTGACAAAGAAACCGGTTAACCGGTTTAAACCGAAATACCTCAGTTCATTATTTTCAAAAAATCATATAAAAGTATTTTTTTTAACTACACCAAATTGAAACAAAGAGTTATAACAAAATTTCAATTTCAATAATAAAACTTAAACTTAAATAATCAAATAATAAAAAACATTGATAATATATATTATTTAAAATACACAAAATTAAAACACAAGTGGTTAATAATAAAATTCGTAAAAAAGATTACTATTTTAATGTGTTTAAAAAATATTAGGACAGAAACTTTAGAAATTATAAACAATAGCAACACATACTATATCTTATACAACAAAAAAAAACTATAGTTATACACACGGAGCAGAAATAAAATAAAATAGACGAAAATATCTAATCAAAATAGAATGAAAAATAACTATTATAAATATGTACATATGAACAAAAATATTATTTCCGTATGTTTAATGATAGAATTATCAATTACGTCTAGAATAAACCAGAAAACTCAAGTTTGTATGATAAAAAAAAGTTTAAAAATTTGTATATTTATTTAAACTAATACATGAAAATTTAATTAATATTTAAAGTGTTTACAGTTCATTCTAGAATTTTGAAATCTTCAATCAATTCCCGTGTGTCGTTGTGATTTTGGATAAACAATCAGAACAATTGTTATATTGGTCTCAATATTAATGACTACGGTATTCCATCAATTATAATTATAAAATATCTTTTGGGTAAAGTTTTTTCGTAATAATTTTTGCAGACGAATATATGAAAGCTTAATTTAAATATAATTTTATAAGTTTTATGATAGTTTTTGGTACAGTTCTGTTGTACAAATATTTCAACTAAGAAATCAGTGGATTATCAAATCTCTTCGTTCCAATAATCACCGTGTTTGTATCTCATTACTGAGAAATCTTTCAATTCTTTCGAATTGATAGTATAAAAAAATCAAAATTTCTTTTGTAGTTGAAATATTTACCTAGATCAATTTCACATTTTTTTTTACAAGTTCTAACGGTCGTAAATCTGATTATATAGATTTATAATTTAGTAATACACACAATTGATAATTTCTTTATTTGACTATCAGTATCTATGCTTTGGAAAAAAGATGTTTTGTCAAAACGTCAACAAAAGAATATAATAAAAATCAAAATGTGGGTCCTACGGTCGAGAAAACATCTGGTTATGTTAAGTTAGTGGTGCTATAACAACTTGCCGCTCAAATATTTATTATTATTTATGGATGTCATATTTTTTATGACGGTATATTTAGTCAAAGACATAAATTTGCGAATGGATATATTGTATGACCTGACGACTAATTAGGGTAAAGTAAAATAGAGTTTTATTACACAGCTTTCTATTGCTTATTCTTGAAAAAAAAACTTTCTCAAGTATTACTAGCTACATAAAAAAATTATCCGCTTTAGGTTTTTAAACATACTTTTAGTACAACGTCACATATAAACAATATACCTTTAAAAGTATCACTTAAAAGCAGCGGAAGAATAGAATTTTATTCCAACAAGCAAGTAACGGAAATATCCATAAAATAACATGCACGCATAGACATGAAAATATTTACTACGATTGTAGGTTATAAATATAATCGGCTTTGTGGTTTAGTGCTTAATGTTGTTGGATACGGTTACAGATGTCTCGGGTTCAAGTCGCGGTGCGGACAGTTCCATAAATTGATTTTTCAATTGATTAATAGATTTTTGTTCTTAAGCATGAATGTTTGTAATGTCTGGAACTCCTTACCACCCAATGGATCCTAAAAAACGGAGCGAAACGAGAGAGATTAGCTAACCACTAGTCCTGTCCTAGCCCTATGCTTCTATACCTACTCTCTTCGAAGAAAAATAGGTTGAGCAACTGAGTAACAAGCAGTTCTCGTAGAAAAATTCAGTGAGAAACCTCCATTAGGAAGACATGCTCCACGTTGGGAGCAGACATAGTAAAAAAATATATTGAACTAAATATTTTGCTATTTTTCACTTCTTCATAAAGGATTTCTGGAAATTAAATGCTAATCAATCATTAAATTTATTATTAAAGAGTATGATCAGCCTATAGGAGCAGTCGACTCAATGGATTTTTATATTGGAAGATATGATATATTTATTTTTATTATTTTATACAAGGTAAACATAAAACTAGCACTTAACAGTTATAAATTGTCAACATTATTTAATTTTATTATAATTGTAATCTCCTAAAAGTACTGTGTAAGTATCATATTTTATGTCGCTAATGCACGATGGTGTTTATAAAGTACAAAGTGTTTTTGTTTGAAAATATATCAATATACTATTTTTTTTTTGAATATTTTTCCTATAACCTCACCTATTCATTGCATATGAACATATTTTTTTATTTAAATATGAAAATCATGCATTTAAGCGTAAATAATGCATGTGTCTATTGATGATGCCGTGTAATTCTTTATTGTATAAAATATTGCTGCCATAATTTCGACACCTTTGTGATAGAAGCGATTATTCAACAATATGTACATTTTTTTCCTCTTAAAGGCGTTAAATTTTAAAAATTATATAAATAAAAGAATTTTTGAAAATATTTTTAAAAACCCGGTTAACCGCGTGAAATAAACCGGGTTTCGGTTTTTTTCAAAACACGCGATAAACCGGTTAACCGGTTTCGGTTTAAACCGGGTTGGAAGCCCTAGTCGACAGTGATTACCCAAACGTATCTATTTGCTCACAAATGAAAAATTTATATGTAATCTGATCGTGTTTATTCATATCTTTGATGTCATTTAAAATACATTGTTTGCTTTAGAATTCACTTTTTAGAAATCCATTATAATGAGGTAAAAATTGCTAAGCATTTAGTTCCACAAGAATTAAATAACATTTTGTATAATTGATTAATTGTATAAATAATTACAAATTAATATTAAATAATTGGTATTAAAATATGTAGTTCCTTTCAAAACCAATCTTATGAAACTGTGATTACCTCTAAATCACAATCTCGGTTAAGTTCATTGTGAAATTTCACTGTTTCATTTTATATATTAAAATCAGCTGCTGCTTAAAGTTATGTTATTATTATTATTATTTTTTACAAATTTATGTCGTATTGGAAAGTATTTTAGACGTGGTTTTATCTTTTATTAATAGCTATATATATAAACCACGGAATCTATTAAACAAAATCGCGTAATTCTAGAAATGTAGGATGCGTCAGTATTTATAGCTAAAGGTTACAACGTGCACGGTCAAATTTGAACAACGCAAGCTTGCGCAACAGGCTGTGTAAAACAAGTTTGAATCTGCTAATCCTTGGTAGATCGTGAATCATACTGAGTTCAGTGTCAGCGAAAGGTCTGATACTTATACCTGATAGTATGAGTACGGTGACCATATTTTTTGAAAGATTAATAAGACTATGTTTCATAATTTACCTGCTCGAACACAAAATACTTTACAAACAAACTTCCTACCTAATAAATTAATGATGAGCGAAATTAGACCAGTCTTTAGAGAAAACAACGCAACTTTAAGATGTATAAGTACTACCTAATACCACATATTTTACACTACACACAGTCAACAACATATTTTTACTAAGTACACACGTAAAACAATGGCACCGGCGTCACACCGCTAGAGATTGTTGGTGAAACGTAATTATAATATTCTTTGTCCTTCGCGCCATTAGCTAATTCACAAAATAAGGGACATATTAGCCATTTTAGAATATAAAGAAAGACACAACAATTAAGGACAGTCATTGTAAATCGGACGTAATATCACCGTAAGTCTGAAATGGAGAATCGTACTTCGAAAACAAGAAGTTGAAGAGGCCGAGGTCCACATCAAACTTCATTATTAAGAAAAAGAAACAAGGTATCATTCTTGTTTCTAGTTGCAGTAAAAGGTTTATAATTTTTCATTTCTCCCTTGTTATAATAATTGTTCTCTTCTTAGTATATTACATCCTTAGATCTGAACGACTAGAAATTTTCTTTCTTGATATAAAAATAAATTGACCATATTAAAATGTATGCAGCTTATTATATTAGTCTTATTACCATATTGACTTATAAACGAGATGGTTAAAGTCATAGTGGTGTGGGCACTGCAAGAATTTTGGCACTGATAAAGCTTTGAGGGTATTATGCCTTAAATTCTCTCATTTAAAAAAAAACTATGCGATTTTGGTCGGTTTTCTTTTTTATAATAAATTATGTTCTCAAAAAGAAGCTTTCTACACAAACTTAATATAACTACAGATTTTTTTTAAATATATTAATGCTGATTTTTTGGATCTATTTTTACAACACATGATAACTGTAGTATATTTAATTTAAAAAAAAAAGATATATTAAGGCTTACTAGCTCACTAGTAAAGACACCCTTTCTTCACTATGTGTAGTAAACTATAATATTGTTATAGTTTCCCTTTGCGTACATACGTTTTATGGTATTAGTATTATGTTAATCAAAATTAAACAAAGATCATAACTCAATAAGATTGTAAAAATAGTCTCCGTCAATATGAGCACACGAGAGCCATGCATTTATTTTTGTATTAACACACTATTGTCACAAAAATTCATTAGCATGTTCGTGACTAGAATCTCATTATTGTCCCTCTCTGCAGCGGCATGACGGTATGCTGTATAGCCAACTTTTAATAGAACAAGGTGAATCTACGATTAACATTTTGTAAAATATATATATCGACATAGTCGACGTCTCTGTACTCTTCTAATCTCGCTTCTATCAAAATGTGGTCACACCTGATTGTTTTCGCTGGTGTTTTGATTCCTGTATTCACGTTACACCCAGTCTATCTCGCCACTCAGCGTCCTGCGCCATGTATTGCCGACGGTGGTGATTGCACGAAGGTATTCACGAGGGATACCAGTCGCTTTCTGTCGAATTCTGAATCGTCAGGAGGTTCAACGAATGGTTTCCAGCGACGCATCTGGACATCGAGGGTCACGTGCGCCCCGGATGAGAGACTCAGCCCAAATGATGAATGCGTCAAGATTCTTGATCATGTGAAGATTGAAAGGGTCACAATTGCACCAATCACTCCTGATAGAAACGGGGGACTTTATATATATCCTGGAAGAAAATGAAAATAGGGAATCAAACTGTCTTTATTGTGTCACGTAATTATGTTCATTTATTTATGCATATATTTTTATTACTTTAAATAAAATGTACTTACAAACAAGCACGACTTTAATTTAAAAAAAAAAACAGTACAACTAAAGTCAGATTTCAATTAATTAAAGAGTAAATGGAAAAAAATCACTGATAATGTAAGCTTTGTGTTGATTTTTTAAATTGAGGGAATTAAATGGCGGGGGGAGGTGACATCATGTTATTGTGAGCAATACATTTAATAAATCAAAACACTGAGAAAAAGGTTTTATTTTAATTTGTGGACCTTTTAATTTCCAAAATTCTATTTTTAGCATATAAGTCATCCGTATAAAATAGTGTTGGTTTGTAGAGGGGGGGGAGTTAAAAAATTGTTGACAAATAGATGTCCCCTGATAAAAACAGGTGTATAGTATAAAAACAAGAAAAAACAATAACATTATGATTAACACCGTTTATGATTAAAAATGACATCAGCTGACGATATATCATTTGTTTTAGCTTTGAATCGATAAAATGATAAAGCTAAGAAAAAAAGTACATTTATTAATCGTAGTTTCAATCCTCTAATATTTTGATTTTATTTTTAAACAATATCAATAGATGTCATTGCTATATAAAACTATCTTGGTATATAAAAATTATGTAATTATTTATTCTTTTATAAATAAAATATTATTACTTTTAATAGGTAGGTTGTTATAATTATGGATAACCAGTCAATTTATTTTTTTATACCAAGAGATTGTGATTATTGTTTGTAAAACTTGTGTTTAATACTTCATTTATTTTAAATGTTGGTATAGAAATGACGTAGAAATAATATCCATAATAAAAAAAAATCTTTTAACTTTGGTTGTATGGAATGTTTCAGTCAGTAGTTTATCTACTGAAATTCCAGGTTTCGCAGTAACTTTTACTATTTGTTCATCATCAAGAGCCGTCACACATATTCCGAATTCATCGTTTCTACGCATTGCTATATAAAACTATCTTGGTATATAAAAATTATGTAATTATTTATTCTTTTATAAATAAAATATTATTACTTTTAATAGGTAGGTTGTTATAATTATGGATAACCAGTCAATTTATTTTTTTATACCAAGAGATTGTGATTATTGTTTGTAAAACTTGTGTTTAATACTTCATTTATTTTAAATGTTGGTATAGAAATGACGTAGAAATAATATCCATAATAAAAAAAAAATCTTTTAACTTTGGTTGTATGGAATGTTTCAGTCAGTAGTTTATCTACTGAAATTCCAGGTTTCGCAGTAACTTTTACTATTTGTTCATCATCAAGAGCCGTCACACATATTCCGAATTCATCGTTTCTACGCAAACGGATGCGAGCTGGAATAGACCGATTGATTTGACATGACGATTTCTCTGTGTTGACTTGCATACCGACCGTGGAAAGGAAAAAGGACGTAACCCGCACCATAAGATATTGTGTATCACTCACACAAAACGTGCTAATACACTATATTTATGTATAAATATATAATAAGACTGTAGAAAGGCAAAACAACTTATACCTTCGTCTTTTCAAAATATTTTTTTTTCGATAGTCACAATGTATTCAATTTTATACACATTTTGTTTGGGCTGTACACAATATTTTTTGGGTGTGGGTTACGTCCTTTATCCTTTCTACAGTCGATATTTAAAGTATGGCTAATATTATTATGCATGTCTGTAAAATTTCAATGTGAAATTGTAGATAATAATGTCCTTCTAGTTACTAAGCCTGCTCGTTCTGAAGAATATAGTGTAGTTAGTCTTACACATCGGGCATATCTTGTAAATTTGTACGAGATTTTAAACAAAAATATCCTCAAAATTACACAAACGTAAGACATTAAATGTATATTTATTCTGCTTTTAATATATATATATATTCGTGAAAAAGACTAATTTAATTCATGATAGGTATGTTGGGAAGTTACGAGCTTTAGGCCAACGATATGTATATTAACGACAAAATAACTAATTAATTAGTTACAGCATAAAGTAAAATATTTCACACATGAATGCTTACCTTAATCAATTCACTTCACAATTCACTAAGCTGTATCGATTTATAAATAGAATTTATTTCTATACTAGCTGTGAAAGTATACGACTGTTTCCTAGCATATTAATTGCTTTCACGTAATTATGTGGTATTATTTATTTTTTTGTCTCGTTATCAACTTATTCATCTCAACTGTTGATCCTACATTTAGTGACGATCACTTGTTTAACCTTTCTCCGAGATGCACTCTCCGTGGGATTGATGTGAATGGCATATGGCCAAACCCACCCACATTCACAGTGGATGAAGAAAAATTGGCCAGGGGTTGCAAGGCAATTCGATTAGGTCGTAATCCTTCTCGCTTTGGAAAACGGGACACGCCAGATCCAGAGTGTTTGTGTGATGTTGACGAGCGATTGAACGAGTTCAACGAATGCAGTAAAATCCGCAGTGATTTATAGCTTCTATAATATGTATTAATACCAAACGTGGAACCAGAAAGCCGCTTAGAGTAATATTACGTTAAAACTAACGAATTGTCTTTATTCCTGAAATCTTTCAGCTCGACCATTTTTCTTCTGAGATCCTATTTTCATTTCTCAAAATATATTATCTTAATAGTTCGTATTTAAATTTTATTAATTGTTTTTTGTTCATAAACTGGTGAAACAATAAAATATCGAATACTTATGTTTTAATAATTTGGTTTGTGTCTTATATAAACATGATGTAAAAATCTTTTCTGTTCCGCATCTGCATCGGCGGTGAAAAATTCATTTTTAATATACAATTATCAAGGGATTCTTGATATTGGAAGTCAAATTGAAGCCGTTATTTTATGTTATTGCGAATTTGTTCAATAGTTGCAATAATGCCTCAATGTTAGTGTCAAACGATAATTCATATAAAATAAATACGAATCCTTTTAATAAATTTTATATGTGATATTTCCAACTGTCACCATCTGATATGAATTTATATTATGTAAATATTAAACATTATGCTCATATCTGTACGACCTCAATTATATTTTTTTTAATTTTTGAATGAATGTTTTTTTGTATTTTTTCATAAGACTACTCTTGTTTTCTTTGAATGAACTGTTCGTCTTTTTCACACTAATTTATTAAGATTCCAATTTAATATGAATTTAATGTCTTTTTCCCAATTTTTAGTATGAGTTTGATATCATTTCTTACGTGATGTATCACGAAATGTAAATAGCGTGTAATTTGACAGTTGGGTCAATATATTATATTTATTACCGATAATTTTGACGAACAGTTTAGAAAAACTACAGCAGAGCCAGTCTGCTTGTGTGAAGACGGTGAGCTATTGAATGAGTTCAACGAATGTGCTAAAATCCATGACGATGTCAAGATTGTACAGATTACTACCACTCGTCCACCTATAAAGCCGATTGGTGCACCGGCGTAGCAAGGGTGGGGTGGGCACATTTTAGGGGGCAGCATTTTCGAAGATGAATAGAAAATTTCGACTTTAAAAGCTAAATATTTTTTTTATATTTACATAATCAATGCAAGTTATATTCCAATGCAGGTTTTCTTCTGTCTAATTTGTGACTTGCTGACAAAATACACTTTTCTAGTGGCGGCATTTTTGATAATGAGTAGAGAATTATGTTGGTAATAAACAAATAAGAATTGTTATGCCTTGTGATTCACTGACAAAATATATTTCTTTTCTGAAAGATCTAAGAATAATCATGAAGCCTCAATGTCGCAAATATTGAAATGCTTTTAATTTATTTTCTCGCAATTGTGCTGCTAGCCGTGAAAGAAGTTTTTCAAAAATGGAATGAATAAAAAAACAATTTAATATCAACAGTGACCAAGTTGCGATTAAAAAATTACTTTCAATAGCTCAACAACTGGTAGATAAAATGGACTTTGATAATGTTGCTACGATTTTGCTAAGAGAAAAGCGAGGAAAAGTAAATTTGTGATAATTTTATTTTAGTAAAAGCTACTGAATATCTTGTTCTAAATCAATTCATAATTTTTAATTCGTTTGTATGTATAATATATACCTATTAATGTATTGTACATAAAAAAAATATATTTCCATATTAATAATAAATATAAAATTTATTTAAATGACTTATAGATTTTTTTAAATATTTAAAAACAAACCTGTGGGATTTAATATTAAACATAACATTTGTAAATGACAGGATTTTCGAGAAATTAGTTTTATTCGTCATAAAAAAATTTGCCTCATGGTGGTTACCTTTGGAGAAAAGGTGGCACAAACCTTAGCTACGCCACTGGATTGGAGTAATAATGCGTTAAATCGTTCTTAATCTTGAGTACTAGGGGATCAAATGCCGGACCCATTTTATGATACCGGATTTCACAATTTTTCTATCCTGGCATCCTGGTATTGATGATTTATCATAACTTCCTGTTTTTAAATAGTGTAAATATTTCATAGTTCTCAATGGTGTATTTTAAATTCAATAAAATATATTGTTTGGGCAATGGAATGAAGAACTGTCTATATCTGTTTAAGGCTGTTATTATGAAATATTAGTGGTAAGGGGACCACAATATGTATATTGGCTCTGAATTACATATGTAAAATCATGTCTATAAACCTACTGAGAAACATCAGCGGAGATTTTAAAATTATAAAATTGTTTACCGGGAAGTGTTTAAATTTGAAATTAAATTAATTCATTTTTTAAATTTTACAGTGAGTGCAGAAATCCCAGTAATTGATTACAGGATTGCCTATTCGGGATTTCGGGATTTCGGGATACCTAAACCCAGGATTGTAAAAACTATGTTTCAGATTGACGCTTTTCATCTCAGTTCTATTCATTCTATCACAGTTTTTCTTCTTATTTATTGATTGTTTTATTCCATAAACTTGTGAAGCAATTAAATTTATATTGATTATTTTATTTGTATTCTTTCTGACCTTTTCTTTTTCTAAAATAGCAAGTATTGAGAATTTTACATTAATTAAAACAAAAATGAACCTGTGAATATGAACAGTATAAAGTAAAATATTTTACACGTGAATGATTGCCTTAATCAATTCACTAAAACAGGCGAAACATGTGTTACAACTCACAACAACTGGTAAAAAAACAATGGAGAAAAAAAGTTGTAAAATTTAATTTGGTACTTATAATGAAATTCCACAAAACTACAGCCGAATCCATTAAAAATAATATAAAGAATGTTACTTTGATATTTTTAGCCACATTGCAATCGATAACTTTTCACGACAATACTAATTGTATGAAAATGATATGTAAATTAACGACAAAATAACTAATTAATTAGTAACAGCACACAGTAAAATATTTCACACACGAATGCTTACCTTAATCAATTCACTTACTGACTTAGCTGTATTGATTTGCATGTAAAATTTCTTTTTATACAAACTTTACAAGTATACGATTATTTCTTAGTATGTTAATCGCTATCAAGTAATCATGTGGTATTATTTAGTTGTTGGTCTTGTTATGAACTTGCTTATCTCAACTGTTAATACTTCATTTGCCGACGACCACTTGTTTGACCGTTCTACAAGATGTACTCTCCGTGATCTAAACGGTGCAAGGAAAATCCCTCGCCCACTAACACAAGCTGAGATACTAGAGGCCAGAGGTTGCAGGGTAGCACCAAGGAGGCATGCAAGGTTTGCTGTTTTCGACAAACAGTTTGAAAAAAGGATATTTACTACACCAGAGCCAGTCTGCTTGTGTGAAGATGACGAGCGACTCAACGAGTTCAATGAATGCGTTAAAATCCTCGATGATGTCAAGATTGTACTGATTACTACCACACGTTCAACTAGAAAGCCGTTTGGGGTAATCTTGCGTTAAAACTATACCAAAAAATATATCTTCTTTGCTCCTGAGAATTATGTTTCAGATCGACTTCTGTTCTTATTTTTTACAATTTGTCTTCATGTTACTAATTGTTTATTTTTCATAAATTGCTGAAGTGATTAAATATTAAAATTACAATATATCTATTTATTATCTTATTTAATTTTTCTGAAATAAAACATGACGTAAAAGCCTCTCTTCCCTACCATATATACTAAAACTAAACTACTATAATTTGACATGTCTGAAAAACAAAAAATAACCAGATAATGTAATTGTGAACAAAGTAGGGCTCTGTTACCATTTTCCGTTTTGTTAACTTTGCTTACTGTTAACTTATTCAATTGTTGCAATAATACATCCAGTGTAGTGTTGCAGAAAACTCGAGAATTTTGAATAAGCGGGGGAAAACCTGAAAAATTGGGAATAAACTGTTAAATGAGATATTTTTCATTGTTTTTTCAACCTATTGAGTCCAGGTGAAAATATAAATACACAGTCTCGTAATAACACGGTTTTGATATAGCACGGGTTCATGAGGTAACTACAATAGATCTTGGCCCCTTATTACGAAATACGTAAAAATTTATACGCTAAAAGCAAACAATCGCTTATTACAGAATTTTTAAAGCCAAAATCTAAAAATACTCCAGAGTACTCCGATAATGAAAATTTACAACAGATCTCGAACCGAACCGAAAAATAGTCAAATATAAATAGAATTGTAAGTATAATTAAGACATCGACTGAGGGTGCTTGTGAGGGCGAATTGTCAGTTCGAGTCCATTCGTGAGCTCGAATGCCTGAAGATGCCGAAAGGCGAAACCCGGGTCGTTAGTGACAAAATACATGGAAGTGTACAAAATCTCAATAATCCAAATTAGAATTGTAAATGATAGCGATGATGAATGAATGATCTGTTATATGTTATTAAAGTATTTTTCAATAAATTCGTAAATGTATATTTTTTTGATTGTTTATAAAAAAAAAATTAAGGATATTAACAGACTTCAAAATTTTTTTAGAACGCATACCCAAATTTTGTATGAACTTCGTTTTTGTGTTATACGAGGCCCAAGTGTATGTGTTTAATACCGGGCTTAACTTCAGACATAAAAACAAGAACGTAAAATAAGTTATGCTAAAAATGATATTCAATGATTAACATTACAATTGTTTTTGCCTAATTTTCCAGAACGAGCTTATTCCGGGGTTCAATCCCGTACTTTTTCCCGGCCTCGCTAACCCAGTCGTCATTTTGTAAAACGCTAATTTTTCTAATTTGGATTATTGAGATTTTGTACACTTCCATGTATTTTGTTACTAACGACCCGGGTTTCGCCTTTCGGCATCTTCAGGCATTCCGCTGATAGTGTTAGACCGGCGATATATTGCAAAAATTCTCTAGGCAAATTTCTATGTGGGTAAAACCACACGTACATTACATATAAGGGTATCAAAACATTTAGCAGTCTTTAAATTAAAAAAAAATTCGACATTCGCCAATCACCTGCTATTGGAGAACCATACGTTCAATGCCGATGATGGGGTTAAATTGTTGCATCAAAACATGGGGGATCATAAATTATTTTATCAAGAAATTTTGGAAATCATTAGAGTCCAGTTAAATTCCTTGCCAATTCTGGACGAACAGTTGAACCTTCCAAACTCCCCGCTGCTGTATCCTATACGTTGAAACACCTAACAGATGTCACTAAATGTGAAATGATTGTATATATTTATCCTTTCGTCGAATTACATCCCGTCGAAACCTACAATGCTATTATAATTGTAAAATCACTGGTAATTCTAACAGTAGTTGGAAAGAGGCAATTCGCCACTCTGTTAATGTGTTGTTTACAAAATAAGGATTAAGGCGATTCTCGAAATGCTAACTCAGGTATCAGCGTGGATCTTAGACGTATAATATTTTATCTCGTAAATAATATTTGTCATATTTGTCATCTTTGTATCATCTATATAAACGCTAGACACTGTTTACTGTCTGTCAGTTCGAGTCCATTCGTGCCATTTTTCAATTTGTGACATTTTCTAGTTTTACCAACATATAAGGTATGAAGCTAAGTTAAGTATGTGAAAGGACATACTATTATTCTCACATCAAAAATCTTAAAATTTCACTTAATACATGTTTATAGATAATGTGTGGCATTTTTAATTGTAATCTAGCATTACACGATATAATTAAACATTACAAAATATAATTTAGCGCCCTTGAATTATAATCAAATATTAAAGCAGATTAAAACAGTTGAAATTATGATAGTATATTTTTAAAGCATGTTAAACAATATTAATCTAAAGTTTTATTGTACGCATAAATAAAGTTTATCTAAAATTATCTTTTAGTACATCGCAGTGAACCTTCACAATTCCTGAAGTGGAATATCCATGTATCTAATAGCATGTACCTAATATAGAATAATTTACATTTTTTCATTATCTGCTATGCCAATCTTAATCGAAGCCAATGTGATTTCACGTGACGTTAATTTATGGATATGGTTTATTACTAACTGTAAAAAAACATATATAAAACATTTTGCGAGCAGAAATAATTATTGACTGTTTTGTGATACAAGATGTAGTGCGAATTATTCATGACATTACCACAACATAAATATTTATATTAATAAGTAAACATGAGTGACCGTTTGGTGGTAGTTGTTTTCATCCATTTATTGCTCGCATCAGTTAATTCGACGTTTGTTGAGGATCACTTGTTTGACCGTTCTCCGAGATGCACTCTCCGTGGGATTGATGTGAATGGTATATGGCCAAACCCACCCACCTTTACAAAGACAGAAGAAGAAATGGCCAGGGGTTGCAATCATTTTATACCTCGGCTTGGTAAACGGAGTTCAAACACGCCAGATCCAGAATGTTTGTGCAAAGAAAACGAGCGATTGAACGAGTTCAACAAATGCAGTAAAATCCACGATGACGATTAATATTATACATACACCACTAGGGTTTCCAATACCGATAAATTATTGATATTATTTAAATGTATTGTGGTCTACCTCCTTCTCATATTTCGTAACAGCCGTTTTTTACTCATTTTAAATCGAGGACAAAGGGGGACCGCTTCTAAAATAAATGGAAGACAATATTTTTAAATCGAATTGAAGGACATGCCTTTTTTTAGATACCATCTGGTAAAACCTACCTTGATAATGCAATAAATAAAATAAAATATAAAACTGTCGTGATCGTTTTTTTTATTTTTTTACTCTTTGTAAATTTATTTATATATTGTAAATTTAAAAAACTAAAATGCATGGCATTACACCTGACACCAATGCGCCATGCATTTACACAAACATAACAACAGTGCAATAATAAAAACACAATAATGAAAATTAAAACATTTTTTTAATTATAAAATACAAAAAAAACAAGACATTATTAATTTATAAGGAACAAATATTTGATGAACAATACCCAGAGCTTAGTGCTGAAAATATCCAGCTCTCTAGGCAATGCATTGATCAGCCGAACGGTTCTTGCAACTGGTGACTCAATGACTGACGCGAAGAACAAGTTATAAGAATACAAATTGCTTGGTTATGGTTTCGGTCACGTAGATAAAAATTGGGAGCATGTAAGTAAACAGTCATGAGAATTTCAGGATTATAAACTCGTCCCCGAAGAAGAAGAGAGAAATGGTTTAGTATCAAAAACGATCTTCATGCTTCAAGAGAGTGAAAAGATAGCATTCCTAAAAGAAATTTGATTGGGTAGTTCTTTTATCGGGAACTATTAAGGGGAAAATATTTAAATTTAAATATTTAAAAAAACCGAAGCCTCTTCTGCAAATTGTTTTTTTACCAGAACGACGAAAAAGATTGCGCCGTAGGCAGAACTGTTTTATGAAATAATATAATTACTTGAAAAATATGTAGGTATTATATTTTTACAATCCTGACAAATTCGATGTTCAATATTAATAATTTTACTCCAAAAATGATGATTTTACATTTACAACAGTGTTAAGACGATTGTTTGCTTAATCATAAATTACAACAGAAGATTACGCCACAGGCAAATTTTTTTATGTATAAATATAATTTCTTGAAAAACATTTACTATATTTTTGAAAGTATTGCAACGCTTTTTTTATTAATTTAAACTTCGAAAAACGTTTTTTACTGCTAGTAGCACAATTGCGAGGGAATAAATGAAAAGCATTTCAATATTTGTGACTGAGTCTCCAAATTTATATTTTTGAAAAAATTGCAAAAGTTGAATCTTTGCCATTTCATTATGTACAGCATGACAGCAACATGATTTTGAATTCTTCCCGATCATCATCATTATGATCTTGATGTAACTGACACTTGTAACTTACACTCAAAAAATTTGATGGAGTAAGAAAATCATATCACTCAGCAAGATTATGAAGCTGAAGAAAATTTCTCTCGCCAATTCAGCTTCGAATATTAATTCAGCATGTTGTGATTGTTCACCAGACAACAATTTTTTCTTTCTCCCTCGACATTGAGGCTTCATGATTATCCATAGATCATTCAGCAAAGAAATATATTTTGTCGGCGAATCACAAAGCATAACAATTTTTATTTGTTTATTACTTATGTAATTTTCTACTCATTTTCAAAAATGCCGCCTCTAGAATAGTATATTTTGTAGCGTGTCACAAATTAGACGGAAAAAAACATGGTGAATGAAATATTTCTTGTATTGATTATGTATAAATATAAAAAATATTTCTTTTTTACCATCCAAATTTTCTATTCATTTTCGAAAATGCCGTTCCCACCTTGCTACACCGCTGGAAATATCGTAGAAATTTCTTATGAATTCGCTCCGATTTCAACTTGTAGGAATGTTCATATGGACTCCATATAATAGATCTATATTCGACCGTATTGAGAACCAAGGAAATGTATAGAGTGCGAAACACAGTTTACTTTTCGAATGGTTTTCTTTGCCTAACTATAACCCCAAGAAGTTTGCTAGCACGCATAGCAATGGAAATAGTATGTGAATGAAATTTGAAAGAAAAGTCAAACGTCATACCGAGATCAACGATTTCAGACAAACGCTGTAAAGTATTATTCGATATCATATAGTTATATTTAATAGGAAATCTTGAACGAGAGAAGGAAATGCAAATGTAAATGGTTGTCTGATTCCCAATCAACAAAAAAACCTATTCCAATGCCCAAAAAAAATATTAAATCATAGTATATACATTTCAATTGAAGCAATAATGGACAAAAATGTACAATAATACACATGAAATTCTGAATCCCAAAACCCCGGGATTTGATGCCCTATATACCACACGTGGAACTAGAAACCCGTTTGGGGTAATATTAAATTAAAACTACAATAAATTTTCCGTGAAATACAATTAAGCCTAGCTTGTTTATGGATCATGAAAAATTATCATTACGTATCTTTTTCGGGCCTAAAGCCCTAAAAAACAGGGTGTAGCGAGATTGGATCGCTAACTACTTGTCCTGTTCTAGCCCCAGCTTTCTATCATTTCTCTTGGAAACAAAGCGGTTGAGCGAACAGGCATTTCTCGTAGAATTACTTTTGTCGAGTTGCCTCTCCTAGCAGTCCATATGTCCCATATTAGGAGCGGATTTGGGTAATACAATACAATGGAAACTCTATGATTATAGATATGTAAATAATGTTAACAGCTGGTAAAAGTTGAAAATGTCACACAGAAAATTTATTCGAAGAATTCGAATTTCCAGAGATATAAAATAATCATTTTACGCTAAGCTAAAGCCACCCGATGTATCATTACTGCAACCATCCAATAGCTGGGAATGACATAAAAAATGCCTACAACTTTAATAAAAATAGCAAGAAACTTAGTTTGTTGATATTCACTGATTAATTTTTGTTTTCAGACATGTCTTTCTTTACAAACTATAATAACAAAACAAAGATTTTACATCTTGTTCTATACAAAAAAATGTCAAATAATAATAATAGTTTATATTGAATAATCTTTTGGTAGTAATGACAGAATGTGAGGCGTCAAAATTCTTTAAATTAAATATCGATATAGCATGTACATAAATATATAATGTACAATTAAAAATTATTTTTATTATCTGATATGCGAATATTAATCGAGGCAAATGTGATTTCACATGACGTAAATTTACGGATACGGCTTTTTACTAACGGTAAAAAGCACGATTCACACATGAACCATGCTTTTTGCGCGTAGAAATAATTATTCATTGTTTTGTCGCAGAAGATGTAGTGCAAATTATTCAAGACATTATATATTTTAAATCGATAAGTAAACATGAGTGACTATTTGGTGGTAATGGTTGTCATCCATTTATTTATCTCATCGGTTAATTCTACATTTGCTGACGATCACTTATTTGATCGTTCTCCGAGATGCACTATCCGTGGGGATACTCTGAGTGGTCCGTGGCCAACCTTTCGCCCACTCACGGAAGCAGAGATACTACTAGCCAGGGGTTGTAGGGTAGCACCGAAGAGGCGTGGAAGAAACGCTGCCTTCAATGAAAATTTGTTTCGATTCGGAAAACGGATATTTACTACGTCTGCTCCAGTATGCTTGTGTGATGATGACGAACGATTGAATGAGTTCAACGAATGCGTGAAAATTCTAGATGTTGTTGTTATAAGGAGAGTTCCTACAACAGAAAGATCAAACAGACCGTTCGGAGTAGGTAAAGATCGTCTTGTTTAAAATTGAGATGAGTGTTTACTGCTTTATTAGTGTCATAAATTGTATAAGGATAAAATTCTAGTTAAAATACAAATATCAATTGTATAACTTGAAATTTTATTTTACCCTTGAGATGCTGACAAAATTTTTAAATACAAGCAACAAATAAAGGAAATTCATTGAACATCCCGAAGCCAAAGCTTTTGTCTTACTAGACATATCTAATCTTAGGTATGATAAACAGATCTAATCTTTGGATGGAAAATCGTCTATACGGTCTCTTTGGTCACTATGGTCTAGTGGTTAGAGCTGTAGTCTAGAGATCAGACGGGTCTGGGAAAGTCCCGGCAAGGTCAATGTAAAATTTAGATTTCTTCAATTAGATAAGATTAAGATATTGGGCGTGGATTCAGATGACTCTTATCATTAAGTTAATTTTGAGTGACTTTAAAAATGTATTGATTCGGTTTCATCTATAGAAGAAAGAAAAAAAGAAACTGTCGGCAATTGATTTTTCAACTGATATTAACATAATTATTGTTTCCATACACGCCTTCTTCTACGTCTTCATTCCTGCCATGCACATGCGAAGAATTATTCAAAAAATTAGATAGCGCTGCAGTTCCGAAGAGGGTGAAGATAAAAGTAACCCAATATATCGGAAGGAATTTACGAAACAGTGTCACCGATGCCTGTAGTACTTTCACGGCAGCAAAGGTGAAAAAATTCTGCATCGACGCCATGTTTTTTTTTTATTCATTGAAGAGGTTGGATGTGTTCAATTATCGCAATATATAGTTTTCACTATCTTATTACAAATAAAGATCATTGCCAAATGCCGAGCATTCGAATACTTACAGGCGTCAAATGAAAATCCATTCGCAATGGTTTTTATTAATTTGTTATGACGATCAGCTTGTGAAAATTATATTTTGCAGTATTTTAACGCATCTAACCTCTTTAAAATTTAAACTCACTTGTACTCGGAAAAGGTTAAATTCTGTTTCATATATGTCATACTTATGACATCTCTTAGTTATTGTCGTAGATCTTGTTGATTGCGCATTCATCTCATAATGTAGCATTATAATTCAGTTTTATTTGATGAAATAAATTCCTCTCTACCGATTAATATTTTACCGTCAACTTGGCTGTTAATTTTTAATGAATATTTGTGACATCTGTAAACGAATACCGTAAGCTATATTTATATTTTTTCAAAGGTGTCTGACGTGTAGCGACAGAACTTTGCTATGAGATGATTTATGTTTTAACCCCCAAAACATCAACTCTTTTAAAATAATCATCTACATTTCTGCGTCTTTAAGCATCTGAATGAATTTAACAAAACATAAAAGGTCGAAATGAAAAGTTATTGCACTGCTTTGACAAATAAAAAAGACCAAGGAAACTATTATTGAAAACAGAATGAATATATAAAAAAATGGGCAATACTTAGTTTCAAAAATTTTTAAGTTTATAGTTGAGCTTAGTTGGAGGTTGTTAAGCCATAATCAATTAAGCGACATTTTTCAATTTTTACGATTTTTATGTAAACGCCAAGCTGAACAAGGAAGGCATCTTCGATTTGCAATATGCAGTTCGATGTAATTTATCGAGTAAAGTCACTTTTTAAAACTTACAAAAATTCGACATGTTATGAAATGAGGGATTTCTAATTTGCAATAAACAGGTAACCACCAAACATTATGGACGTCGTTGTCAAACCGTGAAATTGTCACTTTTTGTTTATTATTTTTCATATTCTTATAAAGCATTCATCTGTTTACCCCAAAATATACCTACCCATATTATTGTTGAAGAAGTAACAAGAAGAATTCAAGATAATAATATAAGTTGAAACGAATATAATTCATATCTGTTGATCACATCACATTGAGGAACTGTCAAATTCACAAATCACTTAATATAATATTTTTTTTGAAATTTTATAGTGCATAAACTAATTATTGCAAAATACAATTGCATTGCCATACAATTGGCAATTGCCATTTTTCATTAAATTTGGTGCTAAATGAATAATTACAAATTGAACATGTTAAAATATTGGTGTATAGTCATTATATTTTTAATCAATTTTCAAAGTTTACAATTTTGCTTTTAATTTATTTGAAAAAGTTGAATGAATAGGTATTTTTAAGATATTTTTTATGAATTTCCTCTTCCAAAAATAAATCAGTTGACATTCCTGAAGATTAAAAAATACATTATATTAATTATTGAACACATTAATAAATTTACCAAGTAAATTTCAATTCAATCAATAATTTTTTTAAGCCCACGTTCGACTTTGGCGAAAATATATACGGCATACACAAAAGAATTTGTGAATACTGTAAGCGAATATTTTTATAATACATCTAATTCGCGACCCAACCCGTAATTTATAACACATTTAATAGGATAAATTTTAAATAGTTATTTCGGCTTCACGCTATCAAATATCTAATAAAATTTTGTAGAACTGAATACTTCGATATTTTATTGTATTATAATGAAGTTCTACCAGGTAAATGCCAATTTAATCAATATAATAAATTTTATTTGCGGTTCAAGACTGCCAATCTTTTTTACTCCTTTCTACCAATACTCAAAATGTAATTCCCTTCCCTTCCCAAGATAACCTAGCTCTAACTCAAAAGGTGCTTTCCAAATATGCATAAACGTAACATTGTAAATATTTAATTAACGCGTTGAATGGCAGCATTTCCCTGGAACTCTAAAACTCCTCTCTAAGGGGAAATTCTACCCTGATTGAGAACCCCTGATCGATCTGGTTGGCAATACTGGAGTACCTAGATACATCTAATTCTTAAAATCGTAATAAATTGGTGTGAACTTAATAGCAATGTAAAAGCAGTTAAGTCACAAATTTGTCAAATAAATGATTAATCCAAAATTACAATCTGACTTTTTTCAATAATATTCAATAAGCAATAATAGGTTTATTAGAATTTTAGCTTGAAAAAAAAACAATATAGGTACCGCAATTATCGTAATTTCATGAAACATTGAATTTATAAGGAATTATTCAAAACAGAAATTAAAATTCTTGTACTTAGTGTCATAAACAAAATACATTCAAACTTTAAATATATATATCATAAAACTCCATTTTGGTGGATGAATGATTATTGCTTAACACCGTTCAGTTAATTTTTAGTTACAACTTTTAAAACACTTCGAAAAAATATAAATGCTTAACTGGCTTCTATTAAAAAATATATACGAGTACTATTCAATTGATCAAATAAAAATAAATGAATAAATTGCGAGTTTCGTTAATGAAATTTACATATTTTGACATGCGATGTGCCACAAAATATTAATAAGTGCTTAGGTGTGCCGTGTGTGAGTAAAGGTTGCGGATCTCTGCACTATATTATCATGGTTTTTGCCGATTTTTTAAAAGTGTAGTGCTGTCTGTGAGCGAATAGCATCTACTATTGTATGATTTTTTTTTATTCTCAAACGGATAGGGAAGTCTATGAATAAACAGCGCATTCTTATGTTTTTTTGCACATTTTTGGACGTATAGTGACATCTGTGAATGAATAGCGCACTAGAATAAAATAAAAAAACAAATTTCAAACGAAATCCGAATTCCTCACTATTGAAATATTTTCATGCAAAATCGAAAATGTTTAAATTTTTTTTTTTAAAATCATACTAAATGGAAATTCTTCAATATTGAAACGATAAAACTAGATAACATCATGGTGACGTCATCAGGTGTTTTTTCGTACCAAATCGCAATACTTCAATTTTGAAATGGTGAAACTAGATTACATTATGTCGACGTCAAGCTTTTTTTTATACAAAATTGATTTTTAAAAAAGCCGCTTTTAACTAGGGTCCCAACAGATAGATAGCAGTCAGGCGCGTTTCGCGATCCACGTTCAGCGTTCTTTGTAATGTATAGACTAATATGTAATAGAAACATTTTTTTTTTAAGATTCATACCAACCTGTTTTTTTCCGTTTGAGCTAGGGTTCGAACAGACACAGAGCAATCAGGCGTTCTGCGTTCAGTGATCCTTGTCGTAGACCTTGTCGATTTCGCTTCTAACTGGGAAGATGTCTTAAGTTGCAATTCACTTTTATTTGATAACTTACTTCACTCTGTACCAACCAACGCCTTAGCTCAACTCAGCACGTAGGAAGCTTTGATACGTCATTCAATTTAGATATGAATAAGTGAAATTCCACAACCGTGTGCGAAGTGAATACAGCCGAGATAACCTGTTCGAATATACGAATAAACTGTATAGAGACCAACCGCTATAACAGTGCGTGCGGAACCGTGGCGTTGTGTGTATTTCCGGTGTGACAACTTTAAGAAAAAAGATTGTCAGAGTTTGAAAATTTAAAATTCCCTAATATTCCATAAAAACATTTTACAACACAATAACATGTCTAAAATAAGTTTCTTAATCTTCAATATTTCTCTTCGTTTTAATATTTTGTATGGTTTTACCACCTAAATATATCTATAAAATATTAGAAATTTTTTTCAGTGATGGAACACTTTATAAATCCTGAAATTTTAGTGGAACACCTTTTTCATTTTGTTGAGTAGGTTACATTATTATGAATTTGAATTTAAACATGTTTGAGTTTAATGCAGTCATAGCAGCTTATAAATCCATTCCATATTTTCACGGAACACCAATGTTCCGCGAACCATAGTTTGGGGAAGCCTTGAAATAAACAAACAAAAATGAAAGAAGTTGGAGAACCGTTCTTCGCTTATATTAAAAGATAAGTCGTCATATAAAAGTTTTTGCTATTCAAAATGTGCATTATAAAAATCAGCTACAATTCAGTTATTATAGGTTCTTTATTTCAAAAATTGCAATATAAATTTGACTAATATTAAATATCTCAGTTAACATTTTTTCAAAAGATTTTTTTTGAAGTTGGTAATAATACAGTGGATTCTTAGTTATAATTTTTGCAATCCGACCGTTTGTTTTATTAATTATATTATTATATAATTTTAGCTTGAGAGTGCAAAGGTTTAGGCATGTTTAAAGGGATCATAAGTATGGTCTTGATATGTTAGTGCATATTTAATTTCAACGTCCGATAATTATACTTGATGTTTATGTGATATCTTTTATGAATTTTGAATTAAGGTAAATGTGTGTATTGACGATATCCAATTCAAATAACCTCTCTCGTAGTTGTATTAAACAATGATTATGTTTCATGATAGACCGTTGGAACTATTCTTTTTCGAGGGTTTTTTAAAAAAAAACTATATTCTTTATGATTGGACATTGAAAATGATCGTCTCTCCAACCGAATTCGTACCGTGTCTAGCTTTGTGTATTATGGGTAAAAGAGGTAAATAATACGAGGAATTACTTTTTCGGAATATTTTGTATGACGCCAAATCGTTTTTTTATGCTTTTATACATAAGGAAGAGGAAAATTTGTTGATGATTTTCTTCATGTCTAAAACAATATTGTATATATTTGAAAATTACACATATTTAGCGCAAATTTATATTAAATATCAATACAATCTTATAGAAAAAATTATCTTTTTACGTATTGACATTTATTATTTTATTCTCACTGAAAAAAATGTCGTTTTTAAATATTTTTCTAAATTTTAGTGAAAAGCTGTATCTTTTCTAGCAAAATGTCGTCAATTTAATTGTAGTTGTCAGATTAAACAAATTCTATATTAAAAAGCTTGAATCACTTCGACTCAACTGTGTTTTGTCATTCATGAGCTAAAAGAACATGAACATTTAAAAACAAATGATTGAAGTGTTTCAAAAATAAAAACAGCGTTAATATGGGCGATCTTTTAGATTTATTTACTTTATTTCCAAAACATATTGATCGCATTTTGAACTTTACTCGAAACACATGTATTTTTTTTCTGTTTTAACACACAAGATAAGTATTACAACTTTTATTGTTAAAATTTATTATTTGGAATGTATTGAGTATTTATAAAGAGCAAATAATTTACTGTCACTCAATCAATATATGAAAAATACAATTACATTTATTGGTTTAATTTATAAAATATTTGGCCACGATATTTGAAACTCCTCACTTACTTCTCCTCGCTTATGCTCAATAGATATATTTTTAAATACTTTCACCTTCTTCCAATAATATTAAACGTGTGAAAAAGCTTTTTTGTACTTAGTAATAAAGGCAGATTTCAGTTCACTTTGCAAGAGGTTCTTCTCCCGTGACTGCCAACAGAATTCCAATACAATGAAAGAATTTTTACTCCTGAGGGTTTTTATGAGATCATCATTCAATATTTGATTTTAATATTTAAATTACTAGGTATGCTATATACATAATAATCTTCAATTAAATATTATAACTGGCTGCTTTTCATTAATTCTATGTAGAATTGAGCATTTTTGCAGCATAAACATGAAACTTATTATCGTTTCATAATAATGTTTATAGTCGTTCACGCTTTTTTCACGTGTCAACTATGCTGGTGTACACTTTCACCTGAATGTCGTAAAGGCAGTGTACCATTTCTATGTAAATCTAAATATTGAAATATATCAGTACTGGAACTTGATAATATGTGACGTTTTCTTTTTTTATAATCACCAATAGTGCCGCCTTTAAAACTTATATTTGAATTTTGATTGAAAATATAGTCACCGACTTTTTTCAGCGGACTCGACCGTAAACTTTTCGTCGGGCTGAGAGACACCGATGCGCAATGCTTTCTTCCAATTTCGGACGCATCATAGACCTCTTCGTTCCCAACAAAAAATAGTACCTGCGAAGGAGTGGATGAGAAAATCGACACAAACTTTTTATTGAAGGCGTCCAGTTTTTCTGAGGAACCGTTGTCGCGGTTTGTATTCGTAAATGAATCATCGTCTTCTTGCATAGCGGATGATTCTTTTACGTTTGGATCATTAGCCGTTTGTGCTTTATCGCTCTCCCTAAAAGACAGTTCGGTAGCGAAAGCTTCGTCGGCCTGAAAATCATATCGAGTGATCGAATACAGTTGGGCCGGGGACGGAAGAAACACATCGTCGTCGTCATTTTCAGGAAATTCATGCAAACTCTCAGAGCCTTCGTTCGGTAGCTCTTTAGATATCGGTTCTCTCTCACCGCCGGAGACAGACGGAACTTCAGAAATCATCCACAGATCTTCTCGCCCTTTTCGATGATAAGTTTTGTTCGGAGAGGAGAAACACGATACGTTAGATTCTTGAAAAACGGGTGACGGAGCTCTAACTGACATTTCAGCAGCAGCACGCTGTCTCAGCCAAACGGGAGAATCGACATAGATTTTAGTTTGATGGCTGTTAATGAGACTCGATCTCTTCTCAATAGTTGACTGTTTGTTTTTGTTAGACACAATCGAAGGTTTATAATAATTATCATTCGGTACACCGGTCTCTTTAAGTCCAAACATCTTGTAAATGAGGCTTTTCAGAGCGGCTCGAAAGTCCCGCAAATGGTATGCATATAGTAAAGGGTTCACGGCGGAGTTCAAGTGGGAAAGAATGATACAAAAGTCTGTCCAGGTGGCACCGATGTGACAGTCAGGACAGAAAGCTTTCACACAGTTGATGGTGTAGAGAGGTATCCAACAGATCATGAAGAACAAAACGATGATGGCGAGGTTCTGAGTCGCTTTCACTTCCCGCTTCTGTGCTGCGCCTAAAACTCTAAGCATAGTGCCTCCTCCGCCACCGGCGTTTCTGCAGCTACCCGCAGGGTTCATAGTCACTATCTGCCTCAACTGAAATCATATTAGATTACTATTATTAGTTTTACTTATAAATTAGACAAACCTTACTGAAGTATTTGGGAAAAAATCTCTTAGAACAGACACGACATGCAACATCTATTAGCGAATTCTCGAAATATTATGTAATTTAACATTTCAATGCATCTCAATTTTCAATTCATTTTATTTCAATACCAATCCAACTTTCAACATTGATAGCACCAGAAAAAACGCTAGTCTCTATCTAGACGACTAGAGGTTATGAATTATTCATAATTGTCATTTTTGTGTGTTCTTGAAAAGTTTACTAAAATAAATTCAGCTCAATGTCTACATTTGTAGGTCATATTCGAATTTTATTTTAAACGTATATCCACGCTGCTTAAAACATGTATCCATAATAAATTATTAATTGAATTCCCTTGTACACTCCACCTCAATTTTTAAATATGCGAGTAAGTGGATAAGTAAGGCTAATTTGAATAGTAATCATGTTTAATAAATGTATTTTGTACGTTATTAATGACAGTGCGTAAACGCTTTGTTGAATAATTTATTTCCGAATAATAAGTTTACTCCCTTAGAGAATTCATTTTCCGATTGTCAACACGCATTTTTTGGGGTTAACGTTTTGACAGCCAGCGTTAAGGCTATCATAGTTTATTATTGAAACGCTATTATAAAGAAGACCGTAGGAATATTTTACTTGTCCGTATTTGAATATGATGTAAACCAATCACATATCGTCGTCATATAAGAAAAATTGACCAAGTACATTTTTCATGACAATTTACTAAAAGAATATTTGGCGTATTACGAAGATATTATAATAGTTTGGCAAAAATTTCCAACATTACATACCCAATTCCAAAAATATCAAATAACTAAATCTGAAATGTAAATAAAATATAAGGACCTTTTAGACACCTTTTATTACAAAATTTTCAAACGATATAGATATAAAATAATAGGTGCGAGGATATTAACCTACATATTTTTTTTTTGAATGAATACTCTGAATTATGAAGCAAGAAATAAATATTGTCGTCTGTGGTCTAGTATAGTAAAAGCTGTAACCTATTAATCAGATGGTCAAGGTTCAAGTCCCGGCAAAGTCGATATCACATTGATAATTTTTCAGTCTAATATTTGAAATCTTCGGCATGGATATTTGTGGTGTCTTTTCTCCTTGAGTTAATTTTTGGTCACTTAAAAAATTCTCATTTAGATAAACATTCAATAAAGGTAAGAAAATATGAATATGAAATAAATGGTGGTTCGTTCATTTTGTAGATATCATATTTGGGATTTATCTGAAGAAATTATATAACGATAATAATCACTGTGCCATGGTGGTTGGCATGATATCTATAATGCACAAAAAAATAGCTACCTGCTTTACGACCACCCGATAGATGTGCGTGTAAAATCCAGCCAGAACCAAAGATGGTGTGATGATGGTGGCTACATAGAGGAATACCAGGAAATTGTAGTCCATAACCTGCACGAAGAAGCAGGAGAGGTGATCAGAGGAACCAGCGTGCCAGCCGAAGAGTGGGAGAAAGCCGACGACTGAGCCAGCGACCCAGCACAAGCTGATGATTACTGGAAGTAAAGAAGAAGCAAATGTAAATACAAATATTTCATAAAATGGGACATTAAATAATATAATTATATTAACTGGTTTAATGAAAATCTTGGTAACTTACAATAATCTCTAATCTAGTTAAAAGCATTTATTTAAAAACAGATGTCAAGTGGACAAGCTTGACAATTTTACTATTTTCATTTAAATTAAAGTACAATAATGGAAACAAATAAACGACGGTAATCTATTAACGATTTTCACGAAATAAGAAAAAAAACCTACTATACCATCTTAAGAAGAATGTTTTTCCGAAATCATTAATATTTTTGCGCTTTGGAGGTTTCTGTACAGGTAAAACTTTTAAATTTAATTTTCATAACAGAATATGTATTGTGTTAATATTTAGTTTCTCAATAAACGTACGCTATGTGCTTGAAAATGATTGTTCAAATATCCATAGGTCCAACGATACAACGCAAGAAAGTGTTGTATCGGGGGAGGGAAGGGTCTTAAAAGAATATATTACTATCATTATCATAGGTTTTTTAATATTATTACGTAATATATCGATTACGCAAATATTTTGTCAGCGCACCGATATGATTAACAAAAGTATAAAAAAACTGAAGCTTCAGTGAACTTGATTTATGAACTAACTTAATATTCGTAAAAATTTATGTTACTATTATTAAATTTGATAGCCACTATCAACACAGTTTCGATATTTCTATAAGATTGAAGCAGAAAAATCAGGTTTTGTAACAGTAACGTCTGAGAAAATTGCTTTATGGTATATAACACTAGCGGGACGCCCGTCATAGATGAAGGTATTGAAATTCAAATACTGAATGTCTAAAGTGAATGTGTCGGCGTCCGTGGCGCAGTTGGTAGAGTCGCTGGCTACGGTTACGGATGTCTCGGGCTCGATTCCCGGTGCGGACGGTTTTCATAGATTGATCTTTCAATCGATTTATGGATTTCTGTTCGTAGTCTGAGTCCTCTCTCCCACCCACCCCATCCTCAGGGGGCTTAGCGAGAACGATTAGCTAACCACTAGTTCTCTCATAGCCCTATCCTTCTATCCCTAAAGAGAGGCTGAGCAACTGAGTAACAACAACTCGTAGAAAAATCCTGTTAAAATACCTCCATTAGGAGACCATATGCTCCACATTGGGAGCGGACATGGGAAAAAAAAGTAGCTAATAATAAATAAATGTATCGTTGTGTGTGTGCATTGATATGTGATGGTAATAAAAAAGCCTACAGACCGGTCTGGGCTATTATATACTATATTATTATTATGTTTCTCCTCAAGTTGGAAACATTGTATCGTGGCACATATTTATATCCTGTCACGCCACACTGGTTGCGGAGTTTTGTATTAGAATTTGCACACTACTAAAACCAAGCTAGATGCGAAAAAATATTTATTACCGAGAACATCATGGTTTCGTAGTTGTCTAAAAACCTGCTGAATATGACACTCACATATTTTCAGCCTAAACTACAAAGATGTGTGCCACAGATATAATAAAAAAATACGATTCTTGAAGATGGCCAAAATGCAATAAATCCACAACTCAACAGCGCTGGAAAATATCGTTTATTTATTTCCACTTACAGTTTTTCTTGAGAGTCGCCAGCGCGTATTAAAAAGATTTTTCAACAAAATAATGTTTTGCAGTCAAAATATTACGCGAATTCTCCTGGTAAAAGTATTAAACCAAATCTCTAATCATTATTGGAACAATCGCTGACACCTATTGTTATCATCCTTTTTAGCTAACTCACTAGGTATTCATTATTCCACTCATCGCAGGGATTAATAGATAAAAAGAGAGTGTATTATATTAATAATATACCTACTTGAAGCTTGAGAACTATCATTGCGTTTATATTCATTATTTTTTCTCAAGTGTATTTAACTATCTTTAAAAAAACAGATGTATTATCTCGAATATCAGAAAGCAATTAACTTCAAACATTTCTAAATGGCTTCATAAAAAAACAATTAATAATGTTTCAATAGAGTATACAACTTTTCCATCCTAATTGTGTAATTTTGGTGTTAAGTGCATTTAGAACTCTACCAAGCAATGATATAATATTATGAGGAATAGAGACAAATTTATCTCTAATTGAAAAAATAAAACGTCATTACTAACTTTTCCTAGTATTGTATAGTCTACGATACCTAACATAGTCAACATCACTAGCTACGCCGTCCCACGTTAATCTCTTTCAAAATTTCACCAGAAATGTCAAATAAAAAAATCCTCTTCAATTAATTACATGCTTTATAGTTAACATACAGTCAAATAGGTTGTGCATAATGTAACAGCTTTCATGAGTTGAGATCTAATCGCTCTACATATGAAGTTTATGAACGCCTTCGAAAACTGGGCAGATATATCTGAATGTTAGTCGTTTCGTTTTCGGCGTTTTTTCCCACTCATTGTTCATATATAAACATTTCGAGAGGATTTGATTTGTATACTGAATCACATTGCTTTGCTTTTATATTCTGAATATATAATCTAGTAGTATATTATAATAATGTTTTCTTTTAGATACGAGGCGTTACTGTAAGAATTAGCTTAAGTTAGCACCCCTTCATCCCGCCGCATCAATTAACAGTATATTGGTAAAGCGGCGATAAATAACACACAGGAAATTTCCGCTAATGAAGTGACAGAGACCATACATCACTCACTCTGTTCTGCGCGAGCTGTTTTTAAACAAACTTTACTGGATTAAAATGAAGCCTATGGGATAAGCTTTTTAAAGCCTATGTTGAGTTTATCGAGACGGATATGTTAAAAGTCACGTATTTTTAAATAATAAAGGTTGCAGAATTCAATCTTTGGCATCTCATTGAATATCACTTACAAATAATCAAATCGTCGATTGCTAGAACGCCCAATATTCGTCGATTAAAATTTTGGAAAATCTATTAGTACTGATATATTTACGATAGTAACTTTTTTAATAACCTAACCTAACCTAACCTAACCTAACCATTATAATTATTTAGATTACTTAATTATACCATTTTTTTCAATTAAAGTCAATCTATGCTTCAATTTAATTGAATTTATTTATTAAACTTTAACCAAAGATAAAATATTATTCAGAACTATTTTTCCATTTATGGGCATATCATATTCAAACAGATATAAATTATAGAAACTCTTGTATTGATTCACAAACAAACAAAAAATGCTTCTACATGAAAATTCACAGCGAGTGACGAACAATAAATTAAATTTTTCTTTACAGATAAGATAACTTTTAAAAACTTTTATTATTCCAGCTGTATATACCAACATTACTAGGCCGCCGCCGAATTTGGAAATAGAATTGTCAGGCTAGAATAAATTTCTCCAATTGCCATTTTATGCAAAATAAATGTCTGTCTACTTTTAGTAACCGTCGCTAAAATATCAGTTTTAAAATTTATTGAAGTTTCAGTTCTGGTTGAGAATGACAACATTCTTAACGCGACGGTGGCACCCTCACTAGCTGCCAAGTTAAATTGGTACATCTATACCAGTATTTTATATGAACAAAATGCTATCTTATAATTAAATCCTTATATATTCTTGAAGTTTAATAATCTACAGTGAAATCCCAATTTTACATGCATGATATTTATGTTTTCCGCTACGTTTGTAATACCGTTTCATTCAAGTGGCCTAAAACTCGAGCTTTTACGTTTTTATGTATTGACCGCAATTTAAAACTAAATTTTATCATCTTAAGAGCTAATTTTCTATCATTTATGACTAAAGTACGGGAAAGATTCTTCGAATCAATTTATGGCATCGAAGTAGTTTTTTATAAACCATTTAATAATCCACTTATACCCAATTATTCTTTTATTTTTTCAATCACCGTTCTCCTACTATTGAAATTCTTCTCTGTTGGTCCAACAGGCACAAACACAAGTCCCGAGCACATAGCTACCAAGTTTATGTTGTAGAAAGTTACTTTAATAAATGTCAAGAGGAGGCGGAAAAATAACACCGGTGCAAGTCACGTAAGATTTTCCTGTAACTGTAAGTTACTTCGGCATGAACTAAGCAACCATGTCAATAAACAAAGTCAAGTAAAATAAAGTGGCTGATGTTGACAGTTGCGTCAGCAATTAAACAAAATGGCTTTCCAATTAAAATACTTTTCACTTGTTTGAATTGGTACGTTTAATAATTTTGAAATTGGAATCACGTTTCATCGCAAGATTCGAACAATCATACTAATAATAATACATATTGTCGTTGATCGATATGTATTTACTTTGGGCAACACAGATAAATTATAGTAGCAAAAAAGACAATTTAATATGATGAAAAAAATTCGTATAGAAAACACAGATGTAAATTATGATGGATATTATAAAAACAGATAAATTTCAAGTAACGATTAATCAAATAATACGTTCGTATGAAAAAAACTGTTCGTATGTATTTCTATGTTCTTTTTTACCCAGTTACCGATGATTAGAAAATACTGCAAAGTGAAGGTCGCGCTGTCAGTGACAAAACTTATGGAAGTGAACTAAATTGTAACGAGTCAAATAAAATACAAATAAATTATATATTTAAAAAAAAATAATGCACAGAAAAAAACACGTCGACTAAATTATGGAATACAATTAAAAATAAAACACAAATAATTGATTGAATCATTAAATACATATTCATATTTTTAGGATCGAATTGAGAAGTAATAAAGCTCTCATAATTGGCACTTCACGTGCTCGAAAAGAAGTATAAGTAGAAAACGAAAATGAAAAGACGTCATGATATCTGCCACGACGATAGTTGTCATTGATATAAAGTTTCTGGTGTTAAAATTGAGGTGGAGAAAAATATTAAACAGTTACTCAAAATAATGAATTCTTGTCAAGCATTTGTCTAATTGGGCGAAACATTTATATTCCCCATGAATTTAAAACGATAAAACTTAAGTATCATATTACTGGGAAGTACCAACGAAATTTTGAAATGATTTAACGCTTTATCGTTGATAGTCCTGCCTCACTGCTGACATGAAAATTTACTACCAGCATTTCACAAAGTTTAATTTAATTTATAATGCGGGATTACTTATGTAAAACAGATTACAAATTGAGTTCACAATATCAACAAAATAGCAGCCTCCATAGCATGAAAATGCCTTTAAGACAGCTTTGAGTTTATTAATTGTTTAATACTATGATTCTCTAGCGGACTTACGGAGCTTTATCCCAAAGAGGACATTTTTGTGCAAACTTTGACAAAGAAAAAAGGTGTAGAAAATGAAAATAAATGGTGACAAAAAAAAAATATCTTTGGCGAATTTTTCATGATTGACCTTCATTAATAAATCTTGAAGGCAGTTTTATATTTTATTTTCTCTTATTTCAGGAAAAAAATAGAACGGATTAGACAAACAAGACAAAAGATTATCATTGAAGAGTAATGGACTTATTGTAAGCTTTTGTAGTTTATTTGTTTGAATAATTTATAGCTAAGATATATATATATACTTACTGTTCGAAAAAGTAAGAGAAGTGTCTTTTACATATTATATTTTAAAATATGTAGTAATATTTGATGGAATTTGCTAGGAAAAAGATAAAGAAAGTGGTAGCAACAAAATGATGTGCACATAACGATACGGACAAAAATATGAAATTTCAAATTGATTAAACATCTCGCATATAAAATTCCCACCCCGTTTCATCCATAACATTTCGTCCGATCTATTTTATCCATACCGCTTTGTCCAGTCAACAGCGAAATATATGAGTATACACCAGTTTTTAATGGAATTAAAATCATGATGTTAATGAAGTATTTATATATTTTAAAGATAAAGGATTTGCTTTAGGTTTACAAAGGAAGTGTTGATCATTTTATTTTAACGATCATGCTTATTTCCTCCCTATGCAAACGTTCGAAATGAATAAAGCTATAAAAGAATTTATGATTTTAATTTCTATATACCAAACGTAAATCTGATATGTAAATAAATTTGAATAACTTCATCTCTCTTTTAAATTGTTCTATTACAGTTATCCCAATAACTATTTTGTATTATCTGAAGTACTGTATTTACAGCGAAAAAAATAATAAGCGTCAAGTTTTTATCTGATTATGGTGGGAAGCTGATAAGTAAAAGTATGCCTTTTTATTTTTGCCCCGCTACTACACTTCAATTGAAGCTTCCTTTCCTTTTAAAACTTTCGTAGGCCGTTTGTTTCGTTCGTATGAGTGATGTCATTTAAATTGTCAAATCTTTGTAAAAAACGTTAAATAATAAAATTGTTTTATTCACTCAATCTAGGCAGCTTATATAATTGAGTCATTTGTCTGTCAACGTAAGTCTTGTCATTCATACGAATAAGTAATCTCAGCTTGTATCACTAGAGCCAATTATTATTTCAATTTATCCTTAGGTTTAATCTTTAAAATTTTACTTTACATGTACTTAATCCTTAAACCTTTAACAATATTCAAAATCGCAAATGATAATCAACGTCAGGCGTATAATATAAAAAGAAATACATTTAACAATGATAGTTATTGGCTGTAATGTTTTTCTAATCGACTCTCATCAAAATCATAATTTGCTATAACTCGATCGCATATTTCATTTAAGACATCTTTATTTTTAATGATGACTGATTCCCTAAGATAGAATCAAAAACAAAAAAATATTGAATGCATACTTATTCTGGTTTAAATATGTAAGAGTTGTTTTTGTAACAAACTTTTTTTTAAATTAACAGTAATAAATTTATATATAACAACATAATGTAAAGAAAGACTTATAGGATATTTCTGTTAGTCTTAAGCATGAACTCGAGCGGCCAACGTCGTTGTCTTTGGTTGCCGTGTTGCCGGTTGTCGTGCTATAATCGTGTTCGAAGACATGGGCGTCTGTGATGTCTAAAATTTCGATTGAAAAGAGCGATTGACTATCCATTAGTCGTGCTCTAGCTCCATCTCTCCTCCACGAAAAATAGTGAGAGATTGAGTGACTGTGCCATTGCACAGTTATTGTAGAAAAACTTCTGTCAAGATAAGCTTCATTAAGAATCCATACGCACTACACAAGAAGCAAATATAGTTCTACGATTCCACACTCTCTTTATAGGGCTTGATTACTTGATGATTAGATGATTTTAAATTGAAGAATGAATAGGAATTACTCAAGAAAAATAATAATTTTGCTTTGTTTCCATTATTAATGTAACTATATACCTTACTACTAACGGTAAATTTTGTTTTGTACATTTTATTTCAAATGGATTACTCACAAACTGAAACCAAATGAATTAAATATATCTTAGTGGTACAAAATTTCTAGGTTTTCTGCGTTGGCTAAGTGACAGATCACAATGTCAATCGAGTATGTTCCGAAAAAAATTATTTACTTTAAAACATAAAATAATAGTATTTTTCTAAGCTCACTCGCAACCAAATAGAAGGTGTCGTCACGCAAAATGATTCTTTTTGGCATCACCATTGGCAGATATTGATGAACTCAAATCATTAGCTGCGTGAAGCTATTATAGTTCTGTATTTTTTAAAATAAAATCAATATCATGTTTTATTATTTAAATATATCATTAATGTTATTTATGTCTATCCAATAAGGATTTATAATCTTGAAATATTAAAAAAAATCACTTACTTTTGGATAGTATTGCTGTAGAAAAAGATCACATAAAATAAACCATAATAACAATATGAATAAATATTGACAAGAAAAAAACTTTACGTAACAAAGTATACTTTAAGCTTCTCGTGTGATTCCCAAAGTTACGACACTGCTTATGGATGCATTAATTGAGAAATTGATTAATAATTAAGCACTATCGTGCTAGTGAGTAAAAGATATTATGTTTGTCTGGCCTCCCTGATGTCCGAGGTCACGACCTTCATCACGTAATAACAAAGGTTTTAGGGAGTTATAAAGCGACCAGATAAAAGAAGAGGGGGCAATAAATTGGGGCAAATGTAACCGCATCCACGAGCGCCACAGAGTGTTTTCAACCCTCGCTAGTAGTGGGCAGTAATGCCTCTTCATTAAAATGAAAATAAAAACCCCGAAAAAATCTACAAGACAATAAATACGACACTTCCTTTATGGATATGACATTTCGTGTCACACGGTTAATGTCAAGAATTTTACTATAAACAAGTGGAAATAAAAAAGCTTCTTAATTTAAGACGCACAATGAATCTTTCTTATGAAGAGTGAGTTTGTGAATGATTTAATACTACAAAAACGTTCGCGACCGCTTAGTTTATTTATTTATTTTTCGGTGCGTACCTTTGTCTTCATTAAAATAAGAAAGAAGAAAAACATCACAAGTAAGTCACCAACTATCGTCGGCGGCAACTGTAACATTAATATTAAATATTATGATAACTTAATGGCTAGATTTAGTTTATTTTCTTTTAAAAATGTCAGACATTGAAAAATTGATGGGGTATATCAAAAATTTACAACCAAATAACATATTTGAATTGTTGAAATTTTGCAAATTTCGATGTATGTCGTCACATACGACCCGGGTTTCGCCTATCGGCATCTTCAGGCATTCGAGTACACGAATGAACTCGAACTGACGAAAGACATGGAAATGTACAAAATCTCAACAATTCAAATTTGATATAGAAATTCCATCAAGCACCCTCATTTGATGTCTTAAATTATAGAAATAACATATGAATACAAAATTGGTGTTAAACAAACTATGAGACTTGTTTCAAGATAGATGTTGTATCTTGCATTTATGTCATTTAATGGGTAGATAAATAAATTTCGTTATATAATACTTAACAGAGCGTTATTTTTGTTTGACAAATAATACAACACTTAAATCAATAATCACATAAAATGTTTCGTTGAAAGACTGAAGATTTTAGAGATGTGGCATCAGCGTACAATGAAGATTTCCTGGGCCGTTCATGTCACCAATAATGATGTGGTTTTGCGCCTAGTCGATAATCCAAGATATCTTACAGTAGCCATCAAACACAGAAAAGGGGCAAAATTTGATCACAAAGAGCGTAGCAGTGGGTACAAAGATATCTTTTTGACTACGTAAAGTAAGTGACTCAATGCTTAAAAAATCTAATACGGCTAGCTCAGAATAGAGAGACATACTCCAATTTGGTAGCCATCTATGAGATAAAGAATACTTTTACTGCTATGATTTAAAAAATAGCATCTGATTGTTTCACTTGCGCATACAATAATAAGAAAATATCCATTTTTATAAATATGAATTCTCTTCATGACCAATGACATTAGAGTAGCAAAACAGTTTGTTCAAAATATCATTACAATTGAAAACAGTTTCGTGATAACATTAACAAAATAAACACGAAAAATTACCACCCATATGAAGCACGAGTGGAACAAAATTGTATCGAAGTCGTATGAAAATAAAATTGATTTGTAATTAATGTTGTATCTATGTTATTTTGACATTTAATTGCGTCGTAAATTCAATGTGACACTTTCTTTTGTGTTTTAGTCAAATAATAAAAGACAATCGAGCATTGATTAGAGGATATTAAAACACTCTTTTGTGGATGAAAATTAGAAAAAACTGGGGCGAATTGGACGAGGTAAAAAAAACATTACAAAATAAACGGAAATTTCAACATAAACTTTTTTGTCCAAGTCCAATATTATCTCACAAATTTTAAGTGGGATAGATAGTATTACAAGATTATAACTAAAAGCGTAATATTTCTAGTCCCTAACCAGTTGTCAAAAACCACAACACATATTTTTTGTAAATATTATACGTCTGAGAGCCACACTGATAGCCTGAGTTAACATACCTCGTAAATAATATTTGTCGTGTTTGTATCTTCTATATAAACGTTAGACACTGTTTACTGTCTGTCAGTTTGAGTCCATTCGTGTGTTCGAATGCCTGAATATGCCGAAAACCGAAACCCGGGTCGTTAGTGACAAAATACATGGAAGTATACAAAATCTCAATAATCCAAATTTGATATTGAAATTCCATCAAGCACCCTCAGTCGATGTCTTACAATACAAAAGTATTTATCCATTTCCACTGATCGATTTTTTTCCGAATGATACAAATTATCGGCATTATGTCATTTAGGTATCAAAACGAGTTTTTTCCTGGACTACTGAAAAATACTAGAACAGATTCACTTAAAAATAAGCTATTAAGAACATACACTCATTGAGCGAAATTAATTCGTAACTAGTTAAACGTTGCGTCAGCCTGAAGTATAAACCTCGTAAACTTACTTAAGAAATTTTCCTGCTGTTTTTAAGAAGGGCGTATAGCGCATTACGACTTGGCTAGAGCGGCAATCCACAATTTTGAAATTACTGCTTTTAATATCGAATACAGATGCAACTTTAAAGATTAAAGTAAATGACATGACATATGTTTTATCACGGTATATCGATGCTAAATACAATTAATGTACATTACAGATATTCTAAATCGCACTCAAATTTTCCATTGAATGACGTCGTGTAAAATCGTGTAGGACATGTTCCATAATAGCATTTTGATTGTATACAAATTTGTTAAATTGATAAACTATCGAAATACGATCAATTGACGATTAATTATGGCACCAGGAATCCGATGCCTCTTTCATTACCAACATGTTGGACAAGTTAACTAATTGCAGTATGAAATTTGCCACTAGTTTGTAAGTTTAATTAAATTAAGCCATGCGCACTAGTCGCTAGTCATTGGGGAGCAGCAATTAAATTTTTGGGTAAATCTAAAAGTGTTGCCAGATTGAAAAAAATAATATGTACTATTAGTTGTAATTATTATTTTAAATTTAGAATATCCACACCCCAACAGAAGTTATTACACATATTGATTGTAAAAATACTCTTTTAACCGTGCCCACTCCCAATTAGGAGCATATCATCGTTTCCATTGCTTGTTACATGCAATATTACGATGTTCAGGTGAGCATAAAAACAGTTTAAAAATAATTTTATCGAATTAAAACACAAATGAAAAACACGTAAATAATAATAAATATAATATTAATACTTAGCCATAATTATTGTCAGTAGTGTTATTTTTCATGCACCTTAAGACAATTTTTGAGTATTAATAAAACAAAAACTCAAAAACTCAAATACAGACTGAAACGACGATATAAAATCCTTGTGAAGCGACTTATAGGCGTTGCTTAAAGAAAACTGTTTGTCAGTCTCTCACTCAACGGATGTCAATAGAATAGTTCTAGTAGTTCGATATCACTCGCTTTACGCCATATTTGTTAGGAGGTGACTAACAGAGATGAAAACATCACATTCATATATGCATTTGAATACAAGTGAATTGAAACCCATGATCGTTCAATAACGAGAAAAACGTGTTTGAATATCTTCTTGTAACTATATACTGCTTTCTTTTAAATAACAAGATATATATTTTTTTTAATTAATATTATTTCATTCACTATTAATAAATACACAGTTTCGTTTTATTGCGAACTTTTCAAAAAAATAATGGATTTTTTGTTAATCTGCTAAACTAGTATTCACTCAAAAGGCTGCAGTTTCCTTATCGCTGATCCAGGCTTTCCATGGTAAATTGTTTCTTTCTGAAAAGTTGAATCAGCTAAATTTGACTAGCGTGGCAGCTACGAGTAGAATAATGGACGGAGGAAACTCTGAATGAAACGATTAAGGTCCTTGACATCAAAACTATGGAGTCGATTACATAAAAGTAATCTGATAGAATGAAGTCATGGAAGCGATTTCGATCTCAAGTTAAAGGCGATGTTCTCGCAGACAGTAAGGGTGGTTTTATCCCCCATTCAACCATCCCTAACGATTACCGCAAATTGTGTATTAATTGGGAAATCAATACGACTATCTTCGAAGCAAAGTTAAATGTTCGTATTGCTATAATTTTGATTTAGTAGGTTTATATAATAAGAGAATTAATAACATTTAATATTCTCTCAGTGTAATTGTTATATAAAAATTAACTACTGAATATTATTTTGTAATACGTTTGATTTAATGTGAAGCCTAGATTGACCTAGAGTACAGTGACATCACGATTCTATTCACGTCTTCCATTGTGAAAATAGTGTACCTATTTTAGATTATAAAAATCCATTAATGGCTCATTGCAATAAAAACCGAAAGCCTGAAATAGAATTTCATAATAAATAATGCAACAGCTGTCCTGAAAGAATTTTTATCAGAACCGTGGTCATTGAAACGCGAAGAAACTCAAGTAACATTACCACTACTAATTTTCATAAGAATTCAGCAATGTCTGTTTTGCCAAAGAAAATTGCCAGTGTGAAAATTTCTCATAAAAGCACCGTTTTAAATTTAAATTATTATTTAGGCGACGCTAAAACGAAGAATTTTAATTTCGTATTGCGGTAAAGGGAAAGTTTTGAAATATATTATATTTTTTAAAAATTATATCACGATCAAAATGAAACTTGCGGATGTGCGATGCATTTATAAAGTACATTAATAGCAATACAAATATATTTAAAATTAGAAAATAGAAAAAGACATATTAATTACATAAAAGAGATAAATATTTAGAAAACATTACTGACCGTTGCTGAAAATGTTCAACTGTCTAAGCAATTCATTGATCAGCCGAACGGCCCTTACAACTTGCAACTGATGACTCAAATGACCTACGCAAAATCATAACCGAACAAGTTTTAAGAATAAAAAATGTTTGATTATAGTTTCGGCCACGTAAATAAAATTTTGTAGCATGTAAGTAAATTGTTTCCCTTCAAGCTTCAACCAGTTATCAAGTTTTAGTAAAACCTAATCCAATCTATGAATACAAGTTGAATTCGTACATTAGAAGCTGTGAGAAATAAAAGAAAAATGGTTGGAGAACATATTGTCTCTGGGGTTTGTCGCATGAGAGATTAGCGTCAGATATATAGTTTTGAGCCTCTGGGCTTGTTGTTGAGACCAGAGTGTACTTGACGTTAAGCAACAGGACCGCCCTGAAATGTATTTTTAAGCTAGAAAATCTTTTTGCCACAGGCCGTCTTCGAATGGATCATAAAGGTCACGCTTATTTGATTGCAATCATTGATAAAATTTATGAATTTTATTGATGCAGCGTCGATTTATTACTAAACTTGACTTAACTTGCCTGCAATGGTGGACTATCAATATTTGTATTTAATATCAACTGAATTGAACTTGACACATAACATATTCACAACGAATTGTGGAAAAACTGAATAGTTAAAAAACCAACATTCAAATAATTCTATTAAATAAAATGTTGAATGTGTGTTTTCATTACTGGTTTCAGGTATTAAATAATTAAACAATAGATTCACCCAAATGGACGCGTAAAAGCGTCATTCAAAAATGACATTCAATATTCACGGCTTTATTGAATACGAACTTAATGAATTTTTACTTTGAGTATATTCATGTTTAACTGTTTTTGACAAACGATTTACTCTTTTACAGACTACATAATTACAGAGCTACTAATTCCCTACATAGAAGCCCGTCGATTGTCAAAAAAGATAGATGACGTACAAAATAAATAATTTAATAGTTTCACTGCCGAATTAGATGAATGCATCCGGGAATATTTCAGCTCATACGTGTGGCAATAAAAAACTCATGCTATAAAAAAAACAAAGGCAACTAAACCTACTCACAAGCGCCTGTTTAATATTTCTGTAGTGTTCAAGAGAGAGCAGATATAGATAATATGTTACTTTTTTTTAAATGATATCTAATAATAAAACTATGTTACGACGAAATTGAGCTGGAAGTGTGCTCCAAAGTTCGCCTTTGTGACACTGAAAAATACTGCTTCCAATATTGGAAAACTTCTTTGATGCGTGTGCTGTGAAATATATTATTGGAAAAGTTATGAAGCCTTTTTTCGGTGCAATGTTAGCAATGAGTATATTTATTGTTTTCGTGACGCTGTGGTAATTTATTGTTTTATAAAGTAACAAATAAGGAATAATGATATACAAGGCGTCGTTTTAAATACCAGAATTGTTTTACTTTTAAGGTGTTAACTGTCAATTCTTGGTGGAAAGACATAATATTTTAAAAAATAAAACACAATTCATTTGTACTACTTCCACATACTTATAATGATCAGGACCGGTTTCGCTCATCACGAGCATTATCAACTGATAAAAAAAAAGAACTGTTTTAATATTTATAATAAAAAACATTCAACTTGTTTCAAAACGACATGATTAAAATAGCTTCGATAAGTTTTAATTGCTTTTGAAGGCTGTTATCAGATTTTTGACTGATAAACTGACCTAAGCTGGTGAGTATTTATGATTTTCATTCGTATTTTTGTTGGTTTGAAACGAACTTTGTGATGGATTCGGTATGTCTACAAGTAATATTTATTCAGAATGATCGTAAAAAATTGTAATGTGGGAAAACTCTATCGAATAAATAAAAAGATCTTGACTGTAAAAATCGGGTTTTTGAAACATGCTTAAACTAGTTGGATAATGGTTTTTCATCACGTTTGTTCAGTATATTCAGAGCTATTGTTTTAGAGCCATATCCGAAAACAGATATAATAATAAGTCTATATCGAGTAGCTTTGTTTTTATTAGAATGAATACACCTACACCTTTCCGAACATTGATATCGGAGAAAATGCTTCATACGCATTCGTTTATCAGCCGAGTGAGCCGGGTTTGACTTTAATACTAGATGCAAATCTTTGATGGCGTAATGACGGAGTAGTTTCTAAATTTCGTTTACCATAATCCATATTTACACCCGTTTCTTGAAAGAAGACAGCTCCATGTTATTTAGCGTCATAAAAACCACATAAGTTTTACGAAACGTAATGTTGAAGACACTATCAAAATAAAAGGTATGGAAATCAATATTATTGTTAATATTATTCATATATTGTAGATGCTTCCGTTGGATATTAGGTGAGAGGTGGTTTGACTTTGTGAGGAATTCTGACATAAGGGAATATACGAAACAGCTCTCTGTTATATATATATGGTCATGGAGAGATGTTAAATTTGGCTAGAACTGGGGTTACGGATGATTCTGTTGGTCTAATTTTCCGATTGTCATGCTAATGAATTATGAAAGACCGCTGAATATTGTTCAGAAGTACTGAGCGACGATAGGATTACTTGGGAGGAAGCAAAGCGTTTGACAGATGACATAAATCCCGGAGGTACCGCATGATGGCCACATACTCCTCATAAAGAACGGATGTGATTAAAAATTAAGATACAAATAATGAAAGAAGTTTTTTCAGTAGAAAAATTCTAACGTAAATGTGGTACACGTCACCACCCGCTACTTAATTACACAGCAGCTTTACGCGTTTATAAATGTTTGTGAGAAGTGTCAAGCGATCAATTTGCAAAGGCTAGTATTTTATTTGTTTTCCCGTGTAATTACTATTTAAATTCCCCGTTGCGCATCCATATGGATTGATGATGGTTTGTGTTATCCATGTAAACTGTGCTATGCTTTTTTTACTGACTATAGCGTAAATAACAAAAATAAAGTTTGCCAAGACGTCATGTGCCTGCTATATCAATTCTATTTTTAAATCACGCAGTGCCTTTTAGCAAACAAGACGAAATACGTGCTTTGAAAGGGTCCAAAATATTAACTTTCCTTCACCAAAAGTTAGCAACACATCTTTTAGGGAATAAAAAGCTAGAGAAAAACATTTGCGGGTGCGTAGCTACGTGAAAAACTTCCATTTCGTCCTAATCAGAAGGGAAGAACTTCTAAAGAAACAGTGAGAACGACATGCATATACATAAGTAAATATTTTATACAAAAAAAATGTTTAATGAAAGGGTACGTTGTATATCTGTTGGCTATTTACATTCTTAAATGCCACTAGTTTCTTTGTTTGTGAAAATTATCAATTTGTTGTGAATTAATCTACATATGATTGTATATTTAAGGGCTAAAATTCTTCAAATAACATGAGACCGCTCTAAGGGAAATCATTTAGTACTGGTGAATAAACTGATTGGTAAATAACCCGTCATTGCTAAACGCATGCTGTTTTAAATTCTATACGGGAAGTATTTTTGCTCGTCATTGGAAAAACAAACATTTCAAGCCCATTAATGAAGAAAAAACAATGTTTGTTGATATTCGTAATTTAGTGTTGAACATTAAATACATTTTAATTGTGATCATTTCGATACTCGCTAAATATATTATACTCCATAATATTAAAAACATGTAAAGAGATCTACACATTGTAATTAAAAACCTTTTAGTTCACTGTTCATGTTATTAAATTGACGTGACACAAAAACAAAGTTTTTCTAATAGATTGATTAGTCTGCGAATGCGTTAAAACGTGATGAAAAAAAATCGCATATATTTTACAATTTTATAAAATCCTAGTCTTTATTACTCGCCATCTCACGGGAAACACCCACAAAATTATAGTCAATTAATTAGGTATAATGTTAAAAATTGAATGTTGAAAATATCATCATGGACCGTACCTCAAGTATCATACCCACAAAGTATAGTCTATGAATATATAATAACGTTAAAAGTTGAAAATATCACTGTTGACCTAGAAGTGGCAATTCAATTCCAGAATGACATGTGCAAATTTCAAGTCGCTTCTGTACACCGGCTTAGAAAAGTTCTTGGGACAGACAGATTTATACATGTATTTTTTGATTAAGAATCATTAGATCGGTTACAAATGCATTGAATGAAATTACAGTTAAAATACATTCAATTATGATAGAAACTGTTCTCGTATATCATGCCTAAATAAATAAGAACAAAAGGAAAATTCCTTTATACGATGGTTAAATAACCATCAATATATTTTATCGTTTCAATGCTCCTTGAGAAATTCCAATAAAACGGTTTCATAGAGTAAATATAATATAACATTATAACTGAAGATTGGAAGATTTTATTATCATTCGCTTTGACATTAGCGACGAGTATCAAATTTCACAGATTCAGGAATATCACATTTCACGAAATAAGTTTTTCATTTCAACTGCTTTCCAAAATATTTATACTTGACAAATACTCATAAAGACAGAAAAACAACCACAAAATTTTGAATCAATTTACAAATGAAAATACTTAAATAAATTCTTCATTATATTAAAGGTTAATCAACAGAACAATTACAGAAACAATATATTAACGACATTATAAAATAAGAAGACAAGGGTTTTGATTAATAAAAATACCTTAAATTTGAATAACTTGCTTGTGTATATTAAATTTATGTAAAATAAATGTGGGTGAAAATAATTCTCATATAAAAATGTTATAGCTGCAAATATATTGTCTTCATTGCATTTTAAAGCATTAAATTATTTTAAAAAAGACAAATAAAAACTTGATAAGTAAATCAATTTTCAAGTTTGAATTATTGAGATTTTGTACACTTCTATGTATTTTGTCACTAACGACCCGGGTTTCGCCTTTCGGCGTCTTCAGGCATTCGAGCGCACGAATGGACTCGAACTGTCAAAAGTGACAAACTACATGGAAGTGTACAAAATCTCAATAATTTAAATTTGATATTGAAATTCCATCAAGCACCCTCAGTTGATGTCTTAAATTAAATCAATTTTATTAAAACATTACGTCCATATTGCATAATCATTCCATACAAAGAAATTACTGCTACAATATATTTTTGTATTTTTTTTTTAAGAAAATTGTAGAGTCCAAAAGAAGAAAAATTAATCTTATAGTCATACCATTTGACATGTCCAATATGTAAAATAGCAAAATATTGTGCCAATAATTGATTACTAATAATCAATTTAAAATTACGGATTCATTTTTTTGCAACACCCTGTACATAATGTCTTATTAAAAAATGTGCAGTATTTTTAAATCTCTTGTTTTTAATTTTTATTATTTCTTAATTTAATATTATATTTTTGAGAAATTAATTGAATTTGAATAATAATTAGGTGGTGGAGATTCTTTCTTTTTATGGGGAATAAAAAAACGAATGATCAAGCACAGCTTCAAGTATTTAACATCGAGCTAAAATCAATCGTTGCTGCTATATTTATTTATATTGACGAAAGCGAAGATTGAGCTACACTGGTTTATATATACAAATACTTTCAGTCCTTGGGAATCCATCTCTAGCGAGACCAAGTTTACGACTTAATTGCCTATATAGGGGTGGGAGTTTTTGACACTTCTCACACATAGCAGTACCAGTATTGCTAAAAACATTATTAACATATTGGTAACGACGAAAGCAGCTATACGCCGTCTTTATACATAGTAGTACCACGCGCGATCGGGTGGTTTGCGAGCTTTAAAGCGAGAGTTTGTGTGAAGTTCTCGTTTTCAAGCACACAAATTAAAAAGTAAAGTGTGAAGGCGGTCAATGGTAGACACTTATGGGTTGAACATCAACTTTGGTATTTGGATGCATTTGTAATGTGGATGAATATAAATATTGATTTGGATTTAATAGCGTAATTTTATACCTTTTAACCATATTCAATTCTTAAAAATATTAATTATTAAACTAAAAATGGTGAAACATAATATCAAATCATCTAAGACCAAAAAAAAAATCTAGCGTTATCACCTCAACTGGACAAAAATCACAAACATCTTTGCACTGGTTTTTCAAAAATAAATTTAAAATTGAAAATCGTCATTTGAAATTTTATAGGTCCAATGCAAGTCATATCTTAGTAGAATTTTCAACTGAGGCTAACAAAAATTCTTTCATACACAAAACTTTTTGATTGAAAGTTTTTTGATTGAGTCATAGTCTTTCTCCGTATAATATCCAACGTTTATAATACTAATATCAGGTATGCTTAATTCGATAATAATGTGTTCATCTTAAAGGAAATGGAATAAAATCTTACTCGGTGTGGAATTTAAGTGAGTAATAAATCAAATTTTTGTTTTATACGTATTACAAAAAACATCCTTAGAAAATGTTATCGTATTATCAAACAACATACCAAATAACCAAATATTTAATGTCTAAAATAGATACAATAAACTTTGAAATTTTTCAATCCTATTTTAGAGCTATTTACAGGTTTAGGAAGAGAAGAAAAATTGAATTTTAATAAATAATCGGTGCTCTTACCCTATGGCCACAAGAGACCGAAGAAGGTAAAAAGAAAGAAGAAGAAAAACATACTTAACTCCATATTTGAAAATCAAAACAACTTATACAGCTATAAATTTGAGTAAACTTTACGAAATAGTTTTTGTAATACAACCTCCAATCGCCGGAGAAAAATAGTAGCCTTTCTTATTTCTTTTATGAAATCTGACATATATATTTCGAGCTGATTATTGCATCATTTTATTTTTCAGTAAAATTAATATATGCATGGACGGTTATTATAACGCTTTCAAGCCTGATATACCCTTATAGGCCGATCAATTTAATAAATGAAATTTCGTTTTGTAATAAATATTTCACCGTACGGCAAATTCCCAGATATTTTTATTTTAAAACAGTGTCTTGACATCATAAACACACATGCATGGACCTTAGATCACAGATGTGCAAGGCATCTAAACATAATTTTATGTTTATAGTGAGACAGCTAATTTTATTACAAACACCTGCCGTTTTAATAAAATGATTAGTATTTCAATTTACCATTAAAAAGTTAATCGCAATCAAACCTGTTGACAAGAAATTGTTTTTCGTATTTGATTGGGCAAAAAAATTTAAATCGTAAAACGATCTTAAAGTGTAATAGTTATCAATCTGATCTTGTGATGATCTAAATCTAGCATTATCTTATTTTTAAGCTTGAACGATTTCTCTTAAGCGTCAGAGGTCAACAATGACAGTCTTTCCCAACGATTATATTTAATTTTTCGCGTTTTAACATGGATAGATTTATATTTGAAGAAATTGAATCTCACTACACTCTAAAAGACTATTCAAAACAGTAAAATAATTATCTAACTAGCGTATTCTTAAGTAATAAAAGATAATTTCACCCAGAACTGCTTGACATAACTTAATTGAACATAATCTCAGCTTACATTGGCACTATTGAAATAATAGATATTTCGGTGTATATTTTACACAAGTTTAATAGGAATCTATTAACTTTATGATGCAATAAGCCTTATTATAGTAAAAGGTATCCAAATTAAAGTTAAATGTACAAATTAAATAATAACTTATATCAAGCGTAATGATATATTTCAATAAATTAAGAAATGATCGACAATGAAAGAGTTATTTATCTGTTTATAGTGTATAGTGAACGATTCAAATCTAATGTTCAATCATGACAGCCACTTGATTCTAACGAATCATTGCATATCAAATGGCCATCTCTATTAAGAGCAAGCATATAAACTTTCGGTTCATTTTATTATCTCACGACATTCAATTTCTTCTTATCACTGACTCACTTTTATTGATTCTTATCTACGACTCACTTTCTAAGTCGAAATTTGTGTACCCCTACTTATTGACATCGGGTCTCACACTTGACTCGGGACGTGAGGTAAAACGAACGTGTTTTTCACTAAAAATATTCATTATTACATATTAATATTCCTTGTAGCGCACCTAAAGTATACAGAAAAGAGGGCGTATTAAAAAAATGGTTAACTACGTGTTTTGAATTTGTTCTCTGCTAAACCAAGATACATTTAAAAGAAGTAGTAAAGAAAGCTGCCACGGTTCAACTCTTACTATAGCACGACGATTACATGAAGCTGTAAAAAGCTTAAACTGATTGGTTCAAATTTTGTTAAAATCGTACAAAGAATACCTACTGTAAGTCATTTCACACAATATGTAATGACACGTAACCTAAATATCATGCGAAACAAATGTTTAAACTTTTAATTACGTGCAGCATCCGATAGGCTTAATAGTTCCAATAAAATACTGATATGTCCAATTTTATTTTGCTTATATGTATTGTAATAAGCTACTAATAATATGGATACTTCTCTTAATTGGAAATACAATACAATGGAAAAAATAAACTATATCCAAAACTAAAACGTTTGTGTGAAACATAAAAACGTTGCTTACTACGTACATTGGAAAGTGGACATATCGGTTATTTCTTTTAAAAGCCTCACACATAAATTATATAGAGGCATAATGCATATATACTAAAAATGATTTATTTTAAATGAAGACAAAACGCAGTTGAGAGACGAGAGAACACTAATTAATAGGTTAATTTACTGTCGTTCTCTGTAGTCTATTGCTAATACCTTTACCTTTGTGATCAGGTGGGGTCTATATTCAAGTCCCGGCAAATCCAATACCAAATTATTATTTTTTCATATCAAAAAAATCATTTGAGTTGATCGCATGTGATTTTTAAATTTCAGAATATCTGGCGCCTTGGCTGCGTTAGCTACCATGCTGTGAAATAATTAAATTCAAATAGTGCAACTTTTATAACACATGATGTTAAATAGATTCTAATAATAAAATCAATATACGAAAATCTACACCTGTTTATTCTGAACCCGTATCGCAGCACGGCAGCCAAGAGCTTTAGCTATCTATGTACTTAACCAACCTACGTATTTATACATTATAAAACAACGTTTTTTTTTATTTGAATGGACTTGCTTCGAAAATATTTTCAATTAAAAACGTCACGCAGAAAATAAAATTTCACACACGCGTCAGTCAGTTCAGATAATATTTTTTTAGCAAAAGTATACATAAAGTTTACACTGTGAACAATTTCAGTAGAAGAGTTTTTCAATCCAAATATTGTCTTTTCAAAACGGACGATGGTGAAAAATTAATTATTCAATATTCATGGATTAAAAAGTAATCACACTATCAAATCATAATTCTGAGAAATCATAATTATTCAATACTATTTTTAAAATTGTAAAACTAATAACCTGTGGCCTTTACTAGACTGGAGGTGAGTAAACTATTCATACAATGAAGACCTCTACATTTATAGGCCACATTAAAGAAAGTTAGATTGAATAGACTTCAAAATTTGTAAAACACTGTTTTGTAAATAAATGAAATTAATTATTTGGATTCATTCAAAAAACCTCACATGATGACGCCGAAGGCAGAGGTTTCCCCTGACCGCTGTATAATATAGACTAGTGCCTCCCAAACTTTCAATTTCAGTGCCCACAAAATGTGCAAAAAAACACGGCCTCCTACCCTGAAAATTAAATTAATTTAGTTATCAAAAGCTTAATTTGAAATTATGTAATTATACGCATACACCTGAATTGTATAATCGCCTGAAAGAAAAATGTTAACGAAATCATGAATTTCGTGTTCTTAAATAACAAATATATACATAAAATAAATACTTGCGACCCTCCGAAGAGGCTCTACGCTACCCATAGTTTGGGAAGTATTAATATAGACTTCCCTTTAGCTTGCTAGGTCTTATTCGAGACGGGAACTTTTCAGAAATTTTACAAAAAACTGAAAATTTGTGTGTGAATATATTATGCAAAACTTCTATCAAAATGTCAGTAACGTTCCTCACACAGATCGATCAACCGATTTTGTACATAGAACAGGGATAGGGTGAATCTGTCGTTTCGAGGAGCGTACTGTCTTTTGAGATAGCTCAGTGGTGCAAAAGGGTATAAACTATACTCCAATTTAAATATATATCACATACACTAGTTGTCCACACTCAACATTATATGTGACTAGTACAATATCTTTAAAAAATGAATTGTAAAAAATATAACTTTTACATAATAACAAAATTTATTCATTATTATTTTTAATACGGTCAATAAATAAAAATATTTTTTACTGATAAATAAAAAATGAAGTTAAGCTGTCATTAACGAAAAATATTTGAACTTGGAATGTGGATTGGAATAAAACTATTAGCTTGACATACATTCGCTGATTTGTCCTTTTTTAAATTCTATATTGTTGATAGAAATACGTCAATATAATATAGTTATGACATTATAAAAGGATGTTGTGATGAAAGTATATTGAGAGAAGCATATTTATTGAATGATTTATTATTGTATCATCCCAAAACTCTGTGGTTAAACAATTCAACCTTTAAATGGTTTTATTTGTAATAAAAAATAGTTCATTAAATGGAAGAACATTCTTTATTTGAAAACTATTACCCATTAAGTGAAACCACTTTGAATTACCGTAGTTGACAACACATAATATAATTTTTTTAACTTATTTTAAGCAACAGGTTCGAAAATTAATTATATATATATATCAGGCGCGTGGGGTGGCTTTACCTCTTTCTCGCTCAATCACATGAAAACTGAAGGTGCAAGCGAGATGAAAGAGCATGCGGCGGATGCGCTTGTATCCTTCTTGCTCATACCCAAATTAGATTGTGTGATAGAGATAGTGATAAGTCCACAGTACGCCGATGATACATATGTACAATAGCTACAGGGCATAAATCAAAAAGATCCTAAAATTAAAAAAATCAATCAGTAGATAAATGAATAGCTTTAGGGACGGAATTGAGTTCACCAAAAAACTCGCATAGTAAAATTAACGATTGTTCAAAAAGTTTATTTCTTTAGAGAATATTCTTATTTATGAAATTATTTTTTTTTTCATATTATTATACTTTAAATACAATATTTATACAATAGTTAATCTCATTGATTTTGTAAAATATTTTTTCAAGGTCTTTAGTAATTTCCTAGCAAATGTTAGTTTAAACCATGAGACATAAATATCCGCTCAAGTGACTTAAGCATTGCTAATAAGTCACATCGTGGACGGCGTAGCGCTGCTACGTTAGCGTAGAGGGCGTAGACCGAGCAAGAAAGCGCGTGGTAATGACAGATAAATAAATACTCAAAGCGAAAACTTCTTTCGAATTTCAAAATTTCTCTATTCCAATTTTAAACAGTCGATTTAAGATCTTGTGCAAACGAATAGTTTATGAAACACAAACTTTTTGCTATGGCGTTGGATATTTCAATTGATTTATGTTGTGAAAATGCCATACAGAAAAAGAGCCAAGGCTAAAATAAATATCTTTATTACATAAAATGATGTAATGCAACACTTTTTTATTCTTGAAAGCTTTCTTTGTAAGTACTAAAAAAATGTTTCTAAATTTCTTATTGTTTTCTAGATGCTAAAGTTGATCTGCTGCCATGTCAAATGATGACCATTTATTCCCGTGAGAAAACTTTATATTTTTCAAGCTTAAGAACAATATAATTCATGTAGGTTTTACAAAGTTTTTATTTTCAATCATGTCACCTATTGACTTATGTAGTGTTATGATTAACAATCAATTACAAATAACTAATAATATATAAGTATTTTTACAGAGCATTTATTATCAATGTGATTCACAGTGAGTGTATTTAGGCACATTTATTTAAAAATTAGTTTTCAGAAAGTAATAAATTGCTGTTTTATGTTTAAAATTACCACACTTAATGCATTTATTAAAAAAACTTCACAGTGATTACCAATTTGAGTAATATTAAAATAAGTCGATTAATTTCACAAATACATTTCACGAAAACTTTTTTGAATAAATTATCTGTTTTCTCACTTCACTAATCAGTAATCAAAGAAAACTAATTAAACGATAACTAAACGCTTTTTTCAATAAATTTTAAATTACCCTCTCCACTTCAACTCGTTATGTTTTCAGCATGACGTAGTAAAAAGCTACTCGACTAAATCCGCTGCCAAGTTTTTTGTGTCTTTGGTAACACATTTTTTTTTTATTTATGGCAACGTCATCACTATTATCTCGCCTTACAATAACAATTATGGCGCGCTTTAATGAACACCTGATACCGTGGCTAGGCCTTCGTTAACACAAAACCTGAACTTTTTACAGCAAACCACATGCAAAAAATAAAGCGTAATTGGTTAATTTTATAAGATTAATAACACTGGCGTAGAGGGCTCGAAAACGATCTATATACTTGCAAATAATTCATCACCCTCTCTTTTTTAAGTATTTACTGTAATATTAATAATAAATATGATTTTTAATAAACCACATCAAAAATTGTATAGTGTACGACAAACTTTAAGGATTTTGTACGCTTTGCAATATAATTAGTTTCCATTTAAAATATGTCAATCATTCAAAACCAATGTTTTAAGTAGTTATTATGCAGCCTATTTATTTATTTATTGTAAAAATAAAACGACAATACATGGCACTGTAGCTGACGCCAATTCGCCATTTATGCAACAAGTATAATTGACAAATTATCGATTCCGCGGTGCAGTGATCAACGTCGTTGGCTTTGGTTACGAATCTCACTGGCTCAAACCCCAGTACGGACATTTTCATAAATTGATTCTTCAATCAATATATGGATATCCGTTCGTAGGCATGGATGTTTGTGATATCTATAATTCTTTCCCACTCATTCATCATAAAAACTAAGCACTAGTTCTGTCCTAGACCAATTCTTCTAGCTCTACTCTCTTTGACAAAGATTGGTTGAGCAACTGATTAACTAGCAATTCTCGTATAAAAACGTCTGTTGAGATACTTTCATGAAAAGTCCATATGCTTCACAGTGAAAGCGGATATGGTTAAAAAATCAATCTAATACGATTGAGAAATTACAGAAAAAAGATAAATAGTATATAAATTAACAAAGATTCAAACTATTTCAAAAAATAATACGCATATCTCATTGCTGAATGTGTCCACCTATCTGAGTAATGGATTGATCAGTCTAACTCTTTTTAGAACTGGAACTGCTTGACCAAAGAACAATTCAGAAAAAGATACTGTTTTAATTTCGGCCACGTAGACAAGAATCGGTAAACAACATGTAAGTTTGCAGTTGTGAGCATTTTTGAAGTGAAAAATCGGGCCCGTTTGAAAAATACTGCAATTTTTACGCAAAAGAATCCTAGTGTATACACCATTTTAATAAACTATTAAGCAACAGAAATTAATTAAAATACAATTACCTTGAACTGTGAAAAAAGGCTTGTGAGGGAGAAGCCGACGATGAACAGATTATTATATGTTCTACCCTTTACTACCAACAACCACGATTCTTTCAGTTAATCTTTATATGCTGTCACATGCAAGAATTACGCTATTTCCTGCTACTACTTACCCTCCAAATAGTGCAAATACATTCACTTGTCTGGTTTTTTCAACTTATGTACATAAAGAGAAAATATGTCAGTTTCAGAATAATTAAAATCTAACCTATGTAAGTGATTTGTAAAATAAAATTAAATAAAATAATACTCAAAGCCTTGAGGTAAAAACTACCTTATTCTTTACTTCTTATCTTTCTTACGCTTAAAAGTGCAACTTTTTGTGCATCGTATTTTATTTTTTGTGTATTTTTTTATTGAAAATCGACTGCTTAGTTCATATTGATAAAAATCTCACTAACCAACCCCTCCAAAATTAAAAAGCGGCAATGGACTTGACCTGAGAACCTGGAATCCTGCCTGTCTCTTCTTCCAACCTGACAAACTACGTCGCCATGGAAGATCGCTGATAATTATATATAAAATATATGTATGCATGGATAGCTTGGGAGAAAGCAAAAGGACGTGAAACAGTCAGAGAATCTTGAAGGTATGGTATGTTGGAGAACTCCGAAAAGTAATGGTAAAATAAAAGTGAGCATTTATTCACGTTAATAAATAAAGTGCACCGCTGTTATTTATCGATTATCATTGTGTTTTAATAATTTGATCAAGTATCTTATCGCTACCCAGAAGCAACGGTGAGATAAAATGAAAAAGTCGATATTGAGATAAGTATGTCAATCGATTGCCGAAAGCTAAATCTAAATAATAAAACACCGAGATATTTTTCAAAAAAATATGATGGACCCATTCAAAAGCAAAAACTCAAATTTTACATTTATTGATATTACCCTGTAACATGTATGATAAGTGGAATAACTAGATAAAAATAATAATATACATTTTTTTATTATTATCCTCTATCATAAACCGCAAAAGGAAATTTAAGAGTCAGCTTCCAAATTTTGTATAATCGAATTTTTGAGCGAATGAGTATTGAGGTACTTTTCTTCAGTATGATAGTTTACGTTTTTGTGCGTGTTTTTGCTTCAAGTAAGAATTGCTATTTTTAGTTCCCACAGAACTAAATAAAACTTTAATTAACTACTTTAAAATTATGAAACAAACCTCGATGTTCGATTACCTCGAAACTAGTATTTTTGATCTATCTCACTGTTGCTTTCAATTAGCTTAACAGTAACAAACAAAATAAAAATTCTGCCAAACTTGTATATCTACTTTATTCAAACCATTGCATAGTATTAAAAATTCATTAGAGTTAGTAGATAAAATTAAAAATTATAACATTCCGTTAAACGTCAAATTAATTTCTTTTGACTGAGCTGACAAAGCTTATTTCCTAGACTTATAATATTTTATCTCATAAATAATATTTGTCGTGTTTGTATCTTGTATATAAACGTTAGACACTGTTTGCTGTCTGTCAATTCGAGTCCATTCGTGCGCTCGAATGCTTGAAGATGCCAAAAGGCGAGACCCGGATCGTTAGTGACAAAATACATGGAAGTATACAAATTCTCAATAATTCAAATTTTATATATTTACCATTAATACAATCTGCATACATTCTATATCACTACACTAAACAAACCGTTGTAAATTAATGACTTTTATACTCTTTTTTCCATGTCCGCTCCCAACGTGGAACATATGGCTTCTAATGGAGGTATCTGAGCTGAATTTTTCTATGAGAACTGCTTGTTACTCAGTTTGCTCAACCTCTCTTTTTTCGGAGAAAGTAGGAATAGAAGTATAGGGCTATGACAGGACTAGTGGTTAGCTAATCGTTCTCGCTACGCCCCGTGAGTATCGGATGGGTGGGAGGGAGTTTTTTAGACATTACAAACACTCATACTACGAACATAAATCCATAAATCGATTGAAAAGATCAATTTATGAAAACCGTCCGCACCGGGAATTGAACCTGAGACATCCGTAACCGCAGCCAAAGACGCTACCAACTGCGCCACAGACGCCGACAATTTTTAATGAAGTTAAACTATCTGCCTTATGTATTTCTAAAATCTATACCGTGCATTACTATCTAGTCACTAATAAATACCTGGAAAGACACGGATAACAGATACTCATAAGTCATAATGCACTTTGGTTATATTACTGTTCGTCATGCAAATTGTACTTTCATTTCTATGTAAAAACAAATTGTAATGTAATATCACTGCAGCACTAATTAATTAATTTATGTACAAGCGGTAAGCTGTAAACATTATTTTTATTATTGTTTGAAGTGTTTTCGACAGTAAATAGTGCCGCCATATTGCATTATTATTTTTCAGGTTATACCCATCCAGATTGATAGCGATTCTGCAATAATACTAAACTACATACACATATATTGATATAAAACAACATAGAGTCGTGACGTTATTAAATCCATCATAATTATCAAGGAAGCTTATGGAGATAAACATTTATTTATTGCTTTCTTAATAACAGTCCATGGATATGAAAAACAAATTAGCTTCGTACACCTACCTATTTAAATGCAGACGTCATCTTACTTAGAAAATGTAGTATAGTTAATCTAAAAATATTTATTATAAAATCAAATAACATTACATATCACATAAAAGAGCTTAAAACTTATGTATCCGTATGGTACTTTTTGCATGAATGTAAATAAAGCATCTGCTTGAGGGCTATTAAATAACCATGTTTAATTTCTTCTGCTATTTTTAAGCGCAATATGTTTGAACGACCATAGAGAAAAGATCAAATCTTTGTTTTCTCTTAATTCAAAAATGCTGCTTTGGATTGCTTGTAAAGATGGCTATTCTGCTTTGTCGTATTTTTGTGTTTGTTTTTACGCAAGCTTTTGTTTACCTTTTTGATTTACTGTGTATTTAAGGAATCATTGAAAATAAGCAATGTCATCATCAACTATTTACCTATATAGAATAGTTTTTCAATTAATTTTACGTAAAACTCACAAGGATTAAACTGTTATAAAAACACAAATGTCTTATAATAAATAGATGAGAGCCGACTGCGATGAAACATTAAAAATTAATCGATGTGCATATGTTATATACTCGGATTCCGATGCTTATAAGAAAATTTGTTTTATAATTATAACAATAACTCTTGTTAAATATTTTATTCTGCGTTATTTATTTATTAACAGATAATGGATTTGAAATATAGGATTTTTTTATTGTTTTGAACAACCGATTCAGGTAAACATTGAAAAGAGTATTTTTTACATCTATTTATATTTAATTTAATTAATTATACCTAGCTGTACTAATATACAAAAAATCTCTAGTGGGCTTTGGAGATTACCTTGATTGTTTTAATAAAAAACCTACACACGATGAAGTCTTTTCTTTTCGTTAAACATTACCCAAGAAAGCTTTCAGTTCCTGTGGTGGAATACATAAATGTTTGCGCTGGCTTTATTATTACACAGTTTCATGGAGTGTTACTAATCACTCGAATTAGAACGAAAAGCGACTATTGTATCATTAAAAATGAGTTAAGAAATAATCTACATTTTTCAATTGATAAAAGTTTTATGTTTATTACACATTTTAGTGGGAAGACGTATAATATGAATAGTGAATAAAAACCAATTTAAATGCTTTCCTTTTTTATTGAAAAAGTTTTCTGTGTTTTTGCGATACCTCTCAGATTCCATATAAGTGTCTATCAAATGATTCAAGTAATTTTTCGATTCAGTGGCTGTGAAAATTCGGCTCGTGCGCAAAACATAGGAAAGATAGCAAGCAATTTTGTTGACAGCCAGAGTAATACTGGAATGTCAGTGTGAATAGTCACATATTTTTCTTGCCTAAGTTTATCCATTTTCGGGTATGCTAAAATTTCAGAAAAATGTACAGCGCATCCATCTTTCCCACAAAATACACTTATGATTTTCAACATTTACTTTACATAGTTATTGTTTCCAAATAATAAGCTTTTTAGAAATTCGCTAAAACATGTCTGCTTCGTGGCGCCGTTGGTAACATTGTTGGCTACGGTTACGGATGTCTCAAGGTTTTTTGGAATTTCGTGAGCTTTGAGCTTTGCACAAAAAATGTACAACTTTCATGGCGAATGGTAGCAAACTTCACAATATCAACGACGTCACCAATTTATTTTGATTACCCAACGAAAACTCTAGTTAAACCAAAAATGTCAAAGTAAAACCATAGTAACCGAGTAAAGTTGCATAATAATTTCATTATCTGATTATGTAATCGATCAATATCAAATTTTGCTGATTCCCATGTATATAATTGCTGCGGCGTTCTATAATAATGAAAATAGGATATTTTGCAACCCCTTCACATATTTTTTCAGTTTTATAAGTTTACATAAAAGAGTATTGTAATATACGTGCTATAGATGATAAAATTGAGTTAAGAAGGTTTCCATAAAGCTACAAAGTATAAGAGCTGAAGATACAGTTATAGCATATCGTAAACAGACAAAAAAATGAATCATAAAATTAATGATAAAATTCTATTCACGAGAATCAAAACCCGCTGACAGTGGGCATCGGATATAACGGACAAAATTTCTGAACAAATATGTACGGTTTTATTAATGTTTAATTCTTAAAACTTTTTTAAACCATGGCCACTCCCAACGCAGAGCATATGACTTTCCAATGAAGGTTTCTCCACAAATTTCTTCTACGAGAACTGCTTGTTACTAAGTTGCCTAAACTCTCTTTTTCAAAGAGAGTAGGGGTTGAAGGATTGGTCTAGGATAGAAGTAGTGTTTGGCGAATCGCTCTCCTTACACCGCGTTTTTAGGATCGGATGGGTGGAAGGGCATTTTAGATATCACAAACATCCATGCCTTCAAACAGATATCCATAAATCGGTTGAAAAATCGATTTATGAAACTTTTCGCCCTGAGATTCGAGCCCATGAGATCCGAAACCGAAACCAACGACGTAGAACACTGCACCACGGACCCAAAAATGTCAATTGACAAAATTTTGGAAAATATTCATTTAACTACAGTAGCTGTGTAAATCTAAATCTTAAAAAGTGATTGCTTATATATTTGAAAAGAAATAAATAATATATACCATCCAGAAATGTTTGAATCATTATTGCTAGATTTATTATCACTTTAAATTTCCTCTCCCCACAAAATGTCATTACAAGTTTTTTTAAATCTTCTACAATAAACACCGGACAATTTTGGCACCAAGGGTTAATGATCCACGATCCTTTGATCGGAAACAGTCTAATGATTTCTTTCAGCCTATTGTTGCACGCCTAAATGATCACCACGTTGAGTTTTTTGTTTGTCCTTACATTTTTGCTATTGTTTTGTTCGTCATCCATGTCATTATAACCGCGAAGAATTTTAAAAAACGATAAGCTCCAACGACGACAAAAATGCAACTGTAAACTGCCACACCAAATAAACACGACAGTTCTCTGCCAGTGGATTGCTATATATATATATATAATTGTATAATACAAGTGAGGGAAGAAACACCGACTCGCCTATTATTTGCGGCTTAGAGCTTAAATATTACGTGACTACTCTCCACACAATATTTTAGATTGCGTTATATTCGGGATATTGGTAAGCAATTGAGTTGAAGTAATATAATGTACACAATAAAAATAAATACATTTTCAATAATAGCCGGGTGGTTAACCATAATATATTTTTGTACTAGTCGGTCACGATGTGCACTGGTTTAAATCTCTGTATGAACATTTATGTTCAAAATGCAAGAATGTTTGTGATTTTTACATTCCCCCCACATATCCAAAATTAAATGAGGCTTAACGAAAACTACGAAGTAACTACTAGCCTGAGCCTTTTATGAGACTGGAGATTGAGCGAATCTATAACAATCAATTATCGTAAAACAACTTCTTTTAAGATGCTTTACTTGGAGTCCATGTGCTGGGAAAAGCTTTCACAATGCTCGACTCCATTGTGTCGGATGTTGAAATATTTTTCGTGGACGTGAGTGAGTTAAGATGAGTATAGAAAATAGTATTTTAATCTAGGTATTAATGTATAATTTGTTTAAACCTATTCATTTGACTTCCTTGCAGCGACAACTACTTTTATGCAATGTTTTAATCGTTTTTCACATTGCAAAAGCAATACATACATGCCACGTATAATTTGTATCTTTTTAATGTATAATATTACATGTAAAATAAATTAATGCTTCCCATGGTTATGTGGAACAAACATGTATGACATGGTTGAAAGCAGTTAGTGTAGTTTTAGGTATAAAAATATTTTTTAACACATCCTTATAAAAACACAGGACTTCTTTTAAAATATCACAGCATGTTTAATTCGTTACTTTCCTTCGAATTTTATATATTATTTAATAATAATCGATAATTTGAATAACATTTTAGTAACTGTCAAAAACTATTTTAAATGTGTTTTCCTTTGTTAAAACAAGAATTGGTTTCACAAATATAAATATTAATTGTTTCTTTTTGTAGCGGATAAAGTATCATATTACGATAATCCAAAAGATATGGACAAATTAGAGACAAAAATAATGTCATATCTATTACTTTTGTACCAATGCTCTCTGATTAGTTTTCCAGGAGCACCTGTCAAATCAGTCAGCCATTTGCACTGGAATTCCAATTTTGAAATATTATGTCTGCCGTCCTTGTGTGTCAATTTATATGAACTACAAATACATAACGATAAGCGAATCAAAGCTTACACGATCAATCAGATTGACAATCCTGAAAGTGGTATAAAATCACGGCCGTCATCCCATCAATCAGTATCATTCTGAATGAAATTCTTCAACAAGATTGTCATTCCGATTGATCGTGTAAAGTTTGCTATACAGATTTGAATCAAATTACGTTTTTTTTTATTTTTACACAATTCTAAATTTAAATGTGTTACATTTTTATTCATTAGAAAACCAAAATACGAAATACGTAAAATTTAAAGTTTTTGTGATTAACGGGGCATCAATAATATTATTAAAATAAGTGTTATCGCTTCGGGTCCGTGGTACAGTGGTCAATATTATGGGTTCGAAACCCATTTAAACAGTTTAATAAATTAACTTTTCAATCGATTCATGGATATGTCTAAAATTTCCTCCCACCCATCCGATCCTAAAAAGGGGGGGTAGCAAGGAGCGATTAGCTATTCAGTACTCCTATCCTAGCCCTATCCTTCCAACTCTGTTCTCTTTTAAAAATAGAATTTCAGATACCTCCATTAGGAGGCCATATACTCTACATTAGGAGCGGATTTGGCTGAAAAAAGGCAATGGTTTGTCATATGTTATATCCTCAGATTATATCTTTATAAAAAAATGTTATGTCGGTAGCTACAAGTATTTGAATTGAGGAACAACTCCTTTAAAAGATAATTACTTTATGTGAAAGAAAAAATTCATATATATCTTGGTAAATTACTTAGTTATACAAATCCAAACATAGATAATCTTGCCGAAAATGCGCTTGTTATTCGTGGATGTGTCAGCAGAGTAATTTGTAAAATATGACTTCAATTAGTGTGAAAAGGACACGTACAAGCCACCCTAATTATATTTTATATGAGGGAGGACATTCTCTGAACGAAAAATGTCTAAATTAAGCTTCACAACCGGTCACGCAATATCATAATAAATAACAGTGTATTACGTTTGTCACCAACTCCCGGAGATATAAAAATAAGGGTGTAGTTTACGCGGTTTTAACATTTTTTTTTAAATATTCTCGGAAAATGTTACCCGATCGCGTAAAAGATTGGTTTTAAATAATTACCTCCATACCTTTTTAAATGGATGATGTCAGAATGATAAAGTTATATGAGTGTATAACGGAGATCGGTTAAAACCTAAATGATGTATAAGCGAAATCACCCATTAGGGAGAGCATAAAACATTACACAATTAAACGTATATTATTATATTTTTTGATAATTGATAAAGTCCTAACGATTAGGTTCATTAGAACCAATTGGATTATGATAATTAAAATTATGGCTAATGTAAAATCAAAATTGATAAGTTAATCCACTGGCTGTGTAAATAAATGTAACGAGTTTCGCTTCTTTACGAAGCATCGTCTGACAAAGTTATATATTTTTATGTTAAGCAGTGATTCTAATTCTTAAATTAGAAATGAAGGGTAGGATGTGTTTGTATCGTTCAACTGGACGTGGGGAGGAGGTGAGATACAAACGATGATATTACTCGTTACCATAACACTACTATAATTTAAGATATCGACTGAGAGTTCTTGATCGAATTTCAATACTAAATTTAAATTATTGAAATTTTGTACATTGCCATGTATTTCGTCACTAACGACCCGGGCTTTGCCTTTCGGCATCTTCAGGCATTCGAGTACAGTTCGAGCTCATTCGTGTACTCGAATGCTTGAAGATGCCTAAAGGCAAAACCCCGGTCGATGGTGACTAAATACATGGAAATGTACAAAACCTCAACAATTCAAATTTTTGATAAGTTCATTCGTGTACTCGAATGCCTGAATATACCGAAAAGCGAAACCCGGGTCGTTAGTGACGAAATACATGGAAATGTACAAAATTTCAACAATTCAATTTTTTTCAAATTATAGTACGGTAAATAGTTACTACGTTATTATGTTTATTAAAATTTTGATCATTTTCAATTTAATGATTCGCAAACTCTGAAAAATTATTAATTATGAGACATCTTATAAATATGTTCTTTAACTATATTATTAAAATTTCTACTTGTATGTCCTACATAACAAGCTTGGCAGTCTTCACAAGAGTGGCGGTATATGCCACACTGTGGAAATGATTTTATTTGATCCTTTATCAGTCAACAAGATTTTGCCAAGATATTAACTGTATAAAACGCCGGTTGTAAGCTATCCGGTAACAACTTTGGCATTTTTAATGATGGGTCTCCAAACATCCACAAAGTTACCGCGGAATCCATTGGAAATAGGAAAAAGAAAATATGGCTTTTTCAATTGTTGAGTTATGTAACACGTTCTTCGCATCTTTAATAAGGATCTTTAGAATAAATATATCGTACTGTTTCTATTAAACAGGTATTGATGCTAATCATTTAATTGTTTACACACCGTAAATTACGATTTTGGATGAGATTAATGTATTTACTGGTAAACAATTATCTTCTAATGGAATGTAAAAAGCAATTATCATCGAAATGTTGTCTATTAATTTAACATATTTATAATAATTTATTATAGTAATAACCAATCTAAGAAATTTATTGTTAATATAAAATGCGGTTTTACTATTTATTGGCGTTTATTGAATCTAAAATATAGATTCGGCGTACTGCACAATCGAGTAAAATTAGTTGGCATAAATATAATATGTATTACTTACTAATAGCTGTCTTAGTGCGAACGTTGCGGGAATATCCCATCGGATGGAGGATAGCCCAATATCTGTCAACTGACACTGCAACCAGGCAGAAGATGCTGATGGTGCAGAGGACTATAAGAAGAGACACGGTGAAGAGACAAGCGTGGAGATTCCTTGGTAATCCTGCAATACAAAAAATTGATAGGTTTCAAAATTCATGAAACAAAAATCGATTAACATAAAAATATTAAATTTGAATTATTGAGATTTTGTACGCTTCCATGTATTTTGTCACAAACGACCCGGGTTTCGCCTTCTTCAGGCATTCGTGCGCTCGAATGCCTGAATATGCAAAAGGCGAAACCCGGGTCGTTAATGACAAAATACATGGACGTGTACAAGATCTCAATAATTCAAATTTGATATTGAAATTCCATCAAGTACCCTCCCCTCAGTCGATGCCTTAAATTGTAAAAATATTACTCAGCTCAGAACATTGAAAATATATCAGATGCGGCTTTGTTACCAAATGGCAAACATTTAATATAATTCTACCCCTCTCCTTGGCTTCATTTTAAATGATTTCTATGTTATTTTGAACAAATACATTTGAAAAAATCCCACAAAATTTTTCAAACAGATATAGCAGTTAGCATTATTTACCGCAAAAATATTGCAAAACGTTTTCAAATCAATCTTTTATCTTTCATACATTATTGAAGAATTTTTTCTTATTGAATAAATTAATATTAACTATATTTAATTACTTAACGTACAACGCCCCTTATTTCATTATTCTTTTTATAAATATCATATACATACTTTTGAGAATTCATTTCTTTTTACACCGTATATTCAAAATATTTCCAATATGTATTTTAGTTTCCAAATCGTTTGCTTTGCCTTTTCAAACAATACAATACATGTAAGGCAATTCCGGACATACCTAAACTGAACCTATTGGAAACATACGAATTTTATTTGTTATGCCACGCTTTGGAATAAATTTCAAACGCTAAACTAGAAATGCAGCTTTTGAATACGGAAATATAAATAAATAGATAGATTTTAAATTTGGATTATTGAGATTTTGTACACTTCCATGTATTTTGTCACTAACGACCCGGGTTTCGCCTTTCGGCATCTTCAGGCATTCGAGCACACGAATGGACTCGAACTGAGAGACAGTAAACAGTGTCTAACGTTTATATAGAAGATACAAATGCGACAAATATTATTTACGAGGTAAGATATTATACGTCTGAGAGCCACACTGATACCTGAGTTAAAATTTCGGGAATCTCCCTAATCCTTATTTTGTAAACACCATATTAACAGAGTTAGTAGTTATTTATTGTTTTCGTTCCAATTTGCAATCAAGAGTTTGATACCTGAATGTTGTTTGATACCGGTCTAACACTATCAGCGAGTTGTTTTTTAATTTTAGACAAGTTCCCGAAAGTAAAGACATAGACCACCCTAGAATCTGGCATAGAATTAGTTATTTAGGTTGCACAAGCTTTAAAATTAAAAAACAACTCGCTGATAGTGTTAGACCGGCGTTCTATTGCAAAAACTCTCTAGGCAAATTACTTATTAACAATAAAGATAGAGTAAACTTTAAGAACAAATCTGGTATTTATAAATTACAATGCAATGATTGCCAACATTTCTATGTGGGTAAAACCACACGTACATTAGATATAAGGGTATCAGAACATTTAGCTGCCTTTAGATTAAAAAAAGAAACTTCGACATTCGCAAATCACTTGCTAATGGAGAACCATACGTTTAATGCGGATGATGGGGTTAAACTGTTGCATAAAAACATGGGGATCATAAATTATTTTATCAAGAAATTTTGGAAATTAATAGAGCCCAGTTAAATTCCTTGCCGATATTGAATGAGCAGCTGAACCTTCCTAATTCTCCGCTATTATATCCGATACGTTGAAACACCTAACAGATGTCACCAAATGTGGAATGATTGTATATATTTACCCATTCGTCGAATTACATCCCGTCAAAACCCACAATACTATTATAATTGTAAAATCACTGGTATTTCTAAAAGAAGTTGAAAAGCGGCAATTCGCCACTCTGTTAATATGGTGTTTACAAAATAAGGATTAGGGAGATTCCCGAGATTTTAACTCAGGTATCAGTGTGGCTCTCAGACGTATAATATCTTACCTCGTAAATAATATTTGTCGCATTTGTATCTTCTATATAAACGTTAGACACTGTTTACTGTCTCTCAGTTCGAGTCCATTCGTGTGCTCGAATGCGTGAAGATGCCGAAAGGCGAAACCCGGGTCGTTAGTGACAAAATACATGGAAGTGTACAAAATCTCAATAATCCAAATTTGATATTGAAATTCCATCAAGCACCCTCAGTCGATGTCTTAAATTAGATAGATTTTAATTTGGTTTTCGCATAAAAACTAAAAAGTAAAATAAGTTTTTAATAGAAAAACACAAAAATCTGTGCTTTTAGTAAAACTTGATAGTATTTTAGTTAGTACAACTCCTTGTGGATGCCTTGTGGAAAATTTTATATGGATACACATTTGCGTTTAAGAAATTATGACAAAGGAGTCGGTTAGGCTGGGGTTGAATAATCTCAGGAAGGAGAGATAATCCTCTAAGAGAACAAATTCAGTAATTAAGTAACATGTGACACACGATAGGCATGGTAATGCCAGCTTAGAGGGCAAGAGACGAAGGCTTAGAGCTGAAGCAAGTGAACCAAAAACACCTGCGTGTCAGGGATAAAAACGGGAGGGCATTTTGAGAAATGTTGAAAAGCATAATATTTTGTTTATATTAATTTCATGTTAGCGCAATACGTTAGCAACTAGACAAATACTTTTCATCTTCAGTAAAAAGATGTTGTAAGTATAACATTGTTAGTATTGAGTTATGAATATGTTTGTGTATATGATTTTCTACAATATTTTAGTATAAAATGTTCATCTCTTGAACTCAAATAGTTTAAGAGAAAAAGATTATTTGATTACATTTCAAAAAACAGTCTAGTTTATATTAAAATATCTCCCTTTTTATTATTTTAAATAAACTATAAACTACATTTGTAATGAGATCATGCTTCCTCATAAAAAACAAACAATAGTTTCGGCATACAAACTTTTTTTGTTTTTACAGTAGATTTAAGAAAACTTTAAATGGCTAACCTGCAAAATGACAAATTCAGACTTACAGATATTTTACTGGGGGTGAGATGTAATGTGGTATACCTCATTTAAAAAAAAACAAAGCCCTTAGGCAGGTAATCCCAAGCCCAGTTATAACGAATCCGGATAATTGAAATTCTAAGGTTTACCGAACACAAAGTAACGTTGACTTTTATTGTTTTTAAGACAATATTAAATAACACGACATGACGGCGATCAAATTATTTTAGTGTCTATAAGAGTTATAGTCCATTTATACCATCAGAGAGTATTTATAAGAACATTAACCACATCACCACAATGAAGGTGCAGAAGCGTATCATCAGAATATTTTTTCTCTTTAAAACAGGATGAATTCATTCGGAAAATTACTTGAAATTTGAACGGAATCAATTAAAAGAAATATAATGCAAAGCTTTATAAAAATGAGTCCCCTTTTAAATTGATTTTTATTAGTTAATTATGCTCGCAATGAAGGAAACCGGTCTTGATCATTTTAAAAATGTCCAATCACTCCTTAAAAAAATGGCTTTATTTTGATAAATTCTCAATGGCTTTCCACCAATAATTGACAGTTAGCACTTAAAAAGTGGCGGGACTGTTTATATAGCCGTCACCACTTTGTTTTTTCTTTTTGTGAGAATTACTTGTTACTAAATAACATCCCTCCAGTAAGAAGTGGTATAATAGGTAACCGAAGATGTAATGTTATCATTTTTATATGACAAGTGTGTAATTTCAAAACTGTTGGAGCATCAAATTTTCTATAACAGATATATTGTCTAATTCCAGTACACCAATTTGTCAAATTACATCTAATGGTAACCCTAAAAGGAGGATTCAATATAAACAATTGAAAAATCTAAGGTACTTACATCTAAATCAATGTATTGCTTATTATCCCAATGTACTTCACAAAAATGTAAAACACACCGATGGTTATTTCCTGTACACATAATTACATCATTGGAATGTATGTATTTCAATATAAAAATCTATGTATATTTATGTCAAATACTTTGCAGCGGGAAATTGGCTTGGTCAAATGTTTTTGCTGCTATACTTTGTCTATGGTGAACCAAATAAACAAATAAAACGGTCGAAGTACTATTTGTTTCGCATGTAAATGTTTTCAAATGTCTACGTGCAAGATGTGACCATAGGCAACCAAAAGAGACCAACATTGACAAATCATTTCACGTGTAAACGGCGTACCACATGATGTGTAAAGCCTCTTATAACTCAATGAAAACTGCACGTAGTCTCATACATTTATGCCAATATCACACTGTTGTAGTGCATGCAAAATTTTCACAAAACCAACTCTTTTATCGAATTGTTTTTACCTCTTGACCCATTTTTGCGTTTTATTTTTCTCTCAAATTACATACCATATATTTAATCTTTCATTTACCCCAACAAACGAGTGGTTTTTCAAAGAACGTTTCTTGGAAACTGTGCAACTTATGCACATAATATTACCAAATCATATCAGAGAAACGTCTGTTTTAAGCTGTAGCTTGCCCAATGCTGGCATTTTAAGCCCGTGGACCCTTGATTTTGAAATTCAAAATACTAATTTATTCCTATCTATTTTTGGAGACCTTGTATTTGACAGTCAAAAGAAAAAGTTTATGTATATATTTTATAAATTTGAATTTTCTATGATTTGAGCTCGGTAATCTTTTTCTGGGTGTCGAATATAAAAAAAACTACGCCTCTGTGTCTCGGTGATTTTCAAATCCGGTGCAATCATTCATTTAAGATAGGTCGGCTAAGAAATGAAGCTGTCAAAGCGAGATATAATTCGAGACAAACATAGCTTCATAGGGTCTATGCCATCAATATTATTATATTTATTATCTCTGGTCGCGACATATCAAAACAAATCGCCGTGGCCGTGAACTAGCAATATGGTCGCAGTTTCGCAACATCCTTCTTCTGTAACCTGAACCAGGTTTGCTTTCCGTCTGTTTAGCATTTATTATATTAAATATTATCAATTTATTTCATCTACAACTGAATTCTAACTTCATTCTCTCTGCTCGAGTCCACGATCACCAAAGGGACTGAGGTTTTTGAGGAGCAAAGCACACGATCAGCAGAGTTCAGGGATGAGATAAGGTTACTCAAACTTTACATTTGAATAGTTTCAAACGTGAGCAAGTGTCAACAATGTTTTTTAATCTTTAATCATACACTTATCTATTTTCTATTAAATGCAATTAACGCCTACCGATCCTTATCAAATCTCTTAAATTACAATTTATGCATTTCTTCCAATTTAATGATATATATTTATGATATATATTGAAGTATATTTTTTTACAAATTTTACTTTCAACAATATAATTTCAATATAATTTCATTAACAAAAAAATATAATTTCAAAAAATGACAAATATGCATAATGAATTTGTTGAGCATCTACCGTGTTACGGTATTAATGTTTTAAGCAAGTTTAAGAGATCTGCCATAACGTTTTTTGACACGCTCCCTCAACTTTGTTGCATACATTTTAGGGATCAATAGTAAACGTTTCTGGTCGCTGGAAGGACACATTATTGGAAATGATTTTAGTTTCACTCAAAATTAAGTGTAATAAAAAATCAAATTTGAATCGTTCAGATTGATAGTTAAACTCCATCAAGCACCCTCAGTCGATATCTTAAACTATCTTAAATTAAGTATAACCATTTTTATGAATGAACAGGCCTGTAATACATCTATTTATGATAATATCCTATTTTCTGAGTGACACAACTAATTGCCGGTGTTAAATAAACGTTAAAAATTAGTATTCCAAAGTTTATTGCAGTCATATTTTAATCGAATAAAAGCAACCTTTTGTATGTGATTTGGATAAATGATTTTATTAATTTAAGTTCGTAGTATTCATTATTTGTTATTTAATTATACCAACAGCACCGGAAATGAAACACAGCTGGGAAATATATAAGAGAGGCGAATTACTAGTTATGTTCTATATCCATCCTGTCATTCCATCCTACTTCCATACGTTAAAGAAGAAGCTTTAAAATAAGCTTACAGCTGATACTAATAAAAAACATAACATGATAAATAATGGTGGGCTATAAAGTTTTCCGTATTTTTTATTACATAATTGGATTGCCAATAATTCTTAAGACAATGACTTTTATCCATTTCACGCATGAGTAAACTTCAATAAACAATAAAATTATTATTTCTATTAAATATAATATGATCACGAGTAATAAAAAGAACTAGAGTTTATATGAGTCTTATTGAACCAATTTGATCAGAAACTAATTCACATCGCTTCAAAACTTACAATTTTTTGCCAATAATATTTTACATAACATTACGTATATTTATTTATACACTGACTTCCGCTATCACTGTTAGTTAATCGAATATACTATTACGGATGTACGTCGAATAATATATATTAGCATAGATTCAATTAATCAGCTTAGTGAAGGAATCGCTGAATTGCCCTCTCTATACATTAATTTCTAGAATTGTATCCAACAGGCATGGAGCATGGGTATCTGTGATGTTTTCATTCCATAAAGCTCACCCACCAGCGGTGATCTAACTTCTAATAACTATCGTTTACTCTTACTTTATTTGAAAATACATGTGGAACTATCGATTTAAAAGCAGTTTTTATATATTATATATATTAAACACCTTCTGTGGAAATGTTACATTAATATTATAAAGTAAATTAGAAGAGGACATGTTTTTCAAAACAATAGTATTTTCCTGTGAGAAAATTTTATGTAACTATACAATAGATCCTTTTATGGACTACTGCAAAATGGGAGTATTTTTAAGTGAGAACAGATCAGTCTGTCACGAAACCTCCGTATTCTGATAGTACAAAGAGGAATTTCGTGTAAACCACCCAGTAATGCCAATTTCATAATTCGACAATTAGTGGATATATCCAAATCAAATTATTTTACTATAGATGTTTTTGCTTGTTTTGCTAAATGTAGTCTAGCTAAACTAAAAAATAACATTTGAAGAAGCTCTGAAAACAACTACTATATAATATCAGAAATAACAGTTACATGCACCCAAAGCTGCAAAACCAAGAAATGCATTTGAAGTTAGGAAACGAAAAACCCTACTTGAACATTATAGTCATATTCTTTTTTTACAGAGCACTAACTAATAAATATTGTAATTTGTTTTAAGAGCTTCGTATATATTTGTTTTTCACGAAAGCAGAACGTTATAAATTTGATTTGAAAAAAATTTTTTTACATTTCATTGAATCCAAAAAACAAATTATTGAGATATTCGAAGAGGCCATTATTTGTTTCCAGACACATTCGATGATCGACACAATATTCACAAAAGATCTAACACATTTATTTCGATAATGAAGCAAATTAAATATCAATTAAATATTGAATTATTGTTCAGGGCACATCAGGTGTTACGAGTGAGCGATTATTTATTCTCTCAAATTCAATGAGTTTTTAAAGCTTCCATAGAGTTTTTCATTATGCATTGAAAGTGGTTTATGGAAACGGATATGATCGTGGACTAACTTGCTCTATATACCTGTAGCATTTAAAATAAAATAAATAATAAACGTATTTATATTGAATATTACTTGTTGGATACCAATACAAACTGAGCTGTGTATCAGCAGTTAACAGACTCAATTCTACGTGAGTAAGAACCCCCCGGTAACCACGAATTTGACGAGAGTAAGTTCATTGTATATATTTCTTATAGTCTATAGTCAGTGGTGGACTGCCATATTGCCAGATTGCCCAATGGCAAGGTGGCTTCGCTATATGTTAGATTATTAACAACAATTTTACGCTATTAACAGTAGATCTTTGCCTTGTGTGGCCCCCTTTTGACTCCTGGCCACCGATATTTTCAGACTCAGTCCGCCACCTCTCATAGACATAATAATTGGCCGTCATAGTTACCTATAGATGCCATAATAGCGAAGGGTATTCCTAGCAGCCCGACGAGAAGATCAGCAACCGCCAGAGACACGATGTAATAGTTGGTCCTGCGACGAAGACGCCTCTCCTTCCTGAACACCACGATGACCATGGCGTTGCCAATAACGGCTACGATTGCGACCAGGACCTCCAGGAAGGTGTACGCAAACTGCAGTTCCATTGCTGGAGTGATGATTGAAGCATCCGTCGTATTGTCTTGATAAAAGAAACTTTCGTTTTCATATATTGGTGTTTCTGACGCCATTTTGAATACACGCTATTTTAACTAGATCAAAATTTAATTCTAAATACAGCTGGACGTAGGAGTCAGATTAAATATTCAAATTTTCTTCATCATTAATTGTTGTACAATAAAAGTGTCACATTTTCACAAAAATAGTAGTGCTTTATACACACTTCATTTAACATTTAAGCAAACTGTTCGTCTATGACATGTTCGATATATTTGATTTCATATATTCAAGAAATCAGACAATATCTCATTGTTAGAACACTGAAGCAGATAATAAATAAAAACATTATAATGTATGACCAAATATTATATTACTAATATTGAAATCTTCTCATTTTCGTCAATACGATTTTGTTTAAATACGTCATCAACTGTCAAAAGCGATACCTACTGTTTTAATTATATCATTTTGAAAAGAGATAATAGTTTTCCAATCATCAAATTTAACGGTAATGTTCTTCGACAATCACACTGTCAGATATTATGAGCAATTTAAAACGGCAATTACGTCCAGTCGAGGCGACTTATTAACATGTAAATGCAACTTTTATTGCACACTATACATCCTAAAGAGTATACCATAAAGTACTTATTTACGTGTTCCACCATAATGTATTAGTATGTGGTAGTTATGCAACTACACGCCAATACTCTGATAGAATTTTTGCTTCGGCAAATGCTTGCTTACTTGTAAATAGTTTCGATGGTAAGGGTGGATTATTCACGAGCAAGGTGAAAAGTGTAATTCATTATCAACTGTCAGTTAGTGTTTATGGTATCATTCTCTTTTAACTAATGACATTTCTATAATTTGAAAAGACAATTGTATTTTTACAGGCCGATTAAACCACTATTTAACTTTTATTTCCATGGAAATAGTAAAGTTTTCAAGCCTTTCTAGCAAAAAATTGACACCTATTACATGAACACATGAAAATTTACAGGAGTGCATTTCAAAGATGCATAACGCAACTCATCATAAAATGTTTTCGATGAAAACAGTAGTCACTGTCTCCTGAACAATCTCAATTTTTAGGGTTACATCAATTGGCCAAAACGCCGTCAATATATTTTTTTTTATCCTACATCAAACAATTATATTTTAAAGTAGAAATTCAATTAAAAAACCTGTACTGATTTAAGATTTATTTTTTAAATAAAGATATAATCTGAGGATATAACATATAACAGACCAACTAAGTAACTTTCTTTTAACCAAGTCTTTCCCAATTTTTGAATTTCTTTTTTATTTTTGAATTTCTACGAAAACTGCTTGTTACCCAGTTGCTCATCCTCGATTTTTCGAAGAGAGTAGGGATATGAGGATAGGGCTAGGACATGAACAGTTGTTAGCCAATCGCTCTCGCTACGACCCGTTTTAGGATCGGACGGAAGGGAAGAAATTTTAGACATCACAAACATGTCTTCAAACAGAAAGATATAAATCGATATAGAAATTGATTTATGGAACCGTTCGTACCAGATTCAGCCAATTTATATTTAGGGTTCAAATATCATAAATTAAAATCTTACGTGGTAATTCGAGCTACGACTTTACATGTAATATTTTATGTCAGTCTTCTTTTTCAGTTTAGGTTTGAGGTAGAACTATAATTAATTTTTTTTTTAAATCCTCATTATAAAAAATAGTCAGCATTATCTTTTGAGCTAAGGCACATAGTAATTTGATGTGGTTACGTATTATATCCGTTAATTTCGTTAAATGAAACATGCTTAGTAAACCGTCAGATAAAAAAAAATAAACGTATCCGTTTCAAATAAGTTCTGTTCCATCTGAAACCGGAAAGTTTATATGTAATTATAGCTACGTTACAGATTTAAGGATTTATTAGTCACTACTGAATGAAATACTTAGTACATTAAGCCACTACTAAATAATGCCATTTAATTAATCAATGAAATAATAACAATACATTTTGTAGTACTCTAGCATTGTATTTAAACGAAGCAATAAAACACATTGTATTGCCAATCTGTCAACCCGTGTGTAATGTATACTATAGGCTCAGCGTAGATGTCGTCTGCGGTCGATCTGAAGGACGATGTTATTATTGTTTAAATGTGTTCGTTTCGTTTCCTCCTGTGACGCGAATCTAGTTGTGTGGCCTATCATTCGCTAGATCCACGGTCCGTTTATTTTTATTTTTATTGACACTTATCGAATTTGATATCGGTGTTATTATAAAGAGCGCTGTATATCGACGCGATCACTGACAGCCCGAAACGCGAATACGTTTCGGTTTCTGGAATAAGAGTGAAACATATGTTAGCGAAATGTTTTTTCATTTAACGCATGCAGAGAAATATTAAACATTGTTAAAATTAATGAATTATTATTGATTGAATCGGCATTTACTCAGAAACCCATTATAATATGATAAAACATTAAAGTATTCAGTTGTAAAAAAAATTATCAATTATTGAATGAAATTTATTACTAAATTGAAAACAATTTACGTTTAAAAATAAATCAAATAGTATTTGTTTGTACCCGAGTTGTATTTATACTATAAACAGGTATTAAGCAATTAGATTTTTTCCGAGTATAGTCAGAAGAAAAATCCTTTTACTGACGAAGAAATATCAACATTTTGTTTCATTCTTTTGAAGGTTATCTGCCTTAGCATTTTTTCGGTGGCATTTTTGAGTTATCTGATTAGTTACTTAATCAGATAAAGTGCAACATTTTACATATAACTGCATATTTAACTCAAATTTCATTTTTTTTGGAGTTTTCTGACTGGACGATCGACATTGCTTGTAAAGGAGAATTTCAATTCCATTCAAGTATTAAAGTCACTTATAATATATTATATTTTGTATAATTTTCTAAAACGACACCCATTCCGGTCTTTCTACTCATTGACTTCACAATAGAACATGTAAACATTTTAGTAATGAAATGTATTTTTAATAAATTTAAGATATAAATGAAATTTAAGAATGTATAATGTATAGAATAATTCAGCTAATTGCCAATGGGTCAAATGTTTTTAAATCACTGCTGTATTACTTTTAAATTTACAATCACAATTATTATTATGGTGAGTTTGCAAAAACGTATGGTCTGTACAATTATTTATGTAAAAAGTACCGCTACCGGAAAATTATTTTTAATTGTTTTTCTTCTTAGAGTTAAAAAATTACATCTGAAAGTTTGTTTACAGAGGATATCTGAAGATGATTCATTTTACTTTTTCAATTCATTAATATGCAGCGGTAATCCGCTGTAAATATTGTATCTTTTATAGCGTTCACCTTCAAACAAAAATGCGTTTGAACTAATTAACAAGATGTTTCTAGATATTTAATGTAAACCATTAACAAGTCTTTTTTTATTAGTTGGCAAACTTCTGATAAAAACTCCCAATTATTTAAATGACTACATGAAATAAGACTTTATTTATTAAAGCTACAATAAGACTATGTATTTAGTAGAAAATAATGAATATAGTGATCGCATCTCTACCTATAATACTTTTTAGCATTACGACTATCTCAAGATAACGTAGCAGGAAATTCAAAATAGCATACTGAAACCGCATTGTAAAAACTAAATAGAACAACTGTTCGAACCAGTTGAAAAAACAAAATATTTTGATAGCCACTTTGTATTTGGATACAATCGCGGTAAATTTAAAAATAGAATTCATGATCAATAAGGCAAAAAAGAAAATTACGTCATTTGTAAAAAAAGCTTTTTGTACTTTTTTTAAATACAGTCGGTTATGTATGTACACATTTTAATTGTGTTCAATTTAAAATAGAAGCAGTGCCATGTTGAAAAAGTATAAACACAACAAAATAACAATTACTTTTTCGTTGCAGTAATGGATATCAGAAGAATCTTTCTTTACGTTTGTTTAACATACTGTGTTTCAATTACTTTAAATCATTTTTATTGCTTTAAACTTTAATTCAAATATCTACACCATTGACCAAAAACGGATCTCAAAGATGTAACAATTACATAAGTTACAGTCCAGAGAATATATCAATAATTTTTATGCCTGGTTTTCATATACATAGGGTAAGCAAATATATTGTGTCGTTGCAATCAGTTATAATTATTTTACTATTAGTTTAAATATTACTATCTATATTTGTAGTATAAATATTTTCGAATTCATTAATGAGCATTAGTTGACAGACCGATTCTTAAAATAAAAATACAAATTATAATATTAAGTATGTACTGTAAAATATAATTATGGTATATGTCAATCTACACCATAGTTTTTGCTGGTGATATTTTTATGCGATTTCTTTTTTTTATGTAGGATATATTATTGCGACAAAGTGCTTCATTTTAATTATGATCTCATTGATAAAGTAAAACTCACTGAGTTGCTTTATCTGGAGACTGAATCAATTATTACAATCCACCTAAGTTCCTCCACAAATTAGTTAACACCAGACAGTGACTAGCAATATTCGTTTCGCGCCAAAACGAAAACGGTCATATCACGATAACAAATTAAAAAGTAACCATTTACATTAGATAATTAAATTTAAAAAAGACATTACTAATTTATAATAATTAATCAGCGATGAACTAGCGATATTAACCGCTTGATTTTGGCAACTTGATAAACAGGGTACGATGCGTGAAATGGACGCTGATCCAACCGACGGCACTTGAGAGCGTCGACAACTACTGACGTCGAATTTTCGTTGCCCGCCAAACGCCGCGGACTTTAGACTCTGGCGCCTCTAGCGGATGCGTGAGAAAGTCATCCCCAAGGATTTGAGTACTATAAAATAACTACCGTTTGACTTCACAGAATTCTGATAAAGGGTTAATTATTATGCATATTTTTTAAGTGCCCTTGAATGCTTGTTTCAAGTTATTTATATGAACTACCACATCTGTATCTGCTATAATAACGCACGTTTTCAAGGAAACTTAGGGAGTTACAAAGAGCAATTTATTGTATTAATTTAGCAAGCACTCCATCTCAAGTGTGAAATTTTTACGACATGTTATCATAATTATAAAGTCTTAATTAAAAATGATATTTCGATATATTAATAGTATGAGTAGATAAATTTCATATACGCCTAAGTCATACTAACACAATTTGAATGACAAGCATTTTTAGTTTATAACGATTTTTCTTGAGCTAATATAATATTTAAAAAATGTTTAAATATCGCAGAAAGTTTCTTACCCATCGCAAAAGAACACGAATCATTGTGAAAAAAGCTAAGATTACTTTTACAAGAGATCAACAAATTTTTGGGTTATATTTTCGATGAAACAAGATTTTAAAATGGACTTTGGCACTTTTGAAAAAAGCTTCAATATTCAGCCTTACTTTTCAACAAAAAAATAGACTTTTTTTGATTGTTCTGAATTTAAAATATTCCCCTGCTTATGTAGAATAGATTTCTATCAAAATCTCTAAAAAAGTTTATGGTAAACTTAGGTGGGAGTGTTATTTATCGACTCATATAGAATATAATATATTACATATGATATGTTCTTTTAGAACAATTTTATTTCATTGTTCAATATTCAAAATATCTGCCAAATTGAAAGTATCTGCCAAAACTCTCCATATCTAAACCCGATATAGCTGTCGTGCAACAGCTGTCCAATTGGAGATGTGGAGCTGACAGTTATAGGTTTAAACATTTGATTAAACTTTAAATTTGAATTGTTGAAATTTTGTACATTTCCATGTATTTCATCATTAACTTTGAAACTTAACATGAGCTTAAAAACGGTTCAATATAAATTCACTGTTTACATGAAATCCAGGTGCAAACATTTCATTAAACACACATATCTAATCTTATAATCAGTGTCGATTCGAGTTCATCCGTGTACTCAAATGGCTGAAGATGTCTTAATCCGGGTAGTTAGTGACAAAACTTATGGAAATAAACAACATTTTAACAATTCAAATGTTACGTAATATATCTCAAATTACATCAAACCACAGCCCATAGAACCTTTTAAATTTTAAGCTCCCACTTTATTTCAAAGCAGCGAAGTTTTGGGTAAATGCTCCTGACACCATTTGAAAGTGCTTAATACTGCTTTATTGATGATCATTTCTTGTTTAAAGTTGTTTAAAAGTCACAATCAAACGGAAGATTACATTAATACCGTTCGTCTACTTTGATGTGGGGTTGATTGATTCATTAGCTTATTTATTGATTCGAATCTAGAGGTATGAATTTCTGTGATACCTCTTAACACGCCCTATATCTGATCCTTAAAATGGAGTATAGTAACTAGCTAACTACTAGTGTTTCCCTAATTCCATCCTTCTGTCCTCACACTTTACAAATAGTGAGATTGATCGAATGACTTACTGATAGTTCTCATAAAAAACCTGCTAAGATGTTTCATTAGAAAACCACATGGTTCACACTGTGAGTGAACATGGTTTTTTTGGTGAAATTAGCGAAGATGGTTATTATAAAATTTTCCCATTTGCAATTTCCGTTAATGAATATTTATGAATTATTTTTTAACTTATTATATTCTTCATTCATATTTGACTTTTAATGTGGCTTGATTTTGTAATATCAGATTACTATTTATTGATTTGTAAGAGGAATTTAACATTTGAATTGTTACTATTTGAAGTGTTGATTATTTAATTTCGTTCATGATAATTCGTTTGATTACCTTGTCATTATTAACACTCAATTTCATATAAATAGCCTTATATTTATATATATTACAGTTGATAATGACCACGATGAATGAAACTGATCTTGATCATTATACAAATGTGGATGCAGTACAAAATAAATTGTTTTTTATTTTTAAAATAAAATGCCTTTCCACCAAGAATTGACAGTTGACGCATTAAAATTGAGTATAAAGTTTAGTTTCTATCCACAAACAAGAATCACCTGCGTATTTTATGAGCGAAGCCGGTCCTGATAACTATACACATGTGGAAGTAGTACGAAAAAGGTGTTTTATATTTAAGATATAATTAAAGCCTTTCCATTAACAATTAACAGTTGACACCTTAAAGTAATCGCCTACATAGCTCAACTGCTTGGGATTACTCCAATGGTATTTCTCCAATTACTGAAATTACGGCATGTTTAAATGATTTCTTTAGTAATTCGTTAAACTCAAGTACTATGATTTGTTTTAAGATACTGAATGTGCCCGAGTTGGGTGAAAGCAAAAAAAATATATTCATTATTGTTCTTTCGTCGATTTTGTAAAATATTTCACTAAAAATTATTACGAATAGTATTCGAATAGTTGCCGGAATATTCGAATATCTAATAGTTAAAAAAGAGCCGAATATATTCGGATATCAAATATTCGAGTTGGAATACCTTTTCAAGACACACGAGGACCTAAATATTGATAATTAAAAAAGTTAGTGGGCTATTTCTCTTGGAATTACCGTTTTGATTACAACTTACAACCAAGTCCTTATTTACACGGAATACGTGTGTCAAGAAAATTTAACAATCATAACAATTTAGTAAATAGGTTCTGAAGCCTATTCAGTTAAAAGACATGTTAAAAAAGATGCGATACAGAAATCCTCTTTCAATATAATAGAAAGAAAATACGTATGTCATTTATGAATAAAGACAAAAATAAAATATACGTATTTGGCTATACAGCGTAAAAATTAAACTATCCGTTTTTATGTAACGTGTTCAAATGCATTTAATTTGGATAAATATTTATCACTTTTAAATTAACTCATAAATTTGTTTATCTTGGTATGAAACCATCGTTTGGTTAATAATAGACGAAAAAGGTTGTACAATTCTAAATGAAGTTTAAAAAATGAACTAACACTAAGAATTCTCGGCCTTATGTACCTTCTATTTAGGCCACTGATTCCTAGGATATGAGTCAGCATAATAATATTAAGGCATATTGTTTAAATGAATACTGGGTAGTTTCAATCGTCAATCTCACTCAATTAAAATTACACATAGAATAGGTTAGGTCAAACGGTCTAAAATGAATTTGTGCTTTAAAAGTTTATTATAAAAGTTTTATAAAAATGTCCTCCTTGTCTTTATGCGACTGACAGTAAGAAAATTATGAATGTACTGATTAAAATTGTAAGTAAATCGCCGCACTTAGAATTTTATCTTGAATCTGCGGTTTTGTGTTTTAATTATGTTTATGTATATTAAAAAAATACCGCTCCCTGAGGTATTGTGACACACGTTATTGCATTAAGTGCGGGCCTGGTTATTTGAATAGGTTGGGTACGCAATGAGTAAAGGTAAGTGCACTATTTTTAGGAGCGTTGACCGGAAAAATTCGTGGTATACCAAATATTTGCTCAGCTATTTTTAAAGTTAGCCAAAAAGTTTTTTCGATTTTCCCAATGCTAAGGCAACATTATTATGTATTATTCGCCAAAATAGCGTTTGGTTACATCCTTTAATTACATAATTATATATTCTTCTGAATTACTTACTGGAGTAAAGTGGTTGCTATTTAATATATATATATATATACTCAGCATAAATATTTTCTCTCAAGCTATAACAGGGATCAAAAAAGCATATTTTTTAATATTGCAATGTAAGAATACAATAATCCATATTTTTACCACCACGCTCACATCGTGGAGCATATTATGGACTCCTGGTGCAGGCATCTCAACAGAAATTGTTGAGAAGATGGAATATTGATATATTCCTGCAAAAAAACCGACCGATACTTCGGGACACCTTCAACTGGGACGAGACGAACGTATGATATTGTATATCGATCTTCTATGAGCCAGATAATTTTAAAATGTCAGATTATTTGAGATAAATGATGAAAAAATATATGTAGCCTGTTTATCAAATCAAATTTTAATTGAAAAAATCTACACATTCGGCAAATCGGGAATTGAAATTAAAACATAAAATATATGCTTAACTTCATTTTCGGTGAATATTTTTGTATAACCTAAGAGAAAAGATTGTAAAATCTGCACAGATAAGAATAATCGACTGCTAACACCATGAAAGTGATTAATACCATATACAGCGAAAGAATATAGCATTAAATTTATAAATAGTCACTGGTCGTAATACATCAGATTGCTGAATAAATAATTTGGCCTCTTTATGTGTGAAATGCCATGAGTACTTTTGTTACTTTTATATCGTTGCTATATAATCATTATGTTCACGTGGGCTGTAAATAAGAGCGGTTACTAGTAACGCACGCGATTCTGTGGCGGTGTCCAGACAAGGTCAATTTATTGTTCTGATTCGATCAAAGACACTTTACCCTTTAAATTGCTTAAGTCTGTAGTTTTATAATAGAGTTTAAATACAATAAACCAGTTTTTTATAGCATCAGCATAACCAAGTATTTTTTTCATTCGATCGACTTTTGAAATTGAAACCTTACCGCGTGACACCGCCCCGTACTTACGGGGCGGACAGAGGTCTTCAAAACCCGTCGACAGACTCTTCCTATTCATACAAATTTAATATGTAATATCTCTCCAAACGTTCAAAAATAATTTGTCATATTTGTTTTTTACCGTTATAAGTAAACAAAAAGCGGGCAAGGCATAGGGAAAGTCTCAATTGTCACTCGGCCGACCCGAGGGCTGCCTGTCGGCCACTGACAAAGCGACGGCTTAGGTCGAGATTTACGACCCTATTGTAAAACGACTTGCTGCGTTTTTAAATTGAAATTGTGTATTTTAAAATCTGTTTTTTTGTGTAACTGTCTTCAAGGAATTTATAAGTATAAACTAACTGCAATTAAAAAGAAAGTATATTGAATACGACCAGGTTTTAATAGAAGACGAAGGAACCTGTGAATTATCCTTGTCGCCACGCCGGACCTGGGGCAGTCAAAGTGTGTTCACGCTCCACCTCCCCCTTGAGTAGTAGACGTACTTCTCTCACGCGATATACAATACAAAAGTGGAAGATCGAAGTTATAATGCATTTAGTTCTGTAGAAGAGTGGGCATCGCTGTTGGGTTTTTGTCTTAGTCTGTTGCGCTGTGAAGGATTCGAGTCTCCGAATAGATGCATTCGTAGATTGATTTTTGAATAGATTTTTTATTATTTATTTTTTTGTCCAGATTACACAGGCAATTTGTTTATACAGATTGGTGGCCAATGGTTGGTGGAGCCTATGTGAGCTCATCGATGTCAGTGGATGTGCACATAGTTTTTAGAAAAACTGGTATTTTTAATATTGGAGTAAATGAGCACACAATATGTGATGCCTAGTATTTTTTATTCAAAATTTGAGAATCATCTCTTAGAATATATCGATAGAATTGGTATTGACTTCATAGAACTCCATTTTAATAATATAGAAATATGTGGAATACTTTCCTAAATAAAACATGATAATACATATGAAATACTGCATCTCAACAATGGCTCGAAAATGGACAGCCTGTTGAAATCAATACTCCTTAATAGCATTTTTTTAAGAAAGTAATGTTTTAATTGATCTGATGCTTTAGAATTAACTTAATAATTTTCTATTAGATTTAATCAATTAATATAAAATATTGTTTATTGTCAAAAATATCTGTTAAAATAAACTTCATGCGTCCATATGCTTCACATTGGGAGCGGAAAGTGGTTTAAAAAAAAAACAACAAATGTAAAAGTTATGCTCCACCCTGGAAATAAAAATACAATAGTTGGTATCATGGAAGGAAAAAAAACAAAGAAATGCATGCAGGAAAACAATTTAGTTCCTCCTTCTTTATTGGTTTTTATTGTAAAAGGTAGCATTATATATAAACAATAATGCATAGATATATATATATATACAAGAGAAAACTTTCATAAACTGTCATTATATATTACATGTGCGTTAATTAAAACATTAAACAAATGCAATTGCAATCCATCGATCCTTTTAAAGAGAATAAAACATGCAGAATAAATAATGAATATTACGAAAGAATAGCAAACAATGTAAAGGTGTTTGCGGCAAAAATTAAGTTCACATGATTTAAGAAATGTTTCATAATGTAATTTAACATGATTAGTATGGTGATTATGACTTTAAACGATCTACGAATTCCAGCGGAATACCGCTTGTCAATAACTTTTGCCTATCCATATTTACAAGTTTCGGAAAATAGTGCAAAAGAGACTCCCAACATATCTCACTAAGTTTAGGGATACATAACCACGCTTTATAAAGTTTATTCGTCCTCATGTTGTCTTCGCCCATCAATTGAATACCGCCAAACGTATACATACAGCCTGCCGGGGTGATTGCCGAAGAATGAAAATGCAAAGCCTTTGGTAAAACTGTTTCCGTCATAAGAGTCCATTGCAATGACGGTAAATCTAATCTCCACACATCATTAAACATGTAATCGCCGTCAGATCCACCAATGATAAATATATGAATGCCGTTGCTATTATTGATTTGTACGGCACTGTGACATTTACGCGGCAACGGTATCCCAGATGGAGGCGCGTTCGGATCCGGCTTCGACGGTTGAAAGGACCATGTCATTGTTTCTAAATTAAATACAGGGATATCCACGAAATCAAAGGCCCATTCGGCGGTCCCACCTGCTAATATATATAAATTGACTCCGTCGAAGCCTAATTCATGCCGATAGCGTCCAAAAGGTTCATCCACTCGGTTTCCACAGCAAACATGAACCACTTCCCATGTGAGTGTCCGTAAATTTAATCTGAAAAAATAAGTACGGTAAGTAGATGCTTTATTTTATATTTCATCCAAATCAGTGGTCAGCCAAGGGGTTCGCTGGCAACAAAGTGCAAAGTCCATTTTTAAAGTAACAAAAAATATTCATATGGTCACATCAGAATCAGAATGAGGGTGATTCATGGACATTAACTGTTCGATCGCACATTTTCCATGTCTAATACGAAGGGTTAAGTGAATTTCGAATAGGCAATCACCATGAACCTCTCTTTCCATGCACTGCTAAATACACTGTTCAAATGAAGGTTGATTGATTAGGAAGCAAGCAGATCTTAATCTATTTAAGAATATGAAAAAGTTACCTGTGTATATCGCAAGTGTAGAGAAATCCGTTTGTTCCCCCAACTGTATAGAGATAGCCGTCGTGACAAATTATTGCTTGGCCATATTGCGGAAGAGGTTGCTGGCCCCGAGTATTAATAAGACGAAGTCCTCCTCTTTCTCCAGTCACATGATAAGTGTGTAGATTATTGCTACATCGATGGCCAAAAGGTGACCCTGTACCACCATATACCTGAATAAAGAAATAATTAAACATCTTGCAAATTGTCTTTTAAATATACATTGTAAAAATAAGACGAATGAATGAATATTACATAATTTCTACACGAGAGCTCTACATCATAATCTGTTAAAAATAGCCTATTTAACGCAGTGGTTGGTGAAATTATGACTATCAATATACCTGGCAATGATATCATAAGTAAGAAAAAAAATCAGTTGAAGTTTTTAATGGTTACAATTGGATTCGAAGTATAGGGTAGTGTCGGAGTAGATTTTAAGCAACTCCCTGGATGTCATTAAGATTGATCAATAGACTAGTCTTCCCCGTTTATGCTTTTTGTGAATTCACGTCACTTTGAATTGAATAATTGACTTTTGATAGTTAATATAAAAATCTATTGTGCCTAATAGTATGTATTCTATTTGCATTCCACAGACCTAATTCTATAATTTCAGTGACTATTCTATGTTAATGAATATGACAGAAAATTCAAATGATCAAAAAAATTATCAATACAATACCATCATTGTCCTCCCGTTGAGACACATTGCATTCGATGCCAATTCTTCAGGTATAGTGTTCTGTATCGGATGCAATGTCCATGTACACTTGGCAAAGCAAAAACTCCATAGCTCCCGAAACAGCGGATTTGAAAGCGTCCATGTCGGATTTTCTTGTAAATCTTCAGCGCCGGGTATAATGGGATTATACCCACCGAAACTATACAGATTATTATGGTCACAGACTATTCTATGACCGCTTCTGGGCTTCGGAATAGCTTTAGAAGATCTGTTGGTTACTTTTTTAATTAGAAATGGTTTAAAGACATACAAGCTGTCATCCTGGCACCGCATTCTTAACTACAATATTTTTATAATAAAGGTTACATTCATTTTATTTACATACACAAGATGCAAATTAATATTGACATTTGTGCGCAATGATGTTATTTGAAATATTACTTCGGCTTGACGTACCGAAATAATATTCGGGTATATATTATGTCAACTGACAGCACTTATATTTATCTCAAATATAATTATATTTTTTCCTCTCCGTAAATAAACCTCTTTAATATAAAATAGAATGATCAAATTGATTTTTTTAATTTAACTCTATTCTAATATACATTTAGAGTAGATATGCAAAAACTAGACAGTACACACAAATCACTTGGAGGGATATAAGCACTTTTATATTTTGATATACTAAATATTTTTGTTAAATTTTATAAATGCAGCCAGCTCAAGTGACTGGCTTATCACTATCTGTATCGCACAACCTAATTTGGGTATGAGCAAGAAGGATACAAGAGCATGCCCTTGCATTTCGTTTGCACCTTCACTTTTCATGTGATTGAGTGAGAAAGAAATAAAACCACCGCACGCGCCTGGTAGGTAGGTACCTTAGAATGACCCTAAAGTAATGTCATCTGTGAAATGTAACATCTTCGTAACTTATTCATTGACTGGCATATATAATAAGATATGCTTTATTATAGTTTGTAGGGCTGGAGCACTGTTGATTTTAATATAGGTAATTAGCAAAAAAAATAACGGCAATCGATCATTTAATTGTATGCATATACATTCGTTTTAATAAAATATTTTGAAGCACTTCTTGTTGAAAATTTTTATAAATTTTTTATTATCAAACTTCTTACACGAGTCTGGTGTCTCTGGTCGATAGCATTTTAAGAACCATTAGAAACTGCTCTACGACCATAAGCAATAACGTCTTTGAACAGCTCGCATACGTTTGGATTTAAAATTGAAAAATATTAAAATATCAATCAGGAAATAAATATGTTCACTCAATGTCGAAAATCTTAATTAGAGATAAATAAATCGGCGAATGTCTACTTTTACAACTTTCAAGACTTGCGACGATTTTATTGAGTAATTTAGTGAAGATAATAAAAGTGGACCATAATAATATTATTGACAGTTGAATTAAAAACGTAAGTTTTACTTTTTCTTTAAATACTACGTTGCTCGTAAAACTATTCTACATACTGTGGGCTTACTTATTCTTCTTTTAGGCTCCTTGGTAATAATAAAAAAATCAAAACTATCCAATTGAATACATTTAAACATTCATTTAAAAAAAAGTTTCAATATATAGAATAATAGAAGACCTGTTATGGACAGAACTTATATGGTGTAGATTTAACTCGCGGTCTTAAATATAAATAGTGATGACCCATGGCATTAATTACTTGCATTGGAATTCTGGATTCCGATGTTTTATATTGGTGTGTATATCCGTATACAGTGGCGGCTCGTGAATAAGATATTTGGGAGTGCTGCGGTTGTTTAAAAATATTTTTGTTTGGATTATATTTTACTTAACATCAAAATTTTTAAAATTCTACCAACATGTATTTTTATTTCATAATAAAATTGATTCTTTTGTCTTTTTTGCTTCAAAAATATCGCTTTTATTTAGACAAATGACAGATGTTCAGACCGCTGCACACGCACCCTCACGCAGAACACGAAATACTGTCAAATTCGCAGTTCAGATCAAGCTAGCTGTGAGTCCACCCTCCCCGCACCCCTCCTTCGCCAACTCGAGCATATTCCATCGACAACCGTACTGCACAAAATCATGAAGATTGCCCACTTTCTGATATTAGTACTGCGGTGTATGATAATTATTGGATGTATTAGTGCGCGGGCGAGCTTAATACACGCTTAAGTAATAGTGATATTTTCATGTAATATACATAAATTTATGTATATAGTAATATTACATTTTTCTCAACTTGCTGGGGGGTGCGCAATTCCGCAGTGAGTATGGACGAGCCGCGCCTGTTCATATATAAGTATCTATGATGTTTGCAAATCTTGTAAACGTACCCACTTATAAAAAGGGACATAGTAATTTGCTAATTGTCAATACTTCCTCCAACCCTATCCAATAAGCCTTATCTAATCTAAAATAGAAGGTAAGCAATTGGCGCATAAACGGTTCTCGGTAATATCAATAATTATATAATTACTGAACTTCAATCAATAAAAATTCATCATTATAGTGGTTAAAAATATTTATTCTGCTTAGGTCGGTCTCACTAACCTCGCTAGTAGTGTTCTTAGGGATCATAAAGTCCAGGTATAATGACTGGCTGGGTCAAGTACCAAATATTTTAATATCTGAGATCTAAGGCATAATTGTTTTCTTCCTGAGTGGTTTAAAAAGATCTGGTGCATGCATGTGGAGAGATAAAAGCAAATGAGTTACTGGGTTTTCCATGACCCCAGTTTTTTGTAACAATAAGAATGATATAACACACTAAAACGTTTTTAAAATAACATGAAATTTTTATCATTAATATTATTTGATTTCAGATGGTCACAAAATACAGCCATCGCACTCCAAGTAGAGCCATGACTCTAGCAGAAATGGACATTGGCGTTAAATCTGCTGTTATGCAACAAGAGAATAGTATAATTTGCCGCTCAACAAATAAGGCAAAACGTCTAGTTGATTTGCTTGGTCCATCATGTTCCTCGATGCAAGGTTATTATGTTGTCTCTGAATGGTTGCTACTTAAAATCTAAAATATCCTTAATGATCTTTCATGGTTATCCTGTTTTAATTTGTTTTTTAGCTCTGAATTCTGGGCAACATCAATCAGAAAGAAAATATGCCACATTCAAAGTACCCAAGTCGTGCGGCAAAAATTTTACCACATCAAAAATGCAAACAAAACCTCAGAGGCATGAAAATCCCACGGTCAGAAGGACTATTAATTTTATGTCAGCATCTCAGGTATCTAATAAATAGTTTTTTCTCTCAATTACTATTTCTGTCTGTAATGTCTTCTGTTGATTACCTATACTTCAGTTAAGTTTCCAAAAAGCTAATAACTAAGGCAGGGGTCGGCAACCTGAGGCTCTTTGGGCAATTCGTGTGGCTCTTTCTTTGTCAAATTCATCATTTTTACAAAAAATTTGCAAAATTCACAATTTTTATTTTTTTCAATCGCTATGCATTAATTTGTGCGTCGGTTGGGTTAGTTTCGCCGTCTATATAGACTTAGTGAAAGGAGCCTTGATTCATTTCGAGGAATTGCATAAAAAAAAGCAAAGCCATCATTAGCACTTGTTATTTAAGGGCAGCAATAATAAATATGCGAAGATTCCAAGATTTAAAAAAAAAGTTTTAAATATTTACATTAGTTCATTCAGTAAATCTTCTTCACTTAAAAAATTTAAAATACGTGATAAAATGCAATTAATTAATTTAAGTCATACTAAAAATACTTTTTTGACTCCCTATAGAATTCTAAACCATTTTGCTACTCACATTTGGCTCTTTTAGTCCAAGAGGTTGCCGACCCCTGACCTAGGGTGTTGATTATAGCTGATAATGATGCCTATTACACACAAATTATGAAGTTAATTATCTACTAGTCACAATGATTGCTTTAATTTCTCTATAATCTAAAATCAAACTGATTGTTAACAATAATTACATAATGTGATAAGATTTTCATTTGAAACGTATTCTTATTTTTAAAATATCTTATTTAACCTTATTGTGTTGGATGATATTTTTAACAATTATGAATTTTCAGGCGGATGATAACCAAAAAATGTACGCAACTATTTCAAGAAAGACTGGTCCAATTATAGATGAAAGTTTTTCTACACAATTAAATAAAAAAGGTGAAAATAACTACACATAGAACAAACCACTGAGTGAAAACATTTAAAAAATGGTATAATTAATAATTCTTCATTATTTTCTGTTGCTGCTTTTTATGTGTTCAATTTAAAAATTGTTTTTTTAGTTAAACCAAATGCGAGTGCTCCAGTACCAACTCGTCCACAGCTCACTAATGTTACATCAGTTGAAAACGCGAAACGGCAGTCTCACATCAATTTTGAAATATTAGAACGCCAAATTGACACAGAACTACAGCTAGAGGCTCAACATCAAAAGGGTGATGCGAGCAAAACTCTATTTACCCAATATCGAGATATCGACAACTCATTCAATGTGTCTTCCTGCGAACAATCTCCGACAGTCAATATTGGCGACAATCATACGAATATCAACGATTGCGATACTCATACACCAAACAAATCAGCACACTTCTCTGATTCGATATGTGAATTAATGAATAAAGCAGAATTGACTTGCAATTATCCCGATATTTCCAAGCAACTGCTAGAAATTCGTGACCAGTTACAAGAAAACATAAATACAGGAAAAAGGAGGAAAGCAATGATTTTGCTAGAATTGAAAAAAAATCAAAAATGTGTAGAAAATATAAACGAACTTCTGAAAATAGTATCCGATAGCAACAATCGAGCGGCCAACACTAAGCAAGCTAAATCTTTACCTTCTAAACAGCGACGTTCATCCATTGGAGTACCAGTTAAAAGACTATCACTGCGACCGAAGTTAAGTGTGACAAATACACAGAATACCTCATCAAGTACCCCTGTGATTAAGACAAATAACTCAACCGAGTCACCAAATAAGGCCTTGAAAGTAACGAATATAGCAAAAACCAAAACACCGCACGCCAAAAGAATAGACTTGAGAAAGGTGGTCCTTTTGAATACGCTGGATAACAGCAACATTGAAAATATTACCCCATCAAAGAAAAAGAAGTCTTTCCAAATGTATACGTCGCTCAAAAATAGCCTGAATTTTCTGAAGACACCCAATGGGAAAAAAAATGTCAGTCGATTCTCCGAAACTCCCAATTCCAAAAGTAGACATGCCACATCGTCGAATATTAAAGAACAACTTGAACGTTTGTACGATGAATAATTTATTTTGATTGTATTTGCTTTCTCTATTCTTGCCACATTCAAACCGTTGGTGACCAACCTTTCAGCTTTTATCAGTCCTCGACTGTCCAAAATGTCATGTCGAACGCTTATATATTGATACACATTCCTTTATTTATTAACAAACATTTTGAGTTTATACCTATCTTAATTTATTAATTGTTTGAAAAAAATAGTGAAGCACAATTTAGCAGTATTATCAAGAACGCATGAACATTTATAATACAATAGCTTAACCCGATTCTCACCCATTGGCTGGAAACCATTGTTATCATCTCAGAATTTTCAATTAGATTTCGTTTTATCCAAATTTTCTTTTCTATATAATTTTGTGGAACTGAACATTCTTTTGTAATTGCATTTCATAAAAGAAAACCACTATTGGTGAAAGAAAAACGTGATTCTATGCATTCTGCTCAAGGTGAACCGTCAGATAACAGAACTATGTTTCAGTGATTAAACTAAGTAAGGGTGACATTTTTTGTCAAATTTTTGAACTGAAAAATAAATAATTTTGCAATTTGAATGAGTACTAATTAAATGACAACAGAAATATGTAATAATTGATTGTTATGCCACAATATTTTTTAAATTTCATATTATAATACAAATCTTGATTTTCGTTAAAATTTAAAGAAATATTCATAATAAACATTTTGTCTCTCTTTCCGTTATAAATGTCAAATAAAAATGGGTCAACGCCACAAAACTTTCTTTCTTTCTACAGTTAATTAATCTCTGTGACGTTTTCATCCTTTCCTACTGAAACCAACGTTAAAAAAATGCAAAGAGCTAGTCAACAACTACGAGACTGACTACGAGACTGACCTTCATTAAATGCTTTCTGTTGAAAGGCCCCTTTAGTGTCCATATACTCCATATGTGGAGCAAACAAGGTTAAGAAAAATTAATAATCAAGTTTTCATTGAACAAAATCGGTCATTTGTTAAATTTATGTGACATCTCAATACGGGTAAACCTTGTTTACCTAAATCAAGTTTCCTGAAGAGATGCAAAAAAAATGTTAACATTATGATTTACGTTAACTTTTCTTTCCAAAATGAATTTGCGGGAATTACTGCTTTACAAGCAAAAAAAATCATTCATTGAGTGAATCGCTTCACTTTGCACATGATTTGTCATCATTTTTTGCAAGAAGTTTACCTGTGAGAAAAAGATACAATTTCCAGCATGTCTAATAAATGTCATGTTTATAGATATAAACGGTGTATTATATAATAAACATAAAGTCTAAGCAAACGATAAGTTTTTAGTGATAAATTTCTCAAAAAATCTTTCTGTTCATGTGATGTATGACGATTGGTATGATAAACCTTTAACTTGTTTTTTCGCATATACATGCAATAATATTATAACTATTTCTCAGCATGTTATTGTTTATATAAACACTTCAATAAAAGGAAAAGCAAAATCTAGTTTTGCATTGAGAAATAACTCAGGAGTGCTTAAACTAATCAATACTATAATGCTAAAACGATGTGTTAATAAATATAATTGGATAAAATAAAAACAAAATTGTATTTCAGGAATAATAAAAACCTTTTATTTGACCAATCCTGGGAAATTGAATGTAATATCATGATTCAATTGTAGGTAAATACATATACACAGATGAAAAATAATCATATGAAACAAGATATGAGGTGATAATTATTATTGATCCGAGAGACCGAATGACTCATTAAGCTTTTTCAAATCCCGACTATCAATTGACGGGATTATGTCGTGCTTTCCCAAAAATGCACACACCATTCTCAAAGTAGACCAGATCGTCGATGAACTAGTATCCTGCTGGGATGTACTGAAAGGCAGACCCTGAGCTTTTACCTGTTGATTCAACGCAATCAAAAGATGCTCTGCGGCTTCTTTGTGAGCTCCTAAATTCATGCAAGTGATACCGACATTATATCTGGCCCGTATAAAGCCTGGTTCCAGTTTCAAGGCCTGATAGTAGGCGTCAACTGCTTCTTCTGAGCGTTCCCCGTTGGCCAAAGTCGCTCCTAATTTGTTCCATAACCGCGAGTCGTCGGCTCGCACCATCAAGGCAGTTTTGAAACAATCTACTGCTTTATTGTACTCTTGAGAAATATTAAACAGAACTCCTAGAGCGCTCTGGATGTCAGGATCAATTTTTGCCGGATTCATTTGAGCTGCCCTTATGAAAATTGACTGTAAATGATCTTGCATTTGAACATTATTCATATTTGAAATGTCTACGTCGAGAGGAACTAGATCAGAATATTGCTGATTTGCTTTCAGCCAATTATTGAATGCCTGATAAGCGAGATGGGGATAACTTTCATTGTGAAATGATGCTCCTAAAGCCATATATGCTGCGAGGCAAGTGGGATCTATCTCAACACATTTACTAAGAGCTGCTATTGCCTGAGGGTCCTGCTCGTTCTCAGCTTGCGTGGTGCCGAGTAACAACCAACCTTCTGCCTTGGCGGGGTTTTGTTTAACTGACGCTTCAAAGCATAACACTGCACCAGGGACATCGCCTAGTTTCAGTTTTTGTTTTCCTATCTCGAGAGCGTTTGGATTATCAAACATGCTGTTTTCTTCTGTAAAACTGTATTCAGAAAATGGATTGGTTTTCTGTCCAAATTGCGAAAGCCATGGATGCTCCGGCAGTCCTTCCCATGCTTTTTTTAAACTTTCTTCCTCGCTTAACATTGGAATTTGTTGGTCTGATGTTTTTGTATCAGTGGTTTGTGACGCTGAGCCCCCCGGCATATCCAAAGACATTTCACCGCCGCCTACTTTCTTCATAAAAGATATAAATTGACTGTAAGCAACGTTTTGATCGACAACAGCTTCCACCAAATCTTTAGCCTTTTCTTGAATCTCTCTTTGGCTAGAATCTTGATCCATCGTTTCCCCCTCAGTCATGTAAGCCGGAGTGAACTGATTATCGTCTAAATATTCTAATTGCACTATAGGTCTATCGTTCATATTGGGCTGCAGTGAAACATAATGAGGCATTATATGAGGATATTGTCTAGGTCCAGCAGGCATTGCATTCCACATATTAGGACCAACACTTGAAGAATTCGGAGGCATTTGAGAGAATTCGTTCGCCCAATTTTGAGAGTGAACACTGTTAGCTGCCGACGGTCCGTCTTCTTGGATACCTTTTAAACTGTGAAGAAGTGTGTTCATTCGAAACGTTTCAGGTGGAGGTAATTGATTTTGCATTAAAAATTCATCCACATATTGTTCATGTGGATTTCTATGAACATTTGCAGAAGCATCTCTAGATAATATAGTTGACAACTGAACTAAACTATTACTCCCTCCGCATTCGCCTTCTATTAAGTGATGAAAGGACATAGTTACTTGGTTATTAATATTACAATCTTTAATTAACAAGACTGCCGTAACTCCGACACACGATGTCAGTTGAAGGAAGAATATTGATATTATTTACCGATGCTCTACTGAAAAGGATCGTATAATTTCCATGATTTCAGTAAAACGACTATCACTAACTTATTGTTATGTCAAAGAAACGTCAAAAGTTATCTATGAATCAAAGGTCGATGGTCGATACTAATGATATAGTTGTTATTGTCGATGAAAAAATATCGTGACTGTGACAAATTTATCGAGTAAATGTATTTTTTATATCAATGAAGACATTTTTTTGGTTTCATAATAACTTTGATAGAATCATTTGATTTGAAGTAGGTGTGTCAAAAAATTCGAATAACTTGTCAAGATAAATTCTTTAGTTAAAAAAATTGAGACATCGTAGCGTGGCAACATTTAGCCTCTTGAAGCTCAAGTTTCGATAAAAAAAAATAATATATGGATTTTAAACGCTAATAGAATGGAGTTAAATAATGTCATTAGTTGCCCAATTTGTAATCGAGAATTCCCGAGAAATCAAATAGAAGAGCATGCAAATAAGTGCATTTTTCTGACTTCCAATCCAAATATCGCTGTAAAAAGAGATGCTCAGTTTCCAATGTTTACTTCTCCAGTTTCCCACAAAAAACTAAAAACTGAACCAGCCGTACAATCTACTCAATTACTTTATGAATCTACTTCAGAAGTTTCACGTACCATGGGAAAAAACTCTTCTGAAAATCATAACAAGGTTTGGAAACAAAAAATAGGTTATTTCACTGACAAACTTATTCATCGATGTCGATGTTATTTATTAAAGCGTTCTTCATCTTCTCTGCTCTTAAAAAAAAATGAACGCCAGCAAACTAATCATAGCAACCTTTTATCAACTCAAGAATATTTGCGAGAAAATTTTCAAATTTCTAATTCATTAATTTGTATGATTAAAACTTCAATTCATCAGCTTGTGATATCACAATGTTATAAAGGTGTTAGCCGAATTTGCGTATTCGTGAAATCATTTTAAACTACATTTTAGTTCCACCACATTTGTTCCCGTTAATAGCACCTCTATCAGTGAATAAAAGAAATTGTCACGCAATAGAAAGTAGGATAAACGTGTTATAGTGGTGCAATCACACAGTTTCACAATATTGGTCGATATTTTCTAAGTTACAGACTTCTAGTTTGTTACTTATTAGGTAACTAATTATTTTATTTTGAATAATTCATTACAGGTAGATAGTGTCTCAGCTTCATCTAACTCTATTCCTCTTGCTGAACAAATGCGACCAAATAGCTTAGATGAGTATATTGGTCAAACACATGTCCTAGGTAATGACAAGTTTTTAAAGCAACTGTTGCTTAAAAAAACTGTACCCAGCATGATTCTTTGGGGCCCACCTGGCTGTGGAAAGGTATTATTCATAGTCGAATTTTTCATGTATCCTTTGCAACTGAAATAGATTTTACTTCATCTCAAACATCTGAACCAACACAGTAAAACCTTGGCATATTTAACAGATTTCACATTTCATGGACACGTTTGAAAATTGTTCAAACATCCAATCATTGGTATTCATACTTAAATTCAAGAACCACAGCCATGAACAATGTGCTGCATATAATAAAATATTATTTGATATATTTATTTTAAGTTAACTATTTAAAATTACCATCATTGGATTAAGATTTAACACTGAGTAAAATGTGCTTCCTTAATTATTAAAAGTCTTTATATTATTATCATGTCTATTTTTCAGACTTCTTTGGCAAATGTTATCTCTAGCATCTGCAAAGGCGGCAACGAGATGAGATTTGTCAAACTCTCCGCAACAATGTCAGGAATTAATGATGTGAAAGAAGTGGTTAAGGTTGCCAAAAATGAGGCCAAATTCAAAAGAAAAACAATTCTATTCATGGACGAAATCCACAGATTCAATAAGATGCAGCAAGATACCTTCCTTCCAAATATTGAAAGTGGTACAATTATATTGATAGGCGCTACAACAGAAAATCCATCTTTTAGTCTCAACTCTGCCCTTCTTAGTAGATGTCGAGTTATAGTATTGGAGAAGTTGACAATAGAAAATCTACAATCAATCCTTAGGAAAGCTGTGGTTACTAAATTCAATGGCATAATTGTTGAGGATGGCCAAAAGAATCCTGACTTGTCATCCCTTAAAGTATTTCCTAAGTGAGTTTTAAAGGCAAATTAAAAAGTATCATTGTTTCCATTGCAAAATTGTATATCTGCAAAATCTCAATTTTTCAGAACAGCATGAAAACCGTTAAAAAAACAACTTTATAGAATTGAAACAAAAATAGAAAACACGTTAATATTAAATCAATACATTTAATTTTATTCAGTTGTGTTATTTCTCATGCATTTAAGAGCGATTTTTGCAGCATTAATAATACAAAAATGTGGAACCGTATATGCAGATATACAATTTTTCAATGGAAATGACGATATTTAATATGGAATATTCAATATAAAGCTAAACAAAATTATATATGCCATCAGCACTGCATCTCAAAATATAAAAAGTACCGAAACATCTATAAATTTCCTAAATTCATGTTTAAAAATTGTCCTTTTTCCCATGTGTCTGGTGGCAATTTTACCGAAAACAAAATATTGCTCATTAAAATTTAATTAAATTGGCCTGTCTTCTTTTAAGTATATTAGTCGAAGAAAAATCATTAAAATGGCTAGCAGAGATATCAGATGGCGATGCTAGGATAGCATTGAGCAGTCTACAACTGGCCGTCCAAATGAAAATTCCCGAAAATGTTTTGTTGTCTGGACCTGGACTAATAACCCTTGATGACATTAAACATGGCATAAAGGTAACTTCGAAAAACCCTTAGTTTAAAGAAAATATAATATGGTAAAAAAGCAGTGCCTTAGGTATATTTATGAATGCTTTAAATTATTGTAGAAATGAATACAGTACTATCAAATGTCAATTTTGTCACCAAATTGATAACATGATTATTTTTATTGAATTGTTAATTTCATATAGCTCTCATTGTGGTGAGTAACAGCAAATGTTTTATTTTGTTATTAGAAATCTCACCTTCTGTATGATCGAAAAGGCGAAGAACATTACAATATAATATCAGCGATGCACAAATCAATAAGGGCATCAGACGATTCAGCCGCATTGTATTGGATGACAAGAATGATAGAAGGAGGGGAAGACCCACTGTATATAGCCCGTAGGCTTGTCAGAATTGCAGGAGAAGACATTGGTTTGTGTATATATATATATATTTACAATTTGTTTATTAGTCATTTGAGTGGTGAGTTATTTTTTATGAATTTAGGTTTTTTTTGAATATATTTATTTATAAAGAATCTTTTTCCTATATGAAATTTAAAAAAACATGTATTTTGTTATCGGTCAATCTGGTAAGAATAATACTTATTATTTCATGGAGTGGATAAATTTTTGAATTTGAAAATGCATAGTAAAAAATGTAAAATAAGTAGGTAATTGATTTTTATTTTCAAAAACTTTTTCTTCCAATTCGGACCTAGATATTTATTGAGTTCAACTGCTGGCATGTGGCTCCCTATTGACATTGATTCCAGAAAATAAATCAAATAGAATTTTTTACACTGAAACCTATCCAAAATATTTCTGTTTGTTTGACTAGAAACTGAAATAATGGTAATTAAATATAAAATATGGAATTGGCAGTAGATAATAGACAATGTAACACTCCACCACAACTCTGCGGCGATACCACTCAAAGGGTTCAATATTTGGTGGTTACTTTATATTGGCAGTTCATCCATCAAAAAATAGTGCTTTATTAACAGAATTGTATTTTTAATTACTTATTTTGTTACTTAAGGTTTGGCAAATCCAAAAGCATTGAATCTGGCGGTGTCTTGCATGCAGGCTTGTCAGTTAATTGGTATGCCGGAATGCGATGTCATATTGGCGGAGTGTGCTGTATATTTAGCAAGGTCTGACAAGAGTACGGAAGTATACCATGCTCTTCTAGAAGCTAAAAGAAACATTTCTGAACACAAAGGACCTTTACCATCAGTTCCGTTGCACTTACGGAATGCTTCTACAAAGTTGATGAAGAACATAGGTAATTTTAAGTTATCAAAACCACTATTTGCCAATATAATAAAACTCATATAAGAAAGTTTTTTTTGATAAATATAAATATGTTTTGATTGTATATCTTTATTACTAACAGGTATAAACAATCTAGCTCTAAAATACTAATAAATAAATATTATTAGCCAAGTGATCAACGTCGTAATAATATTTTTTAACAGTCATGCAGAAATCACAAATTCTAATTTGTATTTCAACATTGTTTATATTTTTTAGGTTATGGAAAAGATTACAACACAAGGCATAAAGATGAATCAAATCTCACTTACATGCCCGAGGGAATGGAAGACGTCTCATTTTTTTTAAGTTGAATTCTTACAGCGTATGTCCTAGAGACGAATGCAACAATAAAATTCAAAATAAATTATATATATATATTACGCTTATGTCAAGTATTCTACGAAAATTATTACAAAATATTTTTTGTGATAAAAAATCACAGAAATTGAGATAATAATGATAATCTTATAAAGCACATTTGAAGTTGACTATTATTTGAAGAAACAAAAAAGTTCACCCACTCTGCTGCGACAATTACCGGGGTATAACGCTGCTCAGCGTGCCTGGCAAGGTTTTGGCGCAGATAGTCTTGGCTAGAATAAGGATTCCAGTAATGTGTATCCTCAGGAAAAACCAGGCCGGTTTCTTACCTGGCCGATCCTGTGCGGACCAGATTCATAATCTCAGATGCCTTCTCCAGCAAAGCAACGAATTCAACAGCTCGCTGGCGTGTTGCTTCGTTGATTACGAGAAGGCCTTTGATATTCCGCACCGGCCTTCCCTATGGGACATATTAAAACTGTACGGAATCCCAACCAAGATTATCGCCATCATCAAATGCATGCACGAGGGCAGTGAATGCTGTGTCAGAATCGGCGACGTAACGACAGAATGATTTGGGGTCTCAACCGGGGTCAGACAGGGCTGTGTTCTGGCTCCGTTCCTCTTTATAATGATCTTCGACTTCATCCTGAGGAAGTCAATTCCACCCGACCGAGGTTTAGCCGTTGCCCCCAATCTGAGGCTATGCGACCTCGAGTATGCTGACGACGCTGTCATATTTGACAAATCTGTCAAGGGTATTCAGAAAACAATGGACAGGCTGCAGAGCAACTCGTATCGCATTGGTCTCAAAGTCAATGCGAGTAAAACCAATGTGCTCTGCAACAGTTTCTGTCCAGACCCAGACTACCCTTTGACGAGCGCGCGAGATGGCAATCCGCGTAAAGAGCTCGCAATCCGATTAGGGATAGCTGGAGCAACTTTTAACTCAATGCGGAAAGTCTGGGACTCACGGTTGTACTCGGTCAAAACCAAGTGCCACTTATTCAACGAATTCATCCTGACAGTGTTGCTTTACGGTTGCGAGTCATGGCACCTCACCAAGGCAAGGGTAACCGTATACTGTGCTTTGAAAACAGATGTTTGCGGCGAATACTAGGGGTACGGTGGTTTGATTTTGTCAGGAACTCGGAGGTAAGAGAGCGGACGGACCAGCCTCTTATTACGTCCAAAATAAAAAAGCGACGATGGACCTGGCTTGGACACGTGCTGCGGATACCCCAGGGGAGCCTGAATCCTGCCTGTCTTTTCTACCAACCAGGTGGATTCCGTCGCCCTGGAAGGCCGCTGATGACCATCCATAGGATGTATTCGGCGGAGCTACGGGACGCTGGGATGACCTGGGAGGAGGCGAGGAGGCTGGCGGGGAACAGATAAGCTTGGAAGAACCGCGTGATGGCCATATGCTAGAAAGAAATTTTGCATTTTGGATAGAATTTTATAGACCAAATAAAATACCATGTTTCAAGCTATCAGTTAACACTATATAAGTGATAAATGATTCAAGTATAGCAAATGATAATTGAACCCTTTCGCTGTTATCAAGTTGTAGATTTTGGCATGTATGCATTAGAGTACGCATGTCTCAATAGAACTATGGGATTCTGATATGGCCCAAGAAGAAGCAGAGCGAATGTTGGGTGACAGGAAATTTGTGTGCCTAACATACGCTGCAGGATATTCTATCCACACCACTTAAAAAGGAGTCAAAACTTTTTTGCAACCTCTTAAATATTAGTAAAATGAAAATTAGAACTTGTTTATAGAATAATGGTTTTAATAAATTTGTGACATATTCTTGCAAGATATAGTGCTCGACATTTTTCTTTATTGCTTCATACTTTTCGCATGTTATTTTTTTAATCCATCGATATGCACACATCATTAAAGTTTTACAATAACTTACGAAAATTTTTAGATTTTTAAAAGATTCAGAGTGATTAAACAAATATCTTTTCTACCGGAGTGTTAAAATAAGTTAAGGTTACATATAAACAAAGTATTTTTTATTAGGTGAGATTGTACTTGGTAGGCGAAATAACCCCAGTTGTCGGTAACATAAATAATCAAACACTGCTATTACCTAGTTTATGGCATAGTGAACTATTCTTTTAGCCTATGGCTCATACCCCACTTACTATCTATGCCCCGCGTTTTGACGTTTCAATGAAATGTCATATCAGATGTGAAAATGACGAGTACCGTTTAATTTATAGTAAAATTTCCTAGTAAATTGCATGTTGCGATGTCCACTCAACCAATCGATGGCACAGAATTGCCTTCAGATCTTGTTGCCAAACCGCTAGCACTGGTCGGCATCACAGGATTGGACACTGTCAACAATGCCATTCACAAATCGATTTGGGACGCATTTGGCAACAATAGGCGCCCGGATCGAGCCCCGATTCATTTCAAACTGTTATCCAACGCACACGAATTTCCTATCATCAAGCCCAAACGAAATTCATACGAGTGGTATATCCCTAAAGGGATTCTGAAGAAAAATTGGTTGAACAAACATCTCAATTTAATCCCTGCTGTCATTGTCGTTTACTATGATATGGACTGGAATGATCCTCAGTGGAATGAAAAAATCATCGAGTGTGCATCGAGAGTTCAATCTATGAGGTAGCCAGTACAATTATTTTACATCATGACACGAAATACATCGGTGTTATCAAAGAAGTTAGAAGGTAGATGTATATATTTTTTTAATTACAGAGCTGCCACTGAAGGTCACTCTCCAAGACTAGTTGTGGTAATTGTTCAGACTAATGCACCGCTTCCACCAGCGGAAGATGTTCTCGGTGCAGAGAGAGCACAGGCGCTCTGCGCAGCTTGTGAAATTCAATCAAAATCATTGTTTGTTCTTCCTCACGATGATCATTTAATGGGTAAAAATATTTAAAATCACTAACCAATCAAGACTTTAGCTAAAATCGACTTCTTGTCAACTGTTTCTAAATGATATTCATTGCAGATGCATTTTTTTTTTTTGTGCATTGAGAATAAATATATATATATTTTTTGCCCATACCGCATAATTAACCGTGTTATGCCACTGGCTGTACTACTCGGTGTGACAAGCGTTTCGCCCCTTTGAGAATCTTTGAGGTCACCATTTTCAGAAGCTATTATTTATATTTAACCTCTCCACACGCCCCATAAAAAAGTTTCATTCTTGATTTCTCTTTTATAGGTAAAATATTAGAATCAAAGTCTATATTATAAATAAAAATATGATAGAATTAGTCTTAATATGCTTCTTGAAGAGGCAAAACACATGTCACAAATAGTGGAATAACATTTCAATTGTGTCTGCTGCATTTTATTGTACAATATGAAATTATGTTTCTAATCATATCTGCTGCAAATGGGACTACAAAAATATGAATTGTTGTATTTTGTGTTTGACAACTTATTAAATGTTATCGGCTACACACTAAATGCATGTATTTTTTCTTATTTGAATGTTTTTCAGGCTATGCAATACGGTTGGAAAATGCCTTTTATGATCTTGCCCAGAATTACTATCACCATGAGGCTCGTAATATAAAATCCCATCGGGATCATCTAAACAAAACTACTCACCAATATTTATTTGTCCGACATCAGTTCAAAATGGGCTTCATTAATGAATTAAAACAGGATAACAGCACCGCCCACAAGTGAGGAAATCTGATTATGAGAATTGTTTTATTCTGTTTTCAATCCCGGGAATCATTAATTTATCAAATAACAAGTATTCCCAAGACTATATACATACATGCTCCAATTTTATCCTACATAGCCGAAACCATAACCGAACAACTTTTTTTTCTTAAAACTTGGTTTTAGAGTCGGTCACATGAATCGCCAGTTACAAAGGTTGTTTCGCTGATCAATGCATTGCATGTGGATATATTCAGCAACAAACTTTGTGTATTGTTTTTTACATTTTTTTTATTCCTATTTGAATTTGTATGTAAATGATATTTTGTCATTGTTTTTTATTTTATCTGCTTTCTTCATTATATTTGCAAAATAAATGTGTGGCGTATTGGCATCTGCTGTAATGCCATTGTCCTTTTCATTTTTATAATAAGCAATAATTTACATAATACTTATTACACAACTATTTATATTTTCAATTTTAGCTTGGCCGGTTATTATTTTTGTCTAATGGAATTTCAATATCCTGTAGTAATGGCTCTCTTAAAGCAGGTCTACTTAAAACGTAGAAAGAGAGTGTGTTCATTAGTTTATGCATTCATATTTCTTTTAATTCTGTTGCATTTCCATGCAATTTTGTAACAATACGATAATGAGGATTCCATGTATTGCACAATTTAATGGAATATTTTCATTGCATTTTATCATCCTAAGACTACTGAACTTTATACTTTTTATGAGCTAATACTCTTTTATTACTATTTTAGACATTACCTTCATGCATACAATAACCTCCTCGAGGTCCGTATTGTGGATACAAACGCTCTGGAAATAAAAACAGTTGCTGGATACATCAATTACAAATTGTGTCGGTTATTGTTCAACTTGAGTCTTCCGCGGGATGCCATTGCTCAACTGAGAGCCCACATAGAAAGATATCGAATCAGAGTTGGACTGCCGGAGCTGGCTTTTGAGCATCATGCATGGATGGCTAGACAGTATGTAATTTTATAGATTAAAATGAAATATATTGAATAGAACGCCATTATCAATACCAAAACAAGATTACCAATTTGTTAAACTATTCAATGTGTCTCTGTAAACTTTCTAATAAGCTTATTGCTTCCATGGATATTTGAATATCTCCGCCTTTTGGTGAATAATTTTAATCAATGATTCTCAATTTAATATTACATAAAATATAACTTCTATTGTATCTTTAAATATTGTATTCATGGGAACATAAGGTCTGCCTTCATCTTAATGGGGAGAAAGTGAGAAACAATTTGTTGAAAGCAAAACAAAACCAATGAATTGTGAAGGTTTATAATAATAAATTCAAATTAATAATACTGATAAACTTAAGACATCGACTGAGGATGCTTGATGGAATTTCAATATCAAATTTGAATTATTGAGACTTTGTACACTTCCATGTATTTTGTCACTAACGACCCGGGTTTCGCCTTTCGGCATCTTCAGGCATTCGAGCGCACGAATGAACTCGAACTGACAGACAGTAAACAGTGTCTAACGTTTATATAGAAGATACAAATACGACAAATATTGTTTAAGAGATAAAATATTATACGTCTAGGATCCTCACTGATACCCGAGTTAAAATGTCGAGAATCGCCTTAATCCTTATTTTGTAAACATCGCATTAACAGAGTGGCAAATTGCCGCTTTCCAACTTCTTTTGGAATTACCAGTGATTTTACAATTATAATAGCATTGTGGGTTTCGACGGGATGCAATTCGACGAAAGGGTAAATATATACAATCATTCCACGTTTAGTGACATCTGTTAGGTGTTTCAACGTATAGGATACAGCAATGGGGATTTTGGAACGTTCAGCTGTTCGTTCATACCAATTCTGAATTGTTGGCATCCCGTCGAAACCCACAATGCTATTATATTAGATGCCGAAAGGCGAAACCCGGGTCATTAGTGACAAAATACATGGAAGTGTACAAAATCTCAATAATTCAAATTTAATACTGATAAACATTTGAAAATCAATTAGCTAAACGTCATAATACAATAGCAATATGTTATCTACCCTTGTTAGCAGCATTGATACTCAAACCCATCATGGAAATTATCTGCTCGAAATTGAAGTATAAATTGAAGCCAGCCTAAGCATGACTTTTTTTGCTTACATCTCAGAAAAGAAAGATTGTGTGATTGACTTACGGATGTGCTAAATTTCAGGTACAGTATCTTTGGTGAATTATTTGATGAAGCCATCAGATCTGGTTTGCCTGCCATTCAAACTCAACATCCTGGTTTTTACTACCAACAAGCTGCACAGTGCGCAACACATAGGAGGCAGGCCTGCCAACAGTTATGCCACCCAACATCTGCCTATCCTCAGCCAGATCCATTGCAAGGTGACACCAAAATACCATTTGATTAAGTTAAAAAGAGATTGCAATTTTAAAACATTTGATACAAGCAGTGAATGATGAATCGTTTCTGTTCATTTGTAATCATTATAAATCATATATTTTTAAATATATCATTAATTTCAGATAAATATCGACGCTCACATATCAAATCTCGTTGTTTGGCAATTGCCAATAAACTGCGCAATTAGCGATTGTAATCAACATGGTTTCAGAAGAAAGCAAAATTCTGAATGATTCTAGTATTACCGTATTTACATTTCTGTGATAAAACCATTTTTTACTAATATTCGTTTTATTAGGAACAATCGAGTTTTACGGTCAACGAGTTTGGAGACCTGGCAAACTAAGTGCTGACCCTCCAGACCCGCAGAGGGAACAGGATGCCATTACCGCTTTGCAGTACATAGAACTCCACCATGTCAATCATTCGGTTAGCAGAATACATTATTCTATAATCAATGTGATTGAAAATCGAAAACATTTTAACTAATTTCATTACGTAACTGGGGTCAAAATGTTAAATTATTTGTTTTCAGATGATAATCATAAGTCTTCTCGGAAGCGCTATCGCTCAATTCAAAACATATCGCTGTCCGAGGATGAGGCGACATCTTTTAGTCAAAATGGCAAATGAATATTACACATGTGCTGACTATGGAAAAGCCTTAACGTATGTTAAATCATTCACATCATTTCGTACACAGAAAGTATTGTATTATTCAATTTTTTTTTTCATAATGTGTATAATATCATCTTCGTAGTTATTTAAAATGAACACGCCCGGACTGAATATCAGCTGATAAGTTGTTAATTATGTCATTGTTTTCCTGATGTGTAGCATCTCAAGAGAAGCTGGTTAACTAATACTCTTTATAAGTCAGTCGCTCAACATCTCCTTTCTTGGCTAATCGCTCCCTTTACTTCTTGTTCTCAAGATCAGATGGTTTGGTGGGGAGAAATTAAATCTTTGGATACAAATCCATTAATCGATAGATAATTTAATGTAAAATAGTACTCCTTTGGAGATTTCATCCCTTGGCCTCACAATTGAGTATGGGTAAAGTTCTAGAGCACTACCGCTTGCCTAAGGAACTGTATTTGCAGAAAATGATATCTTTTACAAAAATGATAAAAGCTCAATATTTTTTTTATAAAATTGTTAAGCCGAATAATATTTGAATAGATACCTTAACTATAACCATACCGTGTCTCTGTTTATAACTTGTTAGTCCTATAACCTACTTTGAAATTCAAAGCTTGAAATTACAACCAGTTTTACATTGAAACGTGTATTTAAATTTCAGGCTCCTGACTCACATGCTGTACGATTATCGGAGAGAAAAGTGGTGGTATTTTGTCTCCATCATTCTGGATAAAGCCCTAGCCTGTGCCTATCTATCCGCCAATATTCAAGATTATGTGATACTGTCAATCGAAGCGCTCGGGAAAAATATTGCGGTGCACGATGGCAACAAAAAAAGAATCCTGGATAATCTCTTAACTGTTTTAAACGTAAGTTAAAAATAATTTTCAGATTTAACACACAGAGTTTGGGGTCCGCAGTTATGTGCCTTTCATAACGAATGCCCAAGAGTCCAGGCACACGTATACCTTTACTCCGTACATTAAAAAACGTACCTTCCCGTGAATATTATGTTTTGCCTTTGCACAAAGATAGCACTGGTGATATGATATTTGGTAATATAAATGAAATATATTAACAAATAGTAATTCTTGTAAAATATGAAAAATATCAGAACAATCGCACACAGTCGCGTTCCAAATTTTTTTGTTACAAATAGTTTAAATGCTATAAGATTCGTGAATTGTGTAACAGTAAGAACAAATTCATTTTGTATGTATAGTTATTAATGAAATCAATATGTTTGCATTGTAGTACGAAATACCTCAACCCGAGCCGAATATTCCCGAAAGTTCTCTGGCTGCTGCTGAAGAATTATGGAAACAATCTATAAACAAAGACCCGAAAAGTATATGTGTGGATATGTCAACACTTTGCTCTTGCATCGAAGCCAAGGCTCGGTTCACTCAATCCAAATACCAGGTCGACAACAGTGTGACGATTGAACTCTTTGTCAGGTAAGTGTCTGTTGTACATTATTCTTTTTGCAACAGCCATTGTATCTTGACAGTGAAACACCTGCCTATAAAATCTAAGACTGAATTATTGACCTCGACTTCTTCAAACAAATGTAGAGCATTAAACTCTCCACTAGTAGGTCAAAACTTATAATATGCCAACGTGATGTTCCCAGTTATTACTGTTTGAAAATTATTTTAATACAGTAATTATACGTCATCGAGAGCTATATCTACATCAAAACAATTTTATTAATTTCCATTATTTTTACCGACGATATTATGGTAAAACATGTTTGTTCTATTGTTATTTATAACTAGTGAGTACCAGGCATGCGTTGCAATGCCACTCAAAGAAAGAAAGGGTTTGTGTTTTAATTTTGTTTATTGAAGTGCTTTAGAGGTCTGCAAGGGCTGAAATTTCATAAAATTACCTGGTCCGAGCCCGTCATCTTCAGGTCTGATCCTCAATATTACACTTGTTAACCGAACCCGACCCGAAGCCCAGATTTATTTTCCTCAGCCCAAAAAAACCCGATTTTTTTTAATATGGTAATTCATTTATACTTTTCAAACAATACATGTTATAGTTTCCATATTTTCAACGATATTCATAGCACATAAAAAATAAATTATATAAGTTATGGATACTATTGCTTTATGGCTGACTCATGACCCGAACATAGTCTGCTGCGTGCACGAATAAATCAGAAGGTTTTTCCGAGATGTCACTAGTTAAACGTATTTGATTATTTTTTAAAGATTTTTTCAGCTTTAAGATTTTTTTTTCTTCAGAAACCTTCACAAGTGTGCGAACAACAACTCCCCAAAGTTTCATCGAAATCGGATGAATGGTAAAGGGGCGCATAGAGGACAAACAAACCAACATGTATTCATTTTTATATAAATATATAGAATAATCACCATAACCGAATGGTCAGCGTCGTCATCGTAGAAATGCATTCATTTTTCAATCGATTTACGGATTTGTGTTCAAGGGTATGGATCTATGTGAAGTCTAAAAATTTCCTTCGACCCATCCGATCGTAAAAAGCGGGGCACAGCAAGAGCGATTATTCAACTGCTAGTCCTGCCATAGCCCTATCTTACTATCATTACTCTATCAGAAAAGGAGAGGTCGATCAACAAGCAGTTAATATATTTGCGTTATTTTTAGAGTTTCTGCTCCATCTCACGTCCAGTTGGATAGGTTAAGCGTATGTGTTAATAATCCTCGGTACAGCTGTGAGTTTGCAGTGTGCGAAAGAGAGCCTTCATCGCCGACTCTTCTTTTCGAAGACGGGAAAATCAGAAAATTCCTTTGCCAATTTGTACCTGATCCCCAAGACGTGGGGCGAGACTTACAAGTGAGTAATACAGTTGTTATGAATGGTTTTGATGCCCAAAAATGTGCAACGCTTTAAATTTGACAATTCAAACTGCACAACCTATGCCTTTTAAAGCAATGTATGCCTATATAAAATATATCCTTTTACCTCTTTTATTCTCAGAGCACCAATATATGAAAAGCAATAATATATATATGTGATGTTTATTGCATAATTGGGTTTTGTATGATATTCAAAAGTTTGTACTGATTGGTCAGTTATGTGGGGGACTTTGAAATATAGTCTCGTCTTGGTGATTGGTAAGTGCTCTGGGGATAAACTGTTATTATTACTCAATAAATTGTATAAATCAGTGTTTGGTAATTTTTATGCTGTTCCGATAAAACTAATGAAATTCTCATGACAAAAAAGTTTTTACACCCATTTTCTATACTGAATCTTTTAGTTATGAAACTTCATTGAACAAGCTGTTCTGCCTCACACTTTTAGTACCATGCGCATCACTAGTGTCCCTATAATTGGACAGTCAAATTGATGTTTATTTATTTTTTGATAGATTGCTTCAATATCACTACAATTGGGCAATTCAGAAGGCCGTCATGCTATTTTATGCTTCACCGGGGCCACTGGACCGGTGTCTGGAATTTATCCAGAGATATTTAACTACCGAGCCACTCAAAAAGCAATTCCTGACTTTGACAGCATTCAGCCTCTCGCCACGGCTCAGATAATTCCAAGGTATAATTTGCAACAAATGAATTACAACAAAATGAACACAAAATCTGTTTCATTGATTCCAATAAGTATATTGATTTTTACAGCATGAAGTGAGGCAGTTGTTTTAGAATAATTTGAGGTTTTACCATCTCTACTCATTTGTTCAGTGTACCTTCACATATATGATCATCACTTTAAAATTTTCGAATAAAATATTATATCTCAGGAAAGTTCCAATACTATATATTATTCTGCAATGAGTTATTAAAAATTAACAATAAATCATTGTGTCTATGTCACAGTTGTGTGTTTTTAATTATTATAATGACTTTATATATCGTTTATTTGCTGAATGCGTAATTTTTTATTTCAGAGAATCAAAAATGTCAGTTGTGGTCGAACAAGCCGATCCGGCCCTCCAAGGGGAATGGTTCCCGATTACAATCAACTTGATTAATGATGAGTCAACAGATGCACAAGACATTCAACTCTCACTTAATCTGGCTACAAGTGCTGATGTTATGAATGTGGAAACAAACAGTAAAGATCTATGATTACTATCATTATCACTGTTTTAGAATAAATGAATTATTTTTTTTGTACTTTCAAATAGCACCAGCATTGACTCACCATAATTGGGTTTATAGCTCATCAAATTATTAGGAAGTTTAACTGTTTAATGTTTGCTAAATTATTTACTTAAATATATTAATACTTGCAGCCGAATTATGCTTCGATCCATCAAGCGAACCGTCCCCACTGCCCCTGTTGATAAACGTCGGTGCTTTGAAAACTGAATCAAAATATCAGAAAGTGTTTTATCTGCGATCTAATAAAACCATTTCGTCCACGGTCCTCATGAAGATAACCTACATTACGATGACCGCAAACAAATTGACCAGCGATAGTAATGTAATAATGGAAAACAAATCCGCAACGGGAGAATTGGTTTCCGATAAAAAGATGGCTTGTTTCAAAGAGCACCCGATCAAAGTAACTGTTGTTAAACCTTTCGAGGTATCGACCAAATTTTGTACGATGCATTTTGATGAGTTGGAGCAGTGCTTTTATGAGGATCCGTTCATCGTTATGCCCCAAATAAAAGTTTTGAGCCCGTGGCCGGTTGTGATTGAGAAAACGGTGTTTGATATTGTAAGTAAATCACAAATTTCTATTCACTCTTGTTTTAATTTCATAGAAACTTTATCCAGTTATCGTTGTGACTGTGATGAACAAGATTCTAATTTATAATACTTTTTTTACAGGCTGAAAACTTTGAAGCAGTTGATAAAGACGCAAAAAGCTGTCTCGAAGGTATCACAGTCGAAGAACACATGATTGCTAATGAAGCAATCTGCATTAAGGGAATATCACTGGCAGATCACAATGGAAAAGGGACTGGATCGTATACATTGTTCTGGAAAAGGTAATATTTCATGAAATTTTTCACATGTCTTGGTTTTCCCTCAAGTCAATCATTTGTTAGGGCTCAAATAGAGTTAAAATAATATAATATATACATATAAGGATATTATAAATAAACACAGGCTGTAGAGCAGTGGTTCTCATGTGTGGCCACCAGAAGATTTTTCTGCGGCCACCAACGGTTCTCTAGTAATAAATATTAAATTGTAATGGATAAATATTTTTAATGAGATAGGGATCCCAACCGAAAGAGTCTTAATCCAAAATAGAATTTCCGGTTTGATTTAGTGGATAAGTGTAATTAGTAAAAGAAAGGTATATGGTGTGTGGTATTCTACAATATACTCTTTAGTTTGAGTTTCTCCGTACTCATGAGGTGCAAGACTGCTAAGACATTATTTGCGAAAAGTGTAATTCGCAAGTAGTCCTACACATTAGATTTACTACTGCATGAATTGTTACTACTATGTATATAACAGTATTTTTAAACACCATCATGGAAATTTATGAATGTATCGGTATTGATAGTATTATATTCTGGCCATACTTGAGGGTCTTAATTTTAACGTAGCTAACCTCTCCAGTATTAAAGCGTAATATCTCTGAGTTCAGGACTAAAATATGATTACATTCTCACACAACTCATTTTACACCAAAATTGAAGTGACAACGTTTAAATTCTAAGCCATGCTCACAAGTAATTATACAACACAACTTTGAATGCTGATTTTATTGACAAGAAACGTTCATTGTGTGTTTAATTTATAGGAAATCCAGTGATTTGGCTGTTCCATCGCAGACAACTTTCTATTTAGACGCTCCACGAGTTTCTCATAGCTGGTTACGAGTGGAAGCGATCTTCCCTCCCCATGGGTGGTTAAGATGCCCTCTGCCATTCACCCTCAGATTGCACAGCTCTGCTCATTGCCCACATAATCTGCTGCTGAAGGTAGAGGCTAGTGATGCGTTTATGTTCGCTGGGCATAAACAGGTACTTGTATTGTTTCTTAAATTGATAATTGCCATGGAAATCATTTCATATGAACTCATAGCAAAAGAATTGCTTTTTCAACATAACATTTAATATTTGTATTGACATCTACTGATCAGCTTTAATAGCAGATACCACCAGGAATAAAGGAATCTCCCTTGAAGCGCATTTAGGGTTACGATACTTAATTTATAGACAAACTCGCCATGCTTTGCATTTTACCATAGCAGAAAATTGTTACATATTTGCATTCAGTGTATAAATTAGCGAAATGAGTATATAATAAGTTGTTGAGTTGAATTATCACTCCCCAAATGCATGTTGACCTTGAATATAATGAGAGTTTGAAAAGAAATCTAAGAAAAATGTTTGCAGTTGTAACAAATGGTTGATGTTCAATTACCTAAAAAGATTTAACGAAATATGTAATAAAAATCATCAAATATACTGAGATGCAGCATCAAACCTTTTTTCCTTAATATTGCAGTGCACTGTTAGCATTCTACCTGACTGTAGTCAAGAGTTGAAGTTCAATTTCTATCCTTTGATATGCGGCGCCGTCAACCCTCCTAAGTTTCGTCTTTCCCCTGCCGAGACATCTTCCACCACTCCACTACAGTTTGCCCCTGAAATGACCAGCGAATACTTGCAAGACCTCATTGATAGAAATTTACCATCACAAATATACATAATGGTGAGATATTTCATAAATATTACACTCCAAAAAATAGCCATGTATCACATGAAAATTTTCGGGGATCTCTGACGCAAAGGCAAAAGATAGTAAACATAGACTATTTGATTATAAAATAAGAAAAAAGAGAACTCGTCTATGACACGTTATATAGAACATCTATCTTTAATAACCACGGCCAGGGCCTATTTCAAAATGTCTTGCTTAGAATGGGTTGTATTAAATGAACTTGATAAAAAAAATAACAGTCAAAAAATTTACATGTTGCATGACTATAAGATTGTAGGGTTAAAATTTTGATAATTTTCTTCAAAATATATGGCTTTATGGGCGAAATAACACTTTCTTAATATTAATTTTTCTCTTTTTCCAGCCACAAGAAACTGACAAGAAATTAATGGAGATGAAGTTTTCAGCATTAAATATTAGTGCATAGTTTCATCTACTTATTTAAAATAGTAAATAATTCTAGATTTTTTGTATAACATTTGTTTGTTAATTGATTTGAAAGAAATGTGTTGTATTTTGGTCAGATATAAAACTATTGAACACCCAATTTACCTCAGTTGAGACAATATCCGACACATTTTGATGAAAATGTCTCACTACACACGTGTACCATCATCTTTCTTTTATAATCTTAATATAGTAGTGCCTCGGATGACCAGCGAAACAAAGAGCGTATTCTTCAAAAACATTTGCTTAACAAGAACAGCACCTACTATGCAAAAAGAAAAATATTTACTCCGTTTGAGTAGCAGTCTGCTGGACATTGAAATAGTAAAATTTAGTTTTTATGGTATATTGAAAGAGAATGAATCACCATTATGACAATTTGATTTTGTATTATAATCTAAATATTTAATTATTATTTCATTCATCATAAATACGGAATTAGTAAAATTCCAAAGACACCTTATAAGATTGGAAACGTTTTTATGTTCTTGTCGTCTTTAATTTCAAGTGGAAATATTCAACCGTTCACATTTACAAACACAGTGTAAGAAAAATGCTGGCATTTTCATATATCGAACTTCATATATGTCTAATAAAATTGATAGTAAAATATGTTTTCGGTGGAATATTGTTGCAATACAAAAAATGAGTAAATATAAGTGAAAAAAATAAATTTGTATTTAATGCATTACATAACCCAAGCCATCTATGAGCTGTCTCTTGATGGGAAGAATTTTTCTTATGGGTCAGACTCCAGTACCTATTTGGGTGTCATGTGGTAAATATTACACGATTGTACTCCAAATTATGAAGTAACAATTTAATGTTTCCCATAAAACGATTATTGAATATTTGCTAAGAAATTTTAATCAAATATAATAATGTCCTCAAGTATCAAATAGGTCAAAATAACACAATTAGTTAATTGGAAATATGGAACCTGATTTCCAATGATGAATTTGCTGAACTCTTTTGAGTGAATCAGTTACTTTGTGTTAAGTTTTTTTTAGTATGGTTTTTTGAATTTTTTTGAAAACAAAACTTGATCAACCATACTGTGTGTAAATATGATAACTATAGTTATAACTATTATATTCAGTTTGTAAGTTGATTATTTTTGATTGGTTTTATATAAACAGGCTTTTAGAAATCATTCAATGAACAATACTATTAATACTTTAAATATTTAAGACATCGATTGAGGGTGCTTGATGGAATTTCAATATCAAATTTGAATTATTGAGATTTTGTACACTTCCATGTATTTTGTCACTACCCGGGTTTCGCCTTTCGGCATCTTCAGGCATTCGTGCGCTTGAATGCCTGAAGATGCCGAAAGGCAAAACCCGGGTCGTTAGTGACAAAATACATGGAAGTGTACAAAATCTGAATAATTCAAACTATTAATACTGTTATATTAATTATTTTACAAACACTTTGTATCACGTTTATTTCATTTAATAAAAAAATACATTTATTTACATTTATGATATCTTATTATATCTCTTAACTTTGCACTGCCATATCATCAGCTCATAATTGCTATGTGGCCAACTTGTTAAACATAAATTTTAAGGTTTTGTTTTTAAATTCTTCATCAATATATTCAAATAAAATGTAATTATAAGGTTATGTTCAATTCTCCCAAAAGTCAATCTGTCAAAATTCAATATAGTCGCATAGCATCAGCCTAAATTACTTTATTGTAAGTCCTTGACTTCTGAAAAGACCCAGGGACTAGCGGAATGCACTGTTTTATCACCATTTATAATAGCAAAATTTAACTGATTTCATTCAAATAACTTGAGTTCTATAAAGATTAGATTGAAGTTTTAGATTTTTTTTTAAATAAGTTATTTGGAAAGTTTTCAAATTTGACATATTCTAATGCCACAAAGAATTAATTATATTCATGAAATATATTATAAGTATTATTAAAATAAAAAAATATAGCGCCTGTCGTGAGTGTAATAATAATTTTAAATAAAAAAACTTGACTTGGTGTCATAAAATCATTTGCTCAGAATTTCGCCAGAATTGTTTTTCAAAACAAAAACAATTTATCTTTCTATTAGTGTTTGCAATGGAACTTATTCTATTATTGATTCGAACTGAAAAAAAGTGTCGTTTGGATAAAAATTTTCTATAAAACCTATCATCTTATATTAATATCAATTCTACCGCTATCTCCATACAAAAATTGATCCGTCCTATAAACTATACTTGAGGTTTCTTTCTGTTGCATATTTATTAATTTCTTAACTTAGATAAAGAAAACTCCGATGATATCAGAATGATTATTTGATGATTAATTTTTTATGGTGCAACCACCTAATAAGTATGACGACAATGAATGGTATTTGAAATAGATTGAGGCAATCTCATAATAATTTGATTTAGTTTTTGTGCTTTATAAAAAGTTGCAAGCTTCATAGTGCACGACTAAAATATATTTAACCCTATTTCAAAAAAAAGGCAACTAGTGATAACAGCAGGTAATTTTTAATTACTTACCACCAATTATTGTAGATATGACAGTTTAGCTGCACGTGCCATGAACAGTTGTCAATTTTATTTTAAATTCAAAACACACATTTATTGACATGCAGCACTTCAGTCGATAGTTTGTTTAGTGAGACTCTTTTTGTATGGTCACTTAAAAACACTACACAATTGCCGTTCTGATAATCTATACTAAACATTGAAAACGTGATCTTCTTTAGCAATGAACATAATGTGTTCAGAGTGAAACCTATCTGGTCATCAGTAATAATACAATGAACCCCCCTCCCCCCCCAACTCTCAGGTTGATTCATAGTCACACGAGGCGCTTAAAATTCTTATTTAAATTGAACCAAGTAATTTTTTCAATTAACATTAAAATGACCATGCATGCACATTAATCGTTCTCATGTAATAACACTTACTAATAAATCACTAATATTAATAAAAAATATAGCATAGCAATCAAAATATTCGATAGATGAATTGTATTTGTATTTGAACTACTTATTTCAGTCTGGTAAAGGTATATTGGTGTCAGTGGTACCCTTGCATCTTCCGCAAGTGCAATGTCTCTATACATTTTTTCCGTAGGCTTTATGTCAACTTTCTTCAAAGCTCCAGTTGTGCTGGGGATTTCCGTTGTGCTTTGAGTACTGACAGTCGGTTTCGTAACAGCCACGATGCTGTAGTCTTCATTTTCTGTGGTACTGTCATTAAGCAATCTCAGGTAGACGTTCAATTGCTTCATTATCGGATATTCTCTCGGTTTTGGTTGATCGACTGTGAAGCATACTTTTTTATATTTGTAGCCAAATGCTTGTATCTGTAATGAATAATTTGTATTAGTTGGACATAGATTCTATATGATATTAATGTAAAACAAAATTTTATATGAAAATACTAGCCTACTGTCACTCACGACCAATGTTCCCACTGAGATGAAAGGTTTTCTGGGTGGAAAATTCAAATGCTAAGCAAGTCAAAGCAACAAATTCTCGGCATAATTTTAAGCTTTTGAAAACATCAATATGTCGTATTTGAATATTTCAGTATTTGTTTTAAAAAATAGTGGAGGTATATAGCATTTAGTGAAAAACATATTTGAATATTTCAGGAGGCGGTTTTCAAATTTGGTCAAATCCACTTTTTGACAAACTGAGCAAATGCGACATTTTCATTACTCGTTTGTTTTTACTAGCATATTCTAGAAGTTTCAAAATCAAGAATGCTAAATAATGTGCAAAAATACAAACTTTTGCACGCATTCATAGATAAAAAAGGATTTTAAAATTGGATCAGACTAGTGTCGTTAGTAACATCTGGATTTGTCTACATTAGAAAATTAGAAAGCTGGATTTGACTAATTTTGACGGAAAACTGTCATGATCTTCCCAGAACTTCATTAATATACAATTAGGGTACAATATACAATTATATACTATTGCGAGGAAATAACTAAAAAGCTCAAATTCATATTAAAATTTTATTAAGTAAAATGAAATTTCAATAACAATATTGTAAACATGCATAAAAAAATGAAAACAAAACATTTTGTCGTGATATTTGTTTGACAACTTAAATAAAATCGCTAACACACGGTTCAAGAATGAATTCTTCGCATAATATATATAATATATAGAAAGTCGAAGAAAGCATCGCTCCTTCTCACATGAATATCTAATTCAGTTATTAGTTCAGCTTGTTCAATTTCTTCTTTCTCAACTTTGATTTCTTTTGTTTCTTAGCATTTCGAGCACATATTACTCCTTGGATGAAAAAACTAACATTAAATTTGGAATTGAAAATCTTCCTGAAAAATGACTCTACAACAGCTGTATTGTGTATGTTGATCAATGAACACTTTGTGCATAGACGCAATGGATAATTCTGAAGGCAGATAAATCCGTCGTGTTTTAGATTGACAATAGTGTGTTTCAACCCCTTTGAATCTTTTAATAAATGTCATTATCGCATCATTCAATGCTACATTTTTATTGGATTTTTGATCACCACCACGATTTTCTAATAACATTAGCCCAGAATCTTTGTGTCGTTTTAACACGCCTCTTATCCTGCCCTTATTAATTTTTTAAGGCTTTTAAAAACATGTTGCGGCATACAGATATCACTTTTCCATCATATTTTTTCAATGCTCATTCCTTTATAATATCGTTTTCCATTCGTTATTCTTTTACGAGCAGGATTTTTAACTGAACAATATTTTATTATAAAATTATTTTGATATATTTTGGTTGGCGACACAGAATTTTTTCACATCTTGCATAGACACGATAATGCAGTTGTAAGCCAAACTGTTATGCCTGCAAGGGTGTTTTTCAGGTAATATCGTACATGAATATCTGAAATAAAAGTATTTAATTGAATATTATCTTCTCGTTTAAACCAAAATACAAATTTGTAATTAAATACGTAGTAAAAATATCTTTTTTTGTATATAAAACATTCTGGCAACAAGTGCCAACCCTAACCTAAAAAATGTTCGAATTTACTGACCTTTTCTTCTTTGATATAAGCCGTTTATTTTGAGCATTTGCAGCATTCCTTTTTCTGGCTTGGTGGAAGGGAACTCTTCTACACATTTTTCCATTTAACTGGATAAAAATTTAAAATGATTTCAAGATGAAATCACTACTTTTTTGGCAGCCAAAAACAAGCACGTGGCCTTTCTGATCACTTTCACTCGTATGGCATTTAGAAAGATGGTGTCTGCCTTTGCGATGACATGATTGGTTGAAATGGATTTAATGCATTCCGAAAATAACCTTCCTGGATTTGTCCACTATCGAAAATTTGTCACATATTTAGCTGATGTTTTAAACGATTTTATGTTGAATTTGGGTTGAACTGAAAATCAGATAATGCCAGCACTCTCAAGAGAATTTAGCATTATCAGTTTAAAAACATCAATTTTGGAGTTGGCCAGTTTTGAAAATTACCTCCTGATGTATGATTCTTCAAAATTTTCATTTGAATACTTTATATTGGAGTATGCGCCACCCTGAGATGAGTGCGCGTGGTTTCTAAAACTGCTGCGCGGCTGTGTACATGCGCAGCTTAGAGGGAACATTACATAGGACTCTTCAGCACTGACCTTGAATAATCAGTTGGCAACAACTTTATTTAATGGCAAGACTACATAAGAACTTTGAATTGACGTATTGTTTATATCAATATTTCTTAACTGTGGTCCATGGCCACAGAATATTTTAGAGAGATCACAGAAAAACCAGCAAATTGTTTACTGGGAGAAACTAACTAAAACAGGGACATTTTCTGGAAGCATCAACGTTGTATGGGTTTTATTTTATAGTCAGTATTATTTTTATACTTTTACTAACAGTTAGCTTGTAGCTTCCTGGCAATAATATCCTGAAGTATTCTCCTAACGGTGAGGTAAAGAATGACATGTTGCGTCCCTCAATCATCAAGTTGGCTGCTGGAATTGGTTCTGAAGTTGCAATACTTCTGATAAATCCCTTGATACCATAACCAGCTTGCAGACAGTATTCCAATAGTGCCTAAAAGAGATAATAGTAAATATTTATTTTTAATGAATTGCAATTTTTGTGAAACCAACACATTAAATTAATAAAACATAATAAAGAGCAACTAAAACACTCCCTACAGTAATCATATATGACGGTAATACAAATGAAAACTACATACATTTCTATTCTGCATCCATATTCTCTCTAATTCGGATGCCATCGGGTATTTACAACATGAAACCTCCAATGTGACTTCCATACAGCCATGCATGGCATAGTTGTAATCTTGCATTCCTCCTGTGAGGGGATACCAGGCCGCTCCGTTTGTAATGCCGTCTTTGAAACCCTTTGAATCGTTACTGCAAGGTTTCCCGAGATGCATTACAGGGTGTGTTTTTGAATACACTAATGCCAAATGTCGGAATACATCGTCATCCGGAGAAATCGACGGTTGAGGGTCTGAGAAGGATACTGCGAAATGAAAAGCAGACATTTAAAAATTTATATTATTAATCGTTTTGATCATCTTTGTTGAATTATGATTCTAAAGGTGAAATATTTTTACATTGACCTAAAATTCATTTATATTTAATTTGTATTAGGAAACTCAATTATACAATAGACATGTAGCGAAAAAATTCCTATTAAATTAAGAGTTTTGTGCATTTCTTTTTGACAAGAATTCAATTTCTGCTCACGCATTAACTGTAAGGAATTCTCATAATTTCTTATATTTTATTGTTAAATGACAACTCACAGTCTTCATTTGTATTTTCAAATGGATAGTTGGCAACCATTGCGCCGCCGTGAAGACTAGCCGATAGAATGAAATAGTTTCTATTCATCCATTCTGATACCGCTTTGGTTTCCGCTGGTAGTGGTTTTCGATTTTTACGGAAGTAGTCTGGGAAACTTCTGTAATAAAAATGTATTACAATTACCCGTTCAATTGATATATTTTTCAAATTAAATTGTCAGCCACAACAATCTGTTTACTAAAGCTTCGGTAAAAGTAAAACACACTGCGGTATCATCTTTATGAGCTTTAAGAGTCACCGATGTGAAAAATTATGTAGCATCCATAAAATTCTTGCCATAACTATGCGCATAAAATGCTTAATATTTCGTCCATATACAATTTTCCAACCCTTTTATTGCTATGCAATCTTACACAACACAAAGCAAAATTAAAATGGGTCATAATTAGTATTATCATTTGTCATTCATCTATGATTCAAGGATTACCAAAAATATTTGTCACCCTGTAACCTTGTCATAAACAAGCATTAATCATAATTCTGGTCAGAATTATGTTTCTGACACTTATTTGACACTAATCAAAATAAGTATGCATCTTAACTGAGAGTTGACCAATCTACAATAAGCATTTAGTACCAAAATATTATCACAATTAATTATGCCATAATTGGATCAAATTATTAAAACGAATTCATATATATAAATATAACGCTTTTTTTAAATGCATTTGAATTGAGTTATTCTTGATCAAAAGAAAATAAATTAATTTCATTCTATAGATTTTGGCAGGAGGATATACAAGCTTACTAAATTTAATAAAGGTGACCAACTTTTTATGTTTTGTTTATCGAAGAATTGGTTGACATTTATTTATTCTCACCTATTTAAATCCATATCTTTGACATTTTGCCTGCCGAGTCCTCTTGTACACATTCCTTCCATTGATCTTTCAAAACCGTCAGGGTTTAATGAAGGCATTATATGAATGATATTATTTTCCAGGAGATGGCTGACTTTCTTGTCTCCGCTGCGGTATTTTGTCACCAAATACTAACAAAGATAATGACAACAATTAACCCATTCTACTAAAAATATATTCTTCAGTAACAAACCATTTTATGGTATTTAATTATGAGTAATATAAAAACTAATCAAACAAACTCATGTTTGCCGAATACATCCGGGTATTATAGATAACTTAGATGAAGTTTCAGACATCACAAACATCCATGCCTTCAAACAGAAATCCATAAACCTATTGAAAAATCAATTTATGTAACTGTCCGTACTGAAATTTGAACAATTTAAATAGGTAAATGTTAAATTAAAATTTCCTTTTTTGGCATATTTCACTTAAACCTTAAAATGAATAACCACTAAATGGCCATCAAATTCAAAGGTCATGTAATGGTAAGTATTAAATTTGTTTGATATTTCGATATAGAGATTACGAAATAACGTTATTTCATATTTATTAGGGATTCCATTATGTTTAACCTAATAAAATCCATTTATTCTAATAAAGCTAGAAGTTTTATTAGAATGAATGAAAGGAGTAAATAGAATATCTTAAAACTAGAACTATTTCAGAGTTTTGTTTATTATCGTTTTAATAAAAATAATGAAGCAGAATTATCAAGTAATTGGTTTTAAAATGAATTGCTTAAAGTTCTTTGAAACCAATAAAAATTTTAAGCAAACCTTACACGATCAATCGGAATGACAATCTTGTTCAAGAATGAGATTGAAATTGACAGTGTACGGTAGTTATTGAAAGAATGAGAACCGTGATTCTATACCACGCTCAGGACTGTCAATCTGAATGTCATTCCAATTGTAGTGTAAGGTTCGCCATATTAGAAGTAAATGATACCCTCTTTTAAACTTATTTTCCTTGAGATTTCCCCTCATAAGTATTCATAAAACAAAGGTGGTCAACTGTAAAAATTCCCTACAAATAATAATACATACAAGTTGTAAATTTTGATTTATATATTAATTTGGTCCTCACGTTTATAAAATGTAGAAGTATTTCCCTTCCTGCAGCTTCATTACCGTGTATATTAGCTAATAGCTTGATAAGTGGAACATTAATTGGTTTCCCTTTGATTGCTGACACTTTCATAACCCATAATTCCCTTTCTGGAACAGAAAAATTGTAATTTTTAAAATCATGTCCTGTCAGTAAAACTCAACATCTTTATGCCGATCGGTATGATTTTCGAATTAATTTGTTCTATACATGTTTATTAGTTTGATACTAAAATATAGCATAATTCAGAAAGGGGGTCAGAGGTCACTTAAATTTTCATCACAAAAGGTAAATGAGTAACAACATTGTTTTTGGCATAAAAAATATACGGTTTCTGTTTTACACGGTAAAATAAATGCAACTAATTTTTGTTTACACGATAAAGTTTCAGCTTAACCCGCCTTTATGCATGCCTATTCTAACTGGATGGACAAGAAAAAATCTACATTGACTGGATTCTGATAAAACGCCAAAGTGTCACTGAAGTGTAGAAAAAAATGGGCTATAAATAATTGCACTTTGTGTTAGATAGTATTCACTTGGTACACTTGAATTTTTATTTCGAAAGTTTGCACTTTGGATTAGATAGTATTAACTTAGTACACTCAAACTTTGATTTTAATAGTTTCCACTTAGTCACGGATTCTTTTAGCAATGTGGGTTATGTTGTAGTAGGTTATGTTAGGGTTGGTCTGGTTTGGTTTGTGTAATGTATTCTAATGCGTGGAGCAAAGACAATATAGGTGACCTAATATAGAATAGAGTTGCGACAAGTATTTTCATTTCATTACAGCTTTGTGCAACTATCGATTTCAAAGTGTGCGTATTTATATTGAGTGAAAACTAAAACTATCAATGTGAAAATATTTTTTCGTAAGTGTAATATATTTCTTCTATGTTAAAATATATTTTATTATGTGGGATCACATTATTTTTAGTGAAAGAATTTGTTTTTTGTGGAATGTATTTGTTATAAGGAAAAATATTATTTTTATGAAAGTGAATATGATCTAAACAAAAGTGCATTTAATGGTTAGCCAAAAAAATCACAATTTCAGATTGTATATAAATATTTATATACATATTGATTAGGGTTTATATATAATAAATACATTATGTAGCATATTTGTGTGTAAATATTGGGGTACAATGTAAACACATTATTTAAAAAATTGTAATATTTCTGGAACCAATCGTCTTCCATTTTTCATACAAATGACTCGATGTAAACTTATTCGATTTACACTGTTCAAATCGAAGGCTAAGTGTAATATTGAATAACAGAGTGCAACGTACTCCAAAGTGGTGCCCGCCCTGGTGGTATGACTGACTGTACGGTATTCTTGAATAATGGATAACCCTACAAACTTAATTCAGGATATGGACTTCCGATCACCAGCAGTCCAAACTCGACCGTAACAAAAAAAACAATCAACTTTAAATAGCTTAGGGCCAATGTTAACAAGATTATTAAATTTATTCAAGATACCCAGCTTATTACACTCAAATATTATTTTATTTAAATAAGCTCTTAGCGAGATAACACTATCACTGCTGTCAGTGTAGCTAATCACTTTGTAAACTTGAATATTGAATATATTTTTGATACTTGAAAAAAATATTTTACATTTCAGCTACCTAATGCGAATGATGTTTTTTTTTAAATCACTTGATTTAAACTCAACGAAAATTATTTAACCAAGTTTCTTTGAGTATAAACCTTACAGAACGGAGCCGTTTCAGCCAGGCCAGGCTTTCCGAACCTAGGGCACCCGTACCAGAGGCGGCACGTTTTGAGGCACTAATTCCTGAAATAGTTTTATAAAATTTTATTCACGGAGTTGAATGACTGATGAACCCACTTTCGTATGTAGGTTAATTATTACTAAAATTGATAGAATATGAACCAGCTATTAAGTGTGTGGTATCGAATGATCTGATACATATTTTCATTATTTACAAGTCATTTCTTTGAAATCATATTCTGATTGATATAATTATTATTAAACTGTTCTAGAATTAGTAAAAATTCTAAGCTCTGTGCTTGGAATGTCGAAAAATTGATAAATAGTATTTAGGAATTATTGGCATGCCCACGACAAAAAGTTCACCCCAACTACAGCAGGCCAAAGAGGCAATCATGATGTTAAAGCAAGCATTGTTTGTTGTATTACATATAATTTAATTAAATTGAATCTATTGATGACTTATATTGACAATGAATCAAATAACAATAAATCACAATATGTACCATTAAAACCAGTGTCACAGAAGAAACACAGTCTATACGTTGTTTGATAAAATGATATAATATAAAATATTATCTTTCAAAAGCAAAAGATAGTATAAAAATAATTTTAAAATCTAAACAACTTTGAAACATTTGTCTGATTGATTAGTTATCACTGCACATACCTAATACATGTCTGGTAGGTTAAACTGTATTTAATAATTGAAATGCATCATGGATTATTATTTTAAATAGAATTACCTTGAACTGATTGTCCTATCGAATACAGTGCTGTCAAATCCTCATTACTCTCTGCAAATTCTTTTAAAAATCTTGTCATATTCGAATATTTGTGATATTTGAATTCCAAAACATTCGATGTTGGAAAACCAGCACTATTCCGAAATTGGAATAGCAACACTATACAAAATAAAACAATCGAGAAGCAATTTAATTTTACTGGTACACATTTCTCCATTGTATTACAATAATTATTTTATTTATTGCTCGAGAACAATTAATATTTATTTCCAGTGGATAACAATTTCAATTAGCACATCTTGTACAAAAGCACACAGTTTTTGAATGAATAACAATGGTTCAAAATACACAAACAGCGGTTGAGAGCCCTCCCTCCTTCTGTCTCCTTATCAAATGAATCTTGTCTTACAAAAGATAGCGACGGTGTGGTTAGGTTGTGGTTGAAGCTCATGGCCTGTTCTGGTTATCATCATGCCACCAGAGAATTTAAACTTATCCTTTTTATGTGCATATAAATAATTTTACTTATTATTAGCATACCAACTGCTGTAGCCCAGTTGGTAATATTCTTTTCTTTTATATTGCAGTCCACAACTTGATACTATGGATCTATCATACAGTGGAAACATTTTATCGTACACAAAATGTCTTTTCATCTCGGCAAAAAATGCTGAACATAAATTTGTTTAAAAATTTTATAAAATATTTCTTATATCAACATATCAGATAAAATATCATGCTCCCATTACTGTTACCTAAATCAATACTTCTGTCTACATGGAAAGATCATAAATATTTATATTTAATCTAAACTGAAGTGCATGCATGTGCTCTATATTTCTGACTATGCCAGATCGGGGTTATAGAATAATGTAATTACTATACTCTCTCCTTTATACTCATCTCACCGGTCAAGGTCAAGATTAGTTTTTTGAATGGTCTAAATTGAGCATACGGTAAAGTCTCTTGGAATAATGAAGAAACATTGACAAATGACAGATTGAACTTAGTAAGTCTTGATTTTGTCTTTCTTCTGTTTACTTCTTCTGCATCAATATCTCAATTTTTTTGACTTTGTCACTGTAGTGCAGTATATAGAGTAAACGCTAGGATGGATGAGAAAAAAGAAATCAATTTCATATATTTTCTGATTAATCCATAAATTAATACAAGAGTATCAAACAATATCAAATCTCACTTAAGGTTAACTGTCAATTTATCAAATATCAAATCTATTAAATAATTCCAAAAATAACTGAATGATGAATTTTTTTAGAGAAAATTCATGAATCATACTGTAATTCTTCCTTGGACTATTCTTGCACGAAAAATTTCTCAAATTAGTCAAAATGTGCAAGATTAAATTTTTTTTTTTTTTTTTTCAATAAAAAGCAGTTAAAGCACCTATTCCACCTGGAGTGTACTATGACATCATTGGCCTGTGTGTAACGGTAAGTGCTCTGTTTGGCGATCTGAAGGTTCTTTATCCAAGTCCTTGCAAGGACCATCAAACAATATTTTTTTTCAATTTAAAAATTGTATGTGCATTGTGATGCCTTCTTCTTAAGATGTTTATCTCACATGCTTTAAGACTAATAAAATTACTGTCTGCCAAACTGGAAAATTGGTATATGCCAACATAAGATAAATTTTATATATTTACACAAATATATTACTTTTCATGGAATATTTAAACTTCTAATGGAATTAGATGATGACTGATGGTCACTTTCTCTTTCTATTTCTCTGCAATAATAGTCATTGGTTTTTTCCGCAGCAAATTGTTTTGGGAATGTTTCGTTGCTGTTAATTAATTTTTCATAAAAATAAATATCCTTTTCCTAAAGAGTAAAGATTGTAGGAAAAGTACCGTTTTCAGGTCTTAATTTATTTTAACATACTCAGACATGCTTAAAAAATGTTGAATACACTTATTATTCATACATAATTATGATTGATCTCATGTACATTTTGGTATTTCATAGAAACTTTTATTGTGGTGTTAATAGTAATTTGAGCATCTACCCACCTTTGTAAAAAACAAACAACTTCATATATTGTAGCGTGTTTGTGTTATTGAGTTAGCCGGAATTGGTTAAACTTATCTCTAATAAAGTTAACCACATTTAATCACGACAATAAAATAAACAAGATATATTTTAATGAACTTATTAAAAGAATATAGATAAAAAGAAAACGTGGCAAAATAATTTATTTTTCTCTAAAAACATGCGTGGATGCTTAATAGTATTATTGATTAATAACTTGATTAAATAATCTATAATGATTATGTAGCTTCTGCGATGCATGATAATGTAGAGGAAACATGGATTATAAACACATCACATCAGAGAACTTTTAAAATGTGGTGTTGGAATCATTTGCTTAATACAATACGTATATCGACTTTTGTGGTCTAGTTGTAATGGCCTTACCCTGACAATAAGATTAGTATGGCTTTAAATCTCGGCAAGGTAAATATCAAATTTAGTTTTTTAATTCAAATTTGAGATTTTGGGCATGGTTGCTTTTAATGTATTTTCTCCTAGAGTAAACCTCGAGTGAATTATCTATTTATTGATTCAATTGGCATTTACTTGGTAGAACTCCATTATAGTAAAATAAAAAATCAATATTGATATTTTTACTTTATTTTGACTTGTCTATCTCATATGATTTCAAAATATTTTTTTCTTGTTCTTGTTACTTTTCTTCATTCTTACGTGTTTATTCTTTCCCTGGGTTATTCCAGAGCAACAACAGTCAGGCGCTGCATGAATTAATTATTAATGTTGTATTGCTCGATTAGATTTACAAACATGCTAGCAAACAAAACTTTATAATAAAGGAAAGGGCTTTCTAACATTGTATGTATGAGCATATCTGTTGAAATTGATATGCTCATAACAAATTTTCCAAATCAGGAATTTAATTTTAAATAAAGAGTTATAATTTAAGACATCGACTGAGGGTGCTTGATGGAATTTCAATATCAAATTTGGATTATTGAGATTTGGTACACTTCCATGTATTTTGTCACTAACGACCCGGGTTTCGCCTTTCGGCATCTTCAGGCATTCGAGCACACGAATGGACTCGAACTGTTCAGTTCAGTTCGAGTCCATTCGTGTGCTCGAATGCCTGAAGATGCCGAAAGGCGAAACCCGGGTCGTTAGTGACAAAATACATGGAAGTGTACAAAATCTCAATAATCTAAATAAAGAGTTACTTTAATGGCTATTGGGCAAATGAAATATTAGCTATACGCTATAAAGTTATAAATAATATTTATAGAAAAGGTGGCTGAAATTAACAGAGCAAAAGGAGGGAATTGGGCATAAAAGGCATATAAAAAATTAATGTACCCAATGTATAATGTATTGCCATGTCCATTGACGAAATTTTATATTCACATTTTTTTTTTGTTTTAATAAAACACAATTCATTTGTACTACTTCCACATATGTATAATGATCAGGACCGGTTTCGCTCATCACGAGCATTATCTACTGATAAAAAATTACTAATGCAATAAGCAATAGTGGATTGGGAAAATGATTGAACCATTTCAAAACAATCAAATATTAAGTACGTAAGTAATATTAACATTAAACAGCCATCAAATTTTTATATCTGAAAAACAAAAATTAAAAAGACAATCAATTCTCACAAATTAAAAATAACATTACAGGTATAATACAAATTGATTAATCGGATATAACAAAGGGGAAGATGCAAAGACGGTTTGCTCATTCAATAAATTTGAATTGGGCAAAAATTTATAGCTATTTATTTCTAATATCTCTTGTTTATCTAATTTTAAAGATTTGTTATTTGAGTACAGGATTTTGAAATTTTCTTCTCTTTAGTATTTACTAACATCCCACTTATGTTTTGAGTTTTATAAAAGGTGACATTATAAAGTTTTTTTTATCTATTTTTCTAGAAATAACCTAGAAACTTAATTTGACCCACCAAATAACTTGTAAGAATTGATTCTGTCCGCTTTCCGCTTAAGATGGCTGTTTATTGTTACTATTAATTACATACTTAATATTTGATTGTTTTTAAATGGTTCACTAATTTTTTCTTATAATTTTCCTAATCCACTATTGCTTATTGCATTAGTAATGTCATTAAAAAAATTGCTCAGCTAATGGACTTTTAATGTAGCTATATTTGTGATTTCAGATTAGTATTTATTGATTTGTAAGAGGTCCATAATATTTTAATTGTAGACTCTTTTATTTGATTTATGTATAATTTGTTTGCTAATCAGTATTTTCTTGTCTTAGTTCATGAACCATCATTATATACCTTCATTTTTACATTCAATTTTAAATAAATAAGCCTGCTATGTTTGTATTTTTATCAGTTGATAATGCTCGTGATGAGCCGGTCCTGATCATTATAAATATGTGGAAGTAGTACAAATGAATCGTGTTTTATTTTTTAAAATATAATGTCTCCACCAAGAATTGACCGCTAACATCTTAAAAGTGATTCACATTTTTAGCTTGCAGCCATTATGATGGCGCTAACAATCTAGAAATTCATTTTTGATAAAGTAATAAAATTGATAAAATTTAGATATGCCGCTTTTAGAAGTTGTTTCCAATCTACTTATAGATTTATATTTTATATTACATAATTTATTTTTTCAACCATATTATATATCATAGCCAATTACAGATTCTACCACATTATTTGTCTATTGGTCTATAATTTCGATCCGGAGGCCGACAAAATCCTTTTTTATATTGAAAACCAAATATTATTCTGATAAGCATGTCGACATTTCTCTCAATACGGAAAATTTTCTTCCCCAGTAAGTTTTCTTGATATTTTGGTTAGATTGTTGGTTTTATACGGCCGGATATTATTTTAGGTTAACTTTTTTATGCCTCCCTGTGTACAAAATGAATTCGCTTATTATCCAACAGTACTAAAAATATGGTTTAAATAATGTTATATTGAGAATACTCATATAGTTATGCCTATCATAAAGTTGACATTTTGGCGCAATACCATTTATATTGTAAGCTGTTTTCTCGTCCAACTAGTCCCAGTTTTTGCGCAATTTCTTTCAGTAATCCGCTTCTTTTCTTTTGGAATATTTCATCTCTATTTAAATTGCACGTCATTAAGGTATTTTTACATACACAATAACGTTTTTCACCATATTACTGCATAATATATTTACCTATATACATCGTTGGGTGCTTACTCGCTTAACTTTTATTTTTCGGCAATAAGATTGCATTACATGGAGACAATTCTGTGCTTTAACTTTAAAGAAAAAAACGTGAACCCTTTATAGTTAACAGGGTATGGAGTAATATCCTGGAGTCTTCAAAATCGTCTCTATTTTAAATAGTATCTTCTATTTTAATCAATCAATAGCATGAGCAAAGAAGTGAGCAATAAATTAGACTATGGTTTATATTTATTCATTTTGCATCTGCAACAATAAAGACTTATTTTTCAATGAAAATCCATCCTACGCGATAGTGGGCAGTTTTCTCAAAATATCATTTCTTAATTTTACCAGTGCTTAAATATGTAAAAGTTGTCTTGAGACAGATGTTGATTTTTTTAATTAATTTGTAGATTTATCCTATATATATTATGCAATTAATAATATTTAGTTGTCTATGAAGCACTGACTGACTAAATCAATACATTCACAGTCAATTATTACATTAACAATTACTTTCATTTCTCTTCTAAATATTTTTCTTATTGTAAATACATAGTTTTAGAGTTAAGCTGACAATATGGTTCATTTGGCGAAAAGAAGTTTCTATATATATTCGTATTTCTCCTTGTTTCAAAATAGAACAGTAAATTAATGCTTTTAATTAATTATAATCCATTTTCCTAAACATTTTCAGCATTGTATCATTACTTTGAAGAGGGAGGTAAAGCAATTGAAGAATTAGAAACTGGACCAATTTTCTAATATGTGTTGTTTTATATTTCAGCTTCACAAATCCTCTTAAAACAAAACCTCTTTATTCCGCATTCTCTGAAGGCGTTTGCTCCATTCAATGGAATCATCTCAAGAAAGTTTGCAGAGAAGAAAATATTCGAGAGGAATAAGCCTCACTGCAATGTGGGGACCATCGGCCATGTTGATCATGGTAAAACCACACTCACTGCAGCTATCACAAGGGGTAATTTTTTCTCAACTAATTTACCATAAAATTATTCACCCATGCTGTCAATATGTTACATGGAAAAGTCGTGGTTTTGACTTATTTATATCATGTTAATAATTAGCACACAAATTCATTAATGTTAAATTTTTCTGTTAAACACCTACATAATGCAATGATTTTGTGTTTTTTTTTATTCAGGCAGTAGTGACTCATTACATAATATTTTTAATAATGAAGTATATAAAACCTTTTTGTTAGTAGTGCCAAAGAAAACATCTCATTTAAGTTTTCATAAGATTTTACAAAAAGTCTAGCATCTTATTTTGAATACACGATTTTTTCAAAAGAGAAATGTGTATAATGCCAAAGCAGTATGTTTTGTTTTTATTAAAACCGCTTCCTAAAACAAAATAAGTCGCCTTACAAAATTTTTATTACAGCTTGAAAGTGGATAAAATTATAAAATGTGCCTCCAGCATTATATTATTTTCCACACAATTTCACACATTTAGTGGATTTTATAATTTTTTTTATCAATCTTTGCAGTATTGGCAGACTTGGACTTAGCAACACAAAAAGGATATGCTGAAATTGATAACGCACCCGAAGAAAAGGCCAGAGGAATCACAATTAACGTAGCACATATAGAATACCAGACAGAAAATAGACATTATGGACATACAGACTGTCCGGGCCACGCTGATTACATTAAGGTACTGCTGAAAAATTCATACATGCATCTAAGAGCCAATAGATAGAGTGGAACCTCCATCTGTATTTCTTTTCTAACTACATAACTATGACCAAGTCGTCGAAAACATACAATTATACCTAACGGCATTGTGTTTGTGTTTCATATGACATAGTGAGGATCGGATAGGTGGGTGAGGAGGGAGTTTTAGACAACACAAACACTCAGACTACGAACAGAAATCCCTAAATCGATTGAAATATCAATTTATGAAAACTGTCCGCACTGGGAATTGATCCTGAAACATCCGTAATCGTAGCCAACGACGCTACCAACTGCGCCACAGACCTTGTCGGCAGGTTTTTTTCCTCCGTATTTTTCCTCGATCTATCGTCTCAATATTATGTTCCCGTCACAAATATTATCCCGATTGACCGTTTTTGTTGAATATTTCTCATTTCGTTCATAAGCACGTTCTACCCCATCTATCCGGTATGTAAAAAAACAGAGACTTGCCAGCGTGCAAGCTTCCTAGAATTGTTTATGATCATGCTCATAATGTTTCGTATTATGACTGCACCTGCGTTAACATAGCAAAACATCTGGGACTAGCACCAACAAAGATTGTTTCTAGGAAGAGTGACATTTGCAAAACAATCGAAAAGTGCGGCAAGTCAGCGGATAAAAGAAAGCTCGTTAAGGAGTCTGCTTTTAGTGACCTTAAACGCTTTGCAAATAGCCAAAAAAGGATCACAAATTTCTCTGCATCGAACGGATGGAGATCAGCAGACCAAAGATCGGCATGGTCTTGTTTATAAAAAAAAATCTTTTTTTTTTATTTGAAGCTTTCCCGCATTTATCGTTTATTTTGTAGGGTCCCTTGAAACACGTAGAATCGGGGTTTCACTGTATATATATTTATATTATGATATTTTTTGTCGAATCCTAAATTTTTCACGGAATGTAATATGTTACCATAAGATCTTTGCCAAATGAAGTATGATTATGTCTCAAATCAAAGATACCTAATACCTAGAAAAATAACAGTAAGTAGAACTGATCAAAAAAATGATGATGAGCTATATTTTACAATTGGTCAAAATGTTGTTTTCCAGAACATGATTACTGGTACGGCACAAATGGACGGAGCCATATTAGTTGTAGCCGCTACAGACGGCGCGATGCCACAGACGAGGGAGCATTTACTATTGGCCAAGCAGATTGGAATAGAACATTTAGTCGTATTCATTAATAAAGTTGACGCAGCCGATGAGGAGATGGTGGAGCTTGTCGAAATGGAAATCCGAGAACTCTTAACTGAGATGGGCTACGACGGAGATAATATTCCCATCATCAAAGGTATTTTTAATTCTCTCTAAAGATTCTATGCACATTAGGTCGAATGCATCAGGAAAACAAAAATTATTACTTTTCAGGAATACCGCGGTATAATCTAATATTTTATTATTCCTTAAACATGATAAAGTTAAATCCTGTGATTTATTGGGTAAGGTATTTAATGTTCAACGAAGGTCTCAAATGAGTTGACCGCTCCTAATGTATTATATTTTTTCATCAGGTTCCGCCCTGTGCGCATTGGAGGACCGAAACCCTGAAATCGGATCCGAAGCTATAATGAAATTGCTCGCCGAAGTCGACAGATATATTCCAACACCCATAAGAGATCTAGACAAGCCGTTCTTGATGCCGATTGAAAGCATTTACTCCATTCCTGGCAGAGGAACTGTCGTTACTGGAAGATTGGAGAGAGGTAATAACAACAGAACATTAACTGTATAATAAGGATTTAACCTATCGTTGACTCAGATTTAAGTAATTTTAAATCAGTGCAGTTCAGCTAAGTAGTTAATTTTGTATGATTATTATGAAAAAATAATGTTTAATTACATAATGTTTATCTTATTACAGGTGTGCTGAAGAAGGGAACTGAATGCGAATTCGTCGGCCATAATAAAGTCATGAAAACCACAGTCACCGGAGTTGAAATGTTCCATCAAATTTTAGAGGAAGCCCAAGCAGGTGATCAACTGGGAGCGTTGATCAGAGGAATCAAACGAGACGATCTCAAAAGAGGAATGGTGATGGCCAAGCCTGGAACTGTCACCGCCGAAGACTCTATCGAAGCGCAAGTGTACGTTTTAAGCAAGGAGGAAGGCGGCCGACCCAAACCGTTCACTTCATTTATCCAACTACAAATGTTCTCAAAGACATGGGATTGCGCTGCACAAGTGCATATTCCAGACAAAGAGATGGTCATGCCCGGGGAAGACACCAAGTAAGTATTGTGTAATTTAATTATGTAAAACTTTAGGTAAAAATTATTCAAAATGTCTTCACTCCCTATGTGGAGCAGATGCCCACCATGCGGAGTCTCCACAATTCAAAATGTAATTTAAAATTAGTTATTTGATATCTGATCTGAGACTGGTGATATCTTTTATCACTTTTAAGGTGTTAACTGTCAGTTCTTGGTGGAAAGACATTATATTTAAACAAAAAAAAAAAACAATTCATTTGTACTACTTCCACATATTTATAATGATCAGGACCGGTTTCGCTCATCACGAACATTATCAACTGAGTGTAATGGTAATTAATAGAAGATTAAATTTTTTCTGATGCAAAAAGTATGATATTTGCTATACCCGCCATACAAAGCAAAGATATTTTATTCACACCTGGTAGATGTGAAATAAAATAGATTTAAAAAAAAATTTCTTGTCAGGTTCTGGCTTCATATCTTTTTCTCATGTCTTTAACCGCTTGATAGTTTTGCTAGTTCGCTTGACGCTTACGTAGTTCGCACACTGATGAGTCTGACACTGAAGTCACACTCGGACAGATCATCTTTCGTCTTGCTGGGCATGATTAGTACGGACCCCGTTTGGGTAGTTCTTGTCTTAACTTGTCATTGCTATTTGGTTTGACTGAGATGACGCAATATAATGCTTTATTTACGAAGAGGAGTCAACGAGACGGCTACACTGCAGGGCAGTTGTTCACAGTTCTTTGTCGTGTTACGTCTGACACTAATCGTTAGGTTAGTAGACACTTTATGGAACCAATACCCTCCTACGGCGAATAAAAAAAGGCCTACTAGACAGTGAAAGTATGTTGCTTAAGAATGACAATGGCAAAAGAATATGAAAGGAGACAAGATACTATTGTCCGGATTGTGATAGTAGGGTTGTGTATTGAATATTTCAAAATATACCATACCAAAAAAACTTATTGAATTATTTCCATAAAATTTCAAACATTAATATTAATTTTTTCTGTTAAAATGTAAAAACGACATAAACGTTTTTTTTTAACAAAATGTTTAAAACTCTTGCACCAAAATCCAACTGGTAAATTGTTAATGGTGTGCAATAATTTAATTTAAATTTTTGATTTAAATGAACTTTTAATTTTTAGATTATGCTTGAAACTCTTCAGACCTATGGTTTTAGAAAAAGGACAAAGATTTACCCTGCGAACTGGCTCAATCACCTTAGGCACAGGTGTTGTCACAGGTATATTACCAAGACTCAATGAGATTGATCGTATGTCACTCACGGAAGGCAAGAAAAAGAGGGACAAGAAAGATTAGATGAGTGATGGAAAGTTGAAATGTATTTTATTTTATACTCTTGTGTAGTCTGTTTGATTCATACAGATGTGTTGATAATATTTAAGACTAGACTTTAGAAATTCAGATTATGTTATATTAATTTTAAATAGATTAAATTAAATTAAAAAATATATATGCACGACTTATTATTATTCTGAAACATACTATTTATACAGTACATTATATTCTAAGAAAATCTCCGTAAATTAAAAATACTGAATTAATTGATTAAACACATAATATTCAAGATGGTTCATTGAATTTTTCAATTTCATTTCGACGGTCCCTTGTCCTTTTTTACACCCTGTGATAATTTCTATGAATCAAACAGGAATTCACATGTTTGTTATGGATATAATTTCTGATGCATTGTATCAATGAACCTATGCATAAATATTCAATTTCTTTTTTCTTTTGATGATATTTAAACTGCTGTCACAATTCTATTTTATTTTGATATTTACACCCAATATGGCAAAATTTTCTAAAAAATAATTTGCTCAAGATTCTTTTTCATTATTTCACCAAGTTCGAAATTGAACGTTATCTTGAAATCCTAATTTTGTTATACAAGCTTTAGATTAATAACAGAAAATAAATATATTTTTTTCCGATTACATTATTGCAAAAAAATCGCTCAGAAAATTGTTATGTATAACAGCAAGCTTAATAGATAATAATCATTTCACACATTCACAGGCTAGTAGACAAGCTGGTTTCCCTTCTCTTGGTACTTGGGAGCTAAAAGGCTTTCGAATACCTGAAAAAGACATGTTTTGAGTTACCTTAGTTCATGTGTAAAACAACGAAGTTTTCATTCCCTCCTCCCTGACTCAATCTAGTAACAGTGATTGCTTTACAACCAGGCCCTTCCGAACCTTGCTCTCTTCGGTGACATTTAACAATTTACTAACAGTTACTCGTCATTTAAATACCTACTGAAAAATATTCCATATCAATCAAGTTCACCTTGGGATCAAATTTGATATTGAAATTCCATCAAGCACCCTCAGTCGATGTCTTTAATTATACTACAGTATATTCCAGTATGATGGTTAACAGCCCTTCTCGATTCGAAATAGAATCAAAACGTCCACTGTAGGGGGTCAAAATAAAACTTCATTTAAAAAAAAGTTTTTGAGTCACATGGTGGATTTTTCAAGAAATATCTTGTTGATTTCCTACATTATTCTATAGGAAAATAACAAATTTTAAACAAATATGATGCAAAAAGAGGTTTAGCAACTGAATAACAAGCAGTTCTCATATGAAAAATTTTGTTGAGATACCTTCATTAGGAGGCCATATGCTCCACCTTGGGAGCGGACATGGTTTAAAAAAAATTTTCTCAATTATTTTTTGAGATTTCAGTAGTTGCAACATACTGGTAAGCCATAGATAGCTAGCTGTGGGGTGATTTTTTTACAATTTGTTTACATTCATCTCGGGATGCTTTTTTAAGTGACTCATGTCACAACATGAGGAATTACATGATGATCATTATCAAACCAACATTTTAGGAGCTTTAAAAATCTTGGACAAAAAAAAATATTACAGGGAGTTGTAATAATACAAAGTGTCAGTTTCTTATATTTATTCCATAATTCAAATACAAATTTTACATCAAGCTTAACAGTTAAGATTTAAAACTAATTAAAATAAAAAATTACCAAAACTGGAATCAAGATTAGTAACCTCCAATCATTTTAGAACTAATTGAATAGGTATTTTCAATTAAGATTCTATAGATAAACTGAAATGTGTAGCTTCTCGGAATTACAAAATATCAAGTTTTTCATATAGACTTTCGGTTGAACTGGAGTTATACTGGAATTTCGTAAAGCGGAGATATCAACAGAAAACAATTCAATACGAAAATGAACAAAGAAGTTATCTCTTAAGGCAGTTAAATTCTTTTCTAGAGGTCTTCGTCTTCTTCTGGAAGTGCTGTTTCTTGTGCTTCTTTGAGATCTTTCTCCAGTTGTCTCTGCCATTGTGGGTCCATTTGTACTTCTGGGGGTACGAGAGCAGGTGTGGCAACGAATTCCAGGTTGGGGTCTCCGATAAGTTTCCTGGCGAGCCACAAGAATGGCTTTTCGAAGTTGTAGTTTGATTTGGCTGATATGTCGTAATACTAAAATGTAAGAAAAGAAATATTGTTATTTACTGAACAACTTATAACTTAGTGTACATAGATTAAGATCATTGACAATTCACCAAATGTATCAACGAATGTGCACCAATTTTATAAACAACAAATATATTACTAGAATATTTGGTTAAAAGATATTGTTCACTCCTAGATTATGAGAATTAAAATAAAATGCATTAGTAATCGTTTTGGTTAAGAGACGTTGTCAATATCACCCAGGATTGGGTTTGGAAAAAGTAACGAATTGCTGTACTGCAGTGAAAATTACATTTTACGTATAATGGAATTGTGATCAATATTCATGTTACACTGTGTACATAATGTAAGAAATTATGAATAAGCTGTTCAGTGCTATGGCATATATATATAAAACAATTTGTGCTGGCCTATAGTGCCTATAAGGACTAAGGGAAAACAGTCAAGGAAGAATATACTGCGAATTCAGTTTTAATATATTTTCTTAATTGAATTCATTACATAATTGGGTTTAAGAATTATGTAAACCGTCAATTGAAGCTTTTTCAGTTTATTTTTGCTATCTTATGGCACTAGTTCATAATTTAATTTAGATTAATTCGTAATCGTAATTGTATGATTTTTATTAGTAACTTTACCAGTAAATTTACAAAATACTACTTAACGTAATTTAAACTAAAAATTGGATAATATAAACTTGTGGCATGTCAAATACAATTTTACAAAAATGCATCTTAATGCATTTAAAGAGTTTTAGCTGCTGAATAAAGATTTCATATGAATACATAAGAATAAATTAACACATATTCCAACACTGGTCTTATCCAAGGTTTTACATTAGGAGAAAATAGAACAGATTCAATAATGCATCGCTCAGCATGTATTCATAAATAATAGTAAGCATTTTAACATTTAATAGGGTCTGACACAGCTAAAGACATTGGTGAACTGAAGTTTTTTTTAACAGAAAGATTAATGTAATACTTTGTGAGGGTTGAATGCTTCTATATGAGACGGTGTGTAATAATTTTGTGATGCGTGGATATTGTCGAACAGTAACACTATGAAAAGGCCGTTTGTAAGAATTAAGGACTAACAAATTAAAACACTAGTAAATAAAATAAAGCAAAACTTACCTGTAGGTTCTTTTTCCGGTGGAAGACGATGGCCTTAGCTTTGACTTTTCTGTCCTTAATATCAACTTTGTTTCCACAGAGAACGATAGGAATGTTTTCGCATACTCTGACAAGATCCCTATGCCAGTTAGGGACATTTTTGTAGGTTACTCTTGATGTTACATCAAACATTAAAATAGCGCAGTGACCTTGAATGTAATAACCGTCTCGCAGACCACCGAATTTCTCTTGGCCGGCCGTGTCCCACACGTTGAACCTGATGGGGCCTCGGTTGGTGTGGAATACCAAGGGGTGCACTTCCACTCCTAATGTGGCCACATATTTTTTCTCGAATTCACCCGTGAGATGCCTTTTCACGAATGTCGTCTTTCCGGTACCTCCGTCTCCGACCAGCACACACTTAAAGTTGGGCATATCCAGTTCGCTTGCCATTTTAGTGGATTTGAAATATACGCCAACTGAAAATCAAGAAGTTTCTGTGAAGAGTGAATGTCATTGACTTCAATGTCAATATTTCGAAACGAGAAATATATACTTAATACAATAGCTGTGAAAAGGCGTTTAACGCGTTTGGATAACTGTTGTTTTGAAGTTTCATCAGACGGATGAAAACAAATTAGAAAGCCTTAATTCAATTTTCTATAGAATGGCGCTCTAAATGCGTCTCACAGGAATTTCGTACAAAAGCGCCGCCTTCACAAGCTCATATCAAGGTAAATACGAAATAATTTACAAAAATATTGAAGATGTTTAACAAACAATATATAAAAGTTTCAAATACCTGAGTAGAACTGTCAAAATCCAAAGGATTGGAACGAAAATAGACGATTATATGCAGAGCCACAGATAGTCGTTAGGGCTCACAATGGCGTTTCTTGGCTAAGATCGGTTAACGGACATATGAGTCAGAAGTCAAATCACGCTTGTAATATTTTTTTAAATATTACGATAATAAATTTGGGATAAAAATCATCTGACATGTACTATTTAATTATTGTTAAAATTATGATTGTTATTAAAATATATTTTATAATTTATATGAGATTTTTATAAATTTAAGATTTTATTTCCATCAATAGGGTTTGACGTCATATGAGCATGCGCAGCGCCATCTGCATGACTGCATAAGTAGTGTCTTTCAAGGAATCGTATCGATTTTTGCGAACGTAGTGACCGTGTACTTAGTTTAGTGCTGTTCGATGGAAAATTTAGTGAATGGGACTATTTTATAAACTAAAACGTTTTCACATTGAGTGATCAGTAAAATATGACGAAGGATAGATTAGAAGCGCTGCGGGCAGTAAGTCTTATGCTATTCGTACTATTCCTTTTGTCATTTTAATTTCACATAATCCTCACAGAAAGTAACAAATTACTGACATTTGTGTTTATACTGAGTAAAGTTTGAACAGAGTAGAGTAATCCCGCAACAATATTACAGAATCATCACCTATTATAGTCATTCTATCTTTATCAGGAAGTAATTGTACCAACTTCCTTTTCTTGTGACATTCGACCGAGTTTTACGTCCGCCCCACCCCTTAACTCAGTAAGGCGGTACAATATAAAATCCCATTCATAATGCCTGATTTTTAAATATCCAGTTTCGTGTATTAAAAGTTACATGGACATTAATTATTAGATTTCCTCAAAAGATTTCTCATTGTCAAACCTTGAAGTGTTAACTCGCTGTACTAGATTAACGATTTACCATACAGTTTTTTCTATACCTGTTTTACCTCAACACTTACCTATATTTTTTAACGTATCCTTTATTTCTAGTATTGTGCTAGTGTGGAATCTCAAATCTAATTCAAATTTCCAGTAATTAGTTAAATTTCGTAAAAATGACAGTTCTCACTAAGATGTATACTAAACTTATCTATCACAATCACGATAAGATTGAAAATAAAATCATAATAATAGTCATGGTATTAATGACTAATGGGAAATGAATGTTTTTATCACTATTTATAAATATTATTACATCGTTAAACTGTGAGTATTGTGACATACGGTATCTCTCTCCGCTAATTTTATCTGTCAAGTGACAAGGTAACTAACTACTTACAATTATTTATTGTTGATCTTAATTGCCCAACTGCTATTAACTGTACAAAGATATTATATCATTAAGTAAATCATGCGATTTGAATTTTTTTGAAAATAATCCATACTTGTCAAATTTATACATTCCTTAAGTTTAACAGAATCAATGGTCTAAATTCCAATTTCAAGTTGTTTGAGAATTGCCATTTTAAAATAAATGTGATTTTTATGCCCATAATCGATTTATTCATTGTGAGCAGTGTTTGAGCAGTCACTGCCATACTTTAGATAATAATTGATGTAATAAATTACTTTTTAGTTCTCCCTGTGACTTATATTCACTGAGAACCAATTTTAGTATATCTTACGAAAAATAATCAAAATATCTCTGAATATTCTCATCTAAATGAAAAATGGCTGTACAGTCTAAAATGAAAATAACCAACCCTGTAACTTATTTTATTTGCACGCTTCAGAATGTCAGACTCTTTTTTACAATACATATTCTGCATACGAATCACATCTCATTGAATTTTGATAGACAACACTTTTAAAAAACGAGATATTTTATTTTCAATATGGGCACAGGAGTATTTTTATAATTTTTGGTATACGGCATATCGAGCACTTTTTAAACAATAGCAATAATAATAAATATTTGTTGTGCTAATCTAATGCAATACTTAGGTATTCAGAATAAACCGCATATTTGTATATGACACTCTCTCATTAAGAATTTCGAAATTCGTAATAAGACAATATTAATCTTTCTCGCATAGGTATTTTATTCAGAAATTTGGATTTCAATGATTTTAAGGCGTTCTGAAGTACCAGAACTATTGTTTAATCTATCAAGTTCTTGATTGTATAAATTAAATAATGTTTGTCACACAAACCATTGCTTAATACAATTATTCCGCCGCTGATGCCATAAAGGAGACATAAATATATCTGTTCAATTGAAAATGGGATAAAAAATTGTCAAATAAATTTCCTTTGTTCCTCATGTTAAAATTTATTACAATAAAATGTTACTCGTGAAAAAGTAATATTAATATGTTCATAAAAGTAACACAAAACCAATTGTCGGCGTGTGAAAGTAATGAAGAAACCTTTAAACGACAAATTGTTTAACTAGAAAAATTTGGGAAAAAATAACTTTCAGTGAATTCTTCGTATATTTTCAAAATTTTGGCATTGAGTCATTTTCGAGATTAATTTAATTTATTTGATTATTCAATTCATCTAAAACTTCTTGACTCATCTTTTTCTCCATTCCCACTGTAATATATATTACCAAATGTTAAAGATATTTCCTTAGAAATTCCTGACAAAAAATAAATTATCTGCGGAATACACCCGGTAAAAAGGGTGTGCAATCGTAGTGGGTACATTGTTATGTACCTTTGTGGTTGTAGTATTTCTTTATCATTAATTAATGACAGTCATGAAAATAGTTTACAAAATTTCATCACAATGATTAATAAACTGAACAGTATTTCAATCAAATCGATCATTATTTTCGGAAAATATATTATTATGAAATGCTGATTAAATGATTGCTAGAATGTTTTAATATTCTTTATCGTGCGGTGGTTAATATGTGTACGACGTTTTGAATTGTTGCAGGCGCAGAGTGATGAGGACGATGTCGGACCCGACGATGTGGCGGTCAACGTGGAGGGGCGGGATGGCTTCATGGACGAATTCTTCAGCGAGGTAAGTCGCCCACCACTTGAACATCTCAAGACCCAAGATGTCACTGCGTAAGCATAGACGGAGCTTTTGCTCGGAGATGTGCATCCAAATCTAGTTGTAGAATAACTTTGTAGATACTCCAGTTGACAAAGGTCCATATTACTGCATCTTTAAACCATGTATAGATACTTCTTATTTGAACCGAATTTACGTCGGCAACATTTTAACCAATCAATAAATGAATAGATTCCATATGGTTATTGAAGGATGGGATGTCAGTCATTAAGACTTCAATCCATTCGAGTTTGAATAACGGACACACCTTTTTAATAATAATAATAAAAAAAAACCAAAACACTTTAATTAGAAGGGGAAAATATTAGTCTTAAACATACATATATTTAAGTTTTCATTATTAGTAACCGATTAACTGAGGGACTAAAATATATTTTTATTTGTACATACATATCTTTAAGTTTTCATTATTAGTAACCGATTAACTGAGGGACTAAAATATATTTTTATTTGTACATACATATCTTTAAGTTTTAATTATTAGTAACCGATTAACTGAGGGACTAAAATATATTTTTATTTGTAAATATTCAATAAGGAGATTCATTTTAAACTTCTCGCAATACCTTACCTCTCATTGTCTAAGCATTTGTCTATGGAAAATTATCATTGATTCTCCTGCTAAATAGATCCGAAATATTACTTCAGAAAGAAGTGATAAAAGCCATAAAGGTAAATGGAATATTTTTTGAAAATAGAATTGTGAACAAACTCCATTTTTATACATGCAGTGTAAATTACTTAAAATGACTAAAGGTTTTTTGCATTCTGAGTCATTCTTACTGACAACTAATTTCATGCGAATTATTATTAACGCCACCCTTGAGAGTAAAACTTTTGTGCACTCATAAAATAAGATTTGATTGACTCTTAGATTGTATATTTGACATATAATGTTATAAACATTAAATTCTTGAATGCTATTTTTTATTGCCAAACTAGTTTAAGTGCTTTAAATTTCAAAAAGTGTGTATTTTATGATAACTATTAGATACAATCTCCACCCCTCCCCGTTGTCATGGGTAGGTCGGGCAGGGTTTTATAACACCCATTCCCTATGACCTATCCTATGATACCAATTCAATCGAAGATTTGAGAGCCGACAAAATTGTACATCGATTTTTCTTTCAGCAAAGTCAAAATGATACTACTTCATATTCTTGAGAAAGTTATAGTTTATGTTTCAGTTTCTGTTGATTTTCTATCGAATATTGGACATTTTTTTTTCTTCTCCTGAAAGCCTGCCACTGGTGATGGCACTAGTAAACGTTTTAACATAGTTCAAAAGTCCTTGTAGAAATATTTTTATTGACTCTAAATTAGTAATGCCATATCTGAAAACTTTTAATCATGCTCAGGTTCAATCTGACAATACCGTATTCCTCATAGTACACCATGACGTCTATCATTTCACGTATGTCGACCTCTGAAGGTTAGTGGTAGTTTCTGGTTAAAAATATGTATCGTTTTTCTCAATTTACCATTGGTAAAATCCTTTCCTGGACATGGGTGTTTGTGTAGTCTTTTTTCCTTGAGTTAATCGCACGTGATTTGGTTAAATTTTCCTTGAACGTATCTACTGTATCTAAAGTGATTGGCAATTAGCTGTAATTAGAAAACATATTCATTTTAAAAACAAGACATATTGAAATACTCAAGTTAGATCTCCGGAAACTACTTATTTCCATCTGACACCGTACTGTATTATCATGATACGGTGGCATCATGATAATAATAATTATCGAAACAGAGCTTAGGAAAGAAGTGAACACCTTGCATTATATCTACTATGGGCGGACTTATGAGTAAGTCCAAATAGACGATTTTTCACTAGAGTAAAAGCAAAGTTATATTCTGAAGTAATTTTTTCAGCATTAATGATTATACTGTCCATAAGGTTATCATTTATTTTATTCTTATTAGCAGTGTTTAGATATATAACAAAATGTCACCAAAACATGAATTAATGGACATGTACTTCTATGACCATAAAATAATAATAATAATTATCATATTTATTTCAGGTATAAGTTCGTCTAATAAATAATTTTTATAAAGCATCTGCGACGAGTTCTAGTGAAGCATTCTAATATTAGGAATGTTTTTCGTACTTATCGTAAAATTACCAAAAATGTAAGTCTACCCATCGTAGATATTATAGCGATTCATTGTTTGGGATACACTTATTAACCGTATTCAAAGACTCCCGTCATAACGCGGGGTCTTTCGTTGAGAGCTTAGAAATATTCCTAAACCGTAGTCAGCGTAAAGAATCAATTTGACATTCTATTTTCAAGACAGAAATGTGGATGGTTACAACGCATATTTTATGTGGATCAACTTATTCCTATATGTATGTAATAATTTCAAGATGTATCAATAATCACTGAAAACAATTATGAAGGGCAGTCCTTTACGTTCGCACGGAAAATCCCGCAATCGTGTTCAATTAGAATCAGAATCCTGTCAAATCCAATACCAGCTTATACCATCGGATTCTTGTATGAAGATGTGTGTTTTTGAATCTCAAGAGCGTTTTTGCTCAGCACGCAATCATTTAACATAGCTATTGTACCAATATATAGAATATATTATCGCCCGTGAAGATGGTGGTCCTTTATTAACTGTCTTGTATAGTGTAACTCAAATAATACAATGCACAATCTCCCACGCACGGGAAAGAATTGACAACGTTCTCATTAGTAAATAGGTTTCTGACTATAATCCAACCGGAGTATGTTGACTGCGTACACGGCCAAAGAAAAATACCTGCATTAATTCATTATCCAACGAAGCCAATTATATGTTCACCAGTCGATTGCTGTTGTTATCTATTTAACTATTAAGGACCCTGCTGCCACAAGCAACAGCGGTGACAATCCGTGTCATCTGAAGAATTGCCATGTTGTGTGTGAATGTACTATATATTGTGTGGCGTTCGTGTATATCTGGCACGGTTGCGTCCCCAGACGGCAAACACCGACCACCGCTGCTCCAGGGCAGCGTGTCGGGAAGGCGGCCGGTATCACAGTATCGATTCCGTGCCGGATTGCTCATGGGAAATTTTGTAATCCACCGCCAAATAATCCATCGAGCCACTGCCAGCTTGGATAGTAACTAGGCTTTAAGTTTGAATAATTATAATATCCAGGATTGCAAACTCGGTCTGTTTTTTCGATCCCGGAATTATGAGATAAAGTATATTCTATACGATTACGTATATTACATATAAATTAGCACTTATTAATATTTTAACCAGAGGATTGGAGCGGACTAATTTTTGAATTGCTCCGCTCCGGTATCAATTTACACCAGCTACGCTCCGTGCTCCGGATGAAACTTTGTGATAGGACTTATTTTGCATTGTTGATTGCTGTCAGCCAAATATAGTCACCTTCATCGATTGCCTATCCTCGCTCAATATTAATTTCAGCTCATAAAATAGTCGCTTGACACTCGCTTGAATATTGGGTATACTTGATAGCAGTGTTGTCGTACTACGTAAAAATTGACAAATAATTGTTAGCGTATATAAAAAACATATTTAAACAATTTTCGGAACAGTGAAGCACTGAACATTTTCCGTGATTTCCGGCAACGCTTCTGCCCCGAACTACGCTCCAATGCTCTGGTTTTAACTCATCTTACGCTTTCCCCTCCTAAAAATTGGCATAGAGATATCAGGTTACCCTTGTATAATTCCGTCCTTACTCTTGCCACATTTAAAAAAAATGGTTGACCGAATTACCTGCAGCAACCAACCGTCCATTTCCATACGCTCCACATTTGAAGCGGTCATGTTTAAAAATACCTTTTACCATTTATCTTTGATTGATTGACGTAATAATAAACCACGAAAGAACGTGCAGGTATACTCAACTGTACATGGGGTGGCAGAAATGCTCCAAATATTTGCTCTAGAGATTATATTTACAATATATAATTTATATAGCTGCCCAAAATAACTTGAAACTCTCATCACTGACGCATCAATTTGTATGCGCCTTTTATCCTTCCCCTTTTCGCCAATCAATCTGAAGTTTTTTATACACTTCTGATCGTAACCTCTTTTAGAAATATATTTTGACCCGAAGAGTTCGCTAGGGGCTCTGTGACAATCGAAATAATTCTTGAACTCTACTCGTGAATATCTTTAAACCGCATGTTTAGAACGATTTCGTTGACCGCTCATATCATAATTGTATGAAAATTCCAACGAATCCAAAATAAATTTAATATTTTCTGGGCCTTTGCTATATAAAGTATTCCTCAAACACGGTTCTTTTAACAATATTACACTCATCACGTTAAATGTGTTAACAGTCAATTCTTGCTGAAAATGCATTATCCACACTTTTAAGGTGTTAACTGTCAATTCGTGGTAGAAAGACATTATATTTACAAAATAAAACACAAAATTGTGTTTTATTTAAAAAAAAAAAAGCATTATCCATACTTCAACATTTTCATACTGATGAGGAACAGTTTCGCTCATCGCGAGCATTATCAACTAATTAAATATATATCTTAACAATGCCATTCATATTAAATTGAGTCTTAATAATTACAATGAAACAATTGTTCAAGAAACTTATGACAAGAAGTTACATATAATCATGCAAATTAAACACAAAAGAAATTAAATAGTCTACAATTAAAATGTTAGGACCTCTTACGAATCTATAACTACTGAAACATTAAATGTAAGAAAAATATAATGAGTTTAAAAATAATTCATTGCTTGAAATAGCAATGATAAATACTGTCATTATTATCACATTCATTATTTTCCGTCAATATAATGCTGAAGTTATGACGTTACTAATTATCTCGAATTCAATTTCTATGTCGATATCCAGCCACCCTTTGGGAGACAGAAACAGTAAGACGGCTGTGTACTCCGTTCATTAGACACTGATGATGATTGCATGTAGGCAAGATTCTGCCTGGAATACTTTCGGAAGTAACGATGTTGTCAGCTCTTTGTTTTCGTTTATGGTCCGCAAAGAGTGGGAAAATATGGGCTAATAAAATGGATATAAACATTAAAATGCCGTGTGAGTGGCGCTGAGGAAGTATTTTATTCTTTTCGGCGCTCGACGACGCACATTTCTTTCTCGTTTCATTAAATTTCGCACCAACACGCACACGATTTCATCATTACAGAGTTAACTGACTGGGGTATACACCCTCGCTTATTATTATCGGAACGCAAAAACACTGTCAACTCACTCGGTGTAATAATAATCCGCAGAAGATATAACTTTATTTCAACGATTTTCTTCTATATTTAGACAATAGTATAATTGATTATTGAGACATGATTAATATTATAAAAACATAACGGCTTAGACATGAATGGCTTCTTATAGGGTGACTGTTGTTATATTTGTAGTTCTAAGACAATTTCTGTGAAAATGGCATTTTTGCAAAATGTTTTTTTACGAGTCTTATTCAAATGGCCGTGTCCGTAGTTGAGTATTCAACGCTTTTAGAAGTTCGTCTTGCTCAGTCGCGATGTCCACCGTCTCGCCCGCAAAGCACAGAAACTTTCATTATTGATGGTTCAATCGATTTATGAATTTGTGATTAAATGCAAGGATATCTATAATGTATTTGCTCAGTCCCGTCCACCCATACGATTCTAAAAACGGAGCGCAGCTAGAGCGATTAGCTTACTAGTAGTCCTTTCCTTGTCCCATCCTTATACCCTTACTCTCTCTGAAAAATAGACATTGCAAGACTAAATATCAATTGAGCCTTCGAGAAGTGAAGTGAGCCAAGTGATAAAATGGTTAAACTTGTTTATTGAAAGCTTTAGTTAGATGATCTTCTTACATTAATTTACACGTCATTTAATTTGACTTCTTACAGAATAAAATACCTTTGCCGTCTGTATTTACTTACTTCATGTAGAATACCAAAACGCATCAAACTCTTTATTTTTGAAATATCAGTAAGCTCACTGCATTTCTCATTGGCTCAATTTCTGTTGATGTGCTGCATCGAGTTTGTAATAATGCTTATTTTTAATGCTTACGCTTTTTATTTCGAAGAATAGCAATCGGCTGTGGCACACAAGAAGTGATAAGAACTAAAATATTTTTAAACTTGTTGCCAAGGAAGACCTAAGATAATTTCCTAAGAAATAACATTGATAATTTTTTATACTGCTTAAATCCAAGATGTCGATGTTTGCTATTCAGCTGTGGGTCTTGTATTTACGGCACACGTTTCGTCTACGCGCGAGAAATCCTAGATAGGAAATCGAATACCGTCGACGAAGCTTAAAGTTTATTTTATGTTACGTCTCAATTCACACGTGAAAATTACTGATACCTGTAATTAATAACTGTCGACAAATTGACTACCATACTTTCTTCGTAGTCTAAGAAGATCTAAGATAACATTAACTTCTAATTTAGTATTTTCATTTTGCGTAAATTGAAATCAAAGTATTTAATTGCCGTCGACTCTTCCGACCATTCAGGTCAGTGCGCATTTTCATTTTTAATCAGTCTTATAGGGAATAATAAGAGAAACTTAACACAATATGCTTTTTAACTTGAAAATTATAAAAAAAAACAAACGAAATTACAATTTTAATTATTATAAAAACAAATATAATTGTAAAATTTTATTTTCTCAATTAATTTGTGATTTTTATTTACAAACATTCTCTTCGTTAATGGCTCCCCTGATTCAGAATTTGCTTAAAATTCAAAAACTTTAAATAAATATCATGTATGAAAACATTTTAGTAGAACCAATCGCGGATAAAATAGCAAAGCCGATTTGTTTCAATTATTTTTAAAGATATTTTATATATGTAACCATAAGGGCCCCGTAAAGCGCAGTGCTGCGATTTATTTTGATATATTATAATTTATTTGTGGAACTTGAGTTCAGAGTGGGGGCACTTGATGACTCGCGAGTCATTGGTTGCCGACACCTGGATTAAACTAGTCTACGGAATGTTTGAAATTATCATTCGACTTTACTCGATTGGAATCATATCAGGATGATAAGTGATACCTCTTGTTACAGATTAAATCTGTAGTGTGAGACCTAAAAAGCCAAGCTTAGTGCCACCGAAGATAATATCTCAGGTGTATCAGTATCAACAATTATAATTAGACAACATAAAATTTGGGGCTTCACAGTTCCTGTTTGGAATCATATTGGATTCAACCATAGTTTCTATATCGCTGTATGAATCGTACAGTCACCGTCATTCATCATTTAGGTGCTTTACTTGATTTCCCGTTTCCTAATAGATTACACCGTAACTCTATTGAGAATCTCACTTTACACTCATATATAATAAAAAAAATTGATATAATTGACATGGCTTAGTCACTACCAACTAGTCTCACTACTATATGATATATTATACTCTGTGTAGGTATATTCATGGATGTGACATTTCGTTGACTTCTAGAATTGTCAATTTCATCAAGCCTAGTCTAAAGTTAATTATAATTCCATATTCTTTACTTCCACGATTCTGTTTTTATAATTACGTCGCACACAAAGCGCGTTTGACAGTTCACTAACTTTATTTCTTAGCGGTTGCATCTGCGAATTCCATGCATGGCATTTACTATCCTTAAGTACTAAGGTTAAATTATGCATGGAGGAATGTGTAAATTTAAACGTTACATGTATCTAACTCTAACACATTGTAAATCAATTGAAAAAACAATGTATAAAAAAATATCCGGTCGGATGGGTATTCCTAACCCTTGATAATAAAACAGGTTAGGAATGTTGGGATGGAAACCTTAGACTTCTAATGGATAACCTTTTCTTTTTTTGGAAGGCCGCACTTGTTGTTCATTAATTAAACAAAGCTCTATTCAAGAAACTTTGATAAAATATACTTAAAAATGTATTATGAATATGTACATCATTTTGTAAATTAATTGACAATGTGTTCTGACAAAATGTTGTACTACAATGCCGTAGGTTTCTCATAACTGCCCTAAACCGTCACCACTCTGCGGCGGTGATCGCCAACAATCGCAAAATCAATTAAACCAAAGTTCTTTCAGAAAATAAATTCATTTAATTGTACGTTTTCCTTTGTCCAATCTGCCCCTGCCGGTGACTTTTCCGTGCTGTGTGACGTCTGTCGTAGCGCACACACTCGCGCGGAATATAAATTCATTACAAATGGGTGTTTTTCGCGATTTGTCAGCGCCGTGTAAGGCGGGAGGGGTAACTCGAGGCGCGCAGGTAAATCCGATCGTGTGAATCGAAGCGCCCGCAAAAAATACACCAGTCCACGACAAAGCGAAAAAGTTAAACACACTTTCAATGGAAAGTGTCTGACGGAAAATGTCGAATTTTTTGATCGCAATAGCTTTACGATGACATAACGCAAAGTTAGACGAATGATATATTATTTCATTTTATTTTCCATCGGAGCTGGTATTATTTTCAGCAAGGGAGATTTAAATATAAAGTTTTAGTCAAATAACGTACCATACTATTATAATGACTAAGACAAAAAGCTTCAGTTAAGCCGAGAAGGAAAGTTGAAGTTTTTTTGGTTGATTACTGCGAAGTAAATAAAACTCTTGAAACAGTTTTCTTCTTAAAGAGATTTTATGTTAAATGAGTCGTCAAGAAGCAAAAATGGCTCTCGAGTTTTGTTATTTATTGATCACACAAAATGTACACTCGCTTTGTCGGATAAATCATTACAGAATCACAAAACATAAATACTCCATTTAATGTTGAAAATATTTGAATCGCTTAAATAGTGAACACACAGGTGCTCTCACTCACCATTGGGTAGTGTGTAGTGTATATGCTTTCGGACGAGAAAGTTACACACTCTTTGTAGATTTAAAGCATGCACATCACCCGATCGCCGTTACGGTACAATGCTATCTATCAATAAAGGCGATATTATGTTATTGCATATTGCACTTGCTGCATGTAATCTAGCTTAGCCAGTTAAAACAATTGTATGCAATCAAATGTTTATAACTAATTAGGGTAAATAAATATACTCATTAGTAAGACTCTTAACTTCAAGCAATGATAACAAGAACAATGCTAATAAGAGAATAATGGATATGCAATTAATTTAACTGTGAATTAGCCGTACGACAGTAGTTAAAGTAGATAGAATAAAAATAGTCTATATTAAAGAATATGTAGCATATCTTATCTTTGTTTTCATTAAGTAATATTATATAACATTAAGTTTTTTGTAATATCGACGAAACATAAAAAATCCTCGGAAATCTGTCTCACTTATTGACAACTGAATTAAGTAATGATAAAGTTAACATTTCTTTTTAAAATATCAACAATGCGAGAGACACAAACACCCCATCACATATAATATATTATCATAAAACAGATAACCTTTACAACATTCTATTTATAAAAATAAAACATATTTTATGCTAATGATCCCATAGTTTCGCTCATCGCGAGCATCTTCAACAGATAAAGTGCCTTTCCAACAAGAATGACTTTGATAATGACTTTGCCGGGAATTGAAGACATTCCCCTCTGATTGCGCTAGGGTACAGCTCTTACCACTAGACCACAGAGGTCGACGGCTGAGCCTGTATTTGTGATAATTTGTTACTCATGATATAAATAGAAAATACTAGTTTCGACATAATTGAACATTAAAGTTTGTTTCGTAATTTTAAAATAGTTAGTTAAAGTTTTATTCAGTTCCTTTTGCAGTTTATGATAGAGTATAATATTACGAAATTCGAAAATTCTTATTTGTATCTAGTTATTTTACTTGTCAAACTGATGCTTTAAAGTTACTGGGCTATATCAATAAATGTAAAATTGAGATTTTACTCTTAAATGGGGGGCATGTTTTTTTATGTAAATAGCTTTCAGCAATCGTTTGGCATACTCATTTGGTATTTTATCTCATCGTTGCTTTCATATAACGATATGCGGTGTTTAAAATTTATTTTGATTTGAATATAAAATTAATATTGATTTTCCACGCAATGTATTTCAAAACACGTCTTTCTCGACATAATTCCACAGGAACTGGAACTATATTGCTTAGTAAATAATGAGGATTCCAACTATTCGTCATTATCAGCTATTCAATTAGTTTATGACGTATTAAAATAATATTAAAAATTCATTTTGAAAAATTAATAACAACACTATATAAATACACGTTCGAAAACCGCTCCACTGTATTACAATTTTTAAAAATTGCAGCTGCGTCGGATTGCTACAACGGTATTTCTTTTACTATTGAAATTACGGCAAATTCGTCATTCGTCAAACTCGAAGTATTACGGTAAGATATTGAAACTTGGGCGAGTTGGATGGTGGCAAAAATAACCAATACCTGGGGTATTCGTTATTGTTTTTGAAATATTGTGATGTTATTTTCGTCGATTTTGTAAAATATTTCATTTAAAATTATTACGAATACTATTCGAAAAGTTGCCCGAACATCGAATAGCTAAAAAAGGGCCGAATATATTCGGATATTGACTATTCGATTATTCGAGTTGGAATCCCTAGTAGGTGGTAATCTTAGTAGGGCGGTTGTCCCTAAAGTCAGCCGTCACCAGTAATCTGCCTTTTGAGCTTTGAACTGAAATAATTGTGGATATATTTTAAAAAAAACAGGTTTTTTTACATTCGTGTAGCTAGTGTTGCCACTTGCCAATGTATATCTGCACTATACTGACCTATATGAGGCAATACGCAATTAAAAAAGCACACTTCGCAAGTTTCGACAAATTCATGTTGTATAGCGGAGATCGCTAACAAAAAATTGCTGCTGTGATCAACTTGAAAAGGCATGTTGATCTGCCATTTCTTGAATTCTGCATGTTAAGTGCTTTTATTATACATAATATAGTATTTTACGAGGGTATTGAGATAAAAATATGGAATAACCTCATTATTTAATTAGATATTAGACGGCCGACCACTGGCATAATGATGTCCACTAAGTGTCCAGTATCCAGGCCCTTGGCTGAGCATTATTAAATTGTCTGATCGACAGTCTGTACGATTTTCGCTCTCGCCATGCGTTCTACCAGAACCGAAATCGTCAACCTAACAGATTCTTTTTAATTGATATATTTTCGTTATATCTTTTGCAAGAAATAGAAAGGTATTCGACCATTTTTATTCTCGAATAAGCAGGGATAAATCGTCAGTTGAATGCAGAACTATGTTGACTATCTTTGTTTTCCCGAAAAATGGTTTTTTGGCCTATTTTAAAAGTTAGGTGATAATATATAATGTGTCAAAAGCGTTTCATTATAATTTTAATGTTTCGATTGATTTTCACTATTGAAACGAAGTATTTCTGATAGGCAGATATAGAAAAATGTCTTGAAATAGCTCTCCGGCACAATTTACAAATAAAGTCAGTTAACCTAATTGTGCTGACGAAAAAGTTTTTTCGTAGATTTTATCCTCTAATCAATTTTTAAAGCCTTTTGTTTTATCAGTTGGAAATTCACTGGCGAATGCTTCCCACTAGAGTCTTTAATCCATTTTCTAAGGCAATTTTATATTTTTAAACGCTTTTTGTTTTTTACACGAGGAACTCGAGTTATAGATTCAAACGACCCAATGGATTCTTGGTTCCTTGTTGATTTTTCATTTTTAATTGCTCGATTGGTAGCTTCATTTAAATTACATTACTTCGAAATTCAAAGACTTTCTCGCCGAGTTCAAATCGATCCAAAATTTTTGACGTTTCTCTAAGGAAATTATTTTCCTTGTAAATGTTCGTTTATTTCCGTTGGTAATCGTGGTTTTAAATAAATATTAAATAATGATGACTGACAAAAAAATAAGTGTTGATAAAGTGTTTGCACATTGCATCGATATTACGAAAATTTGTCACTTAAAAAAAAACTTAAAAATATATAGATAAATTGGTTTTCGATTCGGCCCTGTTTGAAAGCATGCGAAGTGACACAACCGTACATATGTAGAGGGTAACCGATAACTTCTTATTTTTTCTCTTTTGCTTACATCAAAGCAGAACGAGAGAGAAAGAGAAAAATTCATGATATCCGTCACCGCGATATTCCTGTTGATGGCCGAACACTGGCGACGAAAGGCTGGACACTGGATTTTTGGGGTCGATTACTGGGAGAATTGGAATTTTTTTGTAAACTTCTTTTATTTTATGCTTGGTACAATATTAACTATTTTATTTTTAGTTGGTTACATAGTTTAATCCCTGTTTAATGGAATACCATCGAAAAAATATGTATTCATCATTCATTGACTCAAAATCCCTTTTGAAAGTACACCTGTCGCTTAACTTGCTGAGCACTGCGACATGACCCTACTTAGTATGTCATTCCGACAAGGAGAAATTTGAAACCGTAATATTAATTTATTAAAAAAAATATATGTATATATAATTTATGAACTTATATATTATAATGATGGATTTTTCACCCCTCTTGAATTGTTAAGATTCTCGAGTTCTCACGTTTTTATTCGGGGATTTCTATAATAATGCGTAACCGGCGGCGTTAAGATGCGTCACCTTTTTCTGGTAGGTTTAGCCCGTGATTCAGTCTCTGAAAAGAACCACCCCCAACCCCATTTAAGTGGCGATAAGTGGTCGGGGGATGCTGCCAGTAGCGTGCCGGATGAATCTGTATTTAAATTTACAAAATGCGAAAAGGATACAACATTCATTAAATTTTTAGACTGCAACATAATGTCATGTGTACCCAAATAAATTTAAATGATATGTTGAAAAAAATTATGTACACAAGGCAACAAATTTTCTCACAGATAAGAAATAAAAATATAACAAATGTATATAAATCACAAAAAATATCCGGAATGATAGACATCTTTGAAACATTTTTTGATTACCACAATAAAAGCAGAAATTAGATGTGCATGACGAAATTTAAATATTTTATTGTAGGTACTATTCAATAATAATTGTTAAATGTATAAAATCGTTAAATTATTGTGAAGAATTTTATTGTAGCTAATATTTCATGTAAAATATTTTTAACTATGTCGCAGACATTCAATATGGAGACAAATGAGGTTTTTCGCAAAGGCCTTTGTTAATCAGTCGGTCAAAAGTTGGTTGCCCCACCTCCACCCGTTATGTGTATGCAGCCGCTGCTTCACGGCCGCCTTCAATGACACAATGACGATCAAGAAAATAAACAAATTTAGGCATCATGTTATTTTCACGATACATAGCTGCACGGGACAGATCCTTCTATTATTACTCTTCGAAAGATAGATTTTATACAACTGAGTAACAAGCAGTTCGAGTAGAAAAACAATCTCTTCAGATTAACTCCATTAGGGGTTCATATCGACACTCCCTACGTATAATCCCGTATCTGCAAACATTACATTTTACAGGAGAACTTCTCAAAGATTCAAAGCTCAGTTGCAAAGTAACGGCTGCATCTATCTTCTTCAGAACTGGGAGAGCGCTATTTTAAATCTGGTTTCTTATTTTGTATAAAGCTTTCCTGAACAGTTTATAGTTATTGAAATATTACAGATACGATATTGAACTTTCATATATGTGGTTCATTACTTGTTTATACTTTACGAAAAAACGGTGAAGTAGGTACTGTTCCCAATGTTTTTTGATGCATACCTGTAGAACTGAGTGCGTAGACAACAAAAATGCAAAAGACATATAATCGCGTATGTGGCACTTACGTGATTACACGTAGGGAGTGTCGATATGCTCCACATTGGGAGCGGCTATTGTTAATAAAACAAGGATTAAGTAAAGAGAGAATATGTTGTAAAAATTAAAGACAGTGTTCCATTTCGCATAAAAAATCAATCACCGGATGGTTTAATAAAAACGAAGAGCATTACAATTCGACGACTGGAACATTGATTATCTTACTCATCGTTCAATGTAAGTCTGTGCACGCTACTGGAGGCTTCCTGGCACCCGAGTATGAATTGATGACTCGGCGGGATTTGTGTTTTTTATCTTTTTTATTATTCATCCGAGTCAAGTCGCGCGACTTCGCCTCCGGCCGAAACACTCGTGCGATACGCGACATGACAATCGACCGGCCGGCCGACCTACTGCCGGCGGATCGTCTCCAGCTGTCTGCCGGGGAAGCGCCACCCTGACTGGAGGGCGACGGTCGACCCGAGGGGTCGGTTACGCAGAAAAAAACCATGTACCAATTATCTGATAGTAAACGAGACCCATCAGCTATATACTTGCCTAGATAATAAATTCGATCATGACTCATGATATGAATTCACCCATTCACATAGTTCATCTGAATTCAACCCAATATTACATCAAATTGGTTCTGATATGGATATAATATCAATCCGTCGAACACATATTAAAATTATACTGTTTATTTGATGTTCATTTTTAAACCATTTCCGCTCCCAATGTGGAGCACATGGAATCCTAATGGAGGTATCTCAACAGATGTTTTTCTACAAGGAATGCCGGGCGGCGCCTTTCGAAATTTATCTACTTTTTTCAACGTCAAATTAATTTGAAAACAGTTTGCATCCAACCGGTTACCGGTGTTCAAATAAACAAACTATAACCGTTTAACAAAAAAACATCACATATCATGAAAATATAATGATTTTTTAAAAAAAACATGTCCACTCTCGATGTGTAGCATATGGCCTCCTAACGCAGGTATCTCAACAGAAGTTTTTCTACGAAAACTGCGACGGTACTCGGCCAACCTCTGGTAGGAATAGAAGGATAGGGTTAGGACAGAACTAGTGGTTAGCTAATCGCTCTCGCAAGGCCTGATTTGAGGGTCGGATGGCTGCGTGGGAGGGAATTCTAGACATCACAAACATCCATGTCTACTAACAGAAATCCATGTGAGATCCGTAACCGAAGCCAACGACGTTGACCACTGCACCACGAACCCGATGTTTATTCCAATCAGTAAACGAGTTTTTTTCCCACGAAGTTTTCGGCTGACGAAATATTTTGTTAATAAGTACTAGCGGGAAGGGCTATAGAAACTAAGTAAATTGTACCCACTCTAGCAATAAAATATCAAGAAATTATAGCCCGCGGCTCCGCATAATTTTGACAGGAAAATATATAATTTAAGACATCGACTGAGGGTGCTTGATGGAATTTCAATATCAAATTTGGATTATTGAGATTTTGTACACTTCCATGTATTTTGTCACTAACGACCCTGGTTTCGCCTTTCGGCATCTTCAGGCATTCGAGCTCACGAATGGACTCGAACTGTCAGTTAAATACATGGAAGTGTACAAAATCTCAATAATCCAAATTTGAGGAAAATATATGTTAAAAACAACACTTCATCTAAATTATCAGATAACATAAACGACTGAAGAACTAGCAATTTTGTACTTTTACTATCTATGTATCGTATATCTAGGCAAATTTGATATCACGACTGTATCTAATCTGAACTCTAGTGACGTCATTATATTATATATAGATCTCGGGGTGATATTATTACTGTACCAATCGCCTGGAAACTTTATCAACCCTCAATTTAAGACCTAAATAGTTTTTGAACTTGGGGTTATCGCTGAAAGTATAAATCACCTTTGACAACTTATTTATACTTCGGTCTATCCACTATTACAGACGATGTACGTTGGTTGCTTACCCAAGTGGTACGTGTGGGGTGGTGTAGGCAGTGTACAAACAGAATCTCGGCGCCTATGACTAGTTTCTGCAGACATTAATTATTATTGACAAAATTTTCGCAATTTGTTATTTTTGCGATATTGATGTTAATAGCGTTAGAATAGTTGTTATCTGTGACTTGGTTTTTGGATTGAAATTGAGCTGAGCTGAAATTGAGCCTTCGTGTTTGTCAAAATGACCGTATATCAAAACTTAGATATGTTTAAAACGAAAATATATGCAGCCTATGTTTTTCAATGAGACGAATAATTTACAATATCAACGTGAGAAAAATCAAACAAAAATCTTCAACTGGCGAAATTCTAAGATTGAAAATTGCCAAGCTAGATGAAATGCAGACCATTAGTCGAATATTCATGTTGTAAACTTCGTACGGACAGTTTCATAAATTTATTTTTTAGTCGATTTATGGGTTTGTGTTCGGAAGTATGAATGTTCACTAGTCGTATCGTAGCTCTATCCTTCTATCCTCACTCTCTCCGACAAAGTTCTCGTAGAACAATTTTTATTGATAAAAGCTCCGCTAGGAATCCATGTGTACCACATAAGGAGCGAACATGGCTCCACAAAAAGCAAAGACAGATTATGCTAACATAAAAACGTGTATTGGCAACATTCTATTCGGAAAGTAGTTGTAGGAAACACCGTTATAAAACTACAAAATCAATTTGAAATGCATCTAAACTCTCCCCAATAAAAAATTGTATAGTTTTGTCATTTAATACTTTAATAATAATCAATAAATACACACAACCTCCGCGTTTTTAACGACATCTTTATTAATAACTGCAAGGCCAGTGAAATTAATCCATACAAACACCACTGCAAAATAATTATGGAAAGTCAGTTTGCTGCCTACGTAGACCACAAATATTGAATGCATGCTCGTGTTTCATTTGTAATATATTCATTGAAAACTGCATCCACGGCATTTCGTGGTTCTTTTGATTCAATTTAAACTAAATTTTCAACACCTACAAAACGATTTGACGCAGTATTCAGCTATTTTTTTATTGTACATTTATTGAAACATAAATATATTATATACATAATAATAATCTCGTCGGTGTTAATGTATAATTTAACTTCGTCACGTCACTTGGTTCATTCTATTTGCTATATTTATGACTATGCGTAATGCCATAAGCGTCTTGCCATTTTTTCAGTAAAGGTGATGAATTAATTTCTGTTTGGTGATTAATGAGTTTATTACTTTGCTTTATTTCTAGCAATGTGTTACTGTTCGAGAGCATTATGTCTATGGCTTTTTTTGCAAAAATGTAGACATACCGGGTCTGAATTACAAATTATATTGTGTGATTCTTTTAAGACGTGGTTCGTGAATTGGGATTCGGTTTGTTTTAAATTATTAAATGACCTTATTTTAGGTTCTTTAACTCTAGTTGAAATACTCCTTTCTGTATGTCCAATGTATAGCGAATCACAAAAATATCCTATGTTAGTACCGCTGTGTAAATGGCATCTTGATTTAATGAAAAGACACTGACAGACAACACTTTTTTTAACCATGTCCACTCGCAATGGAAATCCATATGCATATTTTCTACGAGAACTGCTTGTTACTCAGTTGCTCAACCTCCCTTTTTCGAAGAGTCTAATGACAGAAGGATACAGGACTAGTGGTTATAAAATCTCTCGCTCCCCCCATTTTTAGAATCGGATGGGTGAGAAGGAATTTTAGACATCACAAAGCAAGTCTATGAACAGAGATCAATAAATCGATCGTAAAATCAATTTATGAAACTGTCCGTACAGGATTTGAACCCGAGAAATCCGTAGCTGAAGCCAATGACGTTGACCACTGCACCACGGAATCATCGACTACACTATACATGATAAAATTGAAGCCGGAATACAACGAATTGATAAAATTCTTGCAGAACCAAATACTTTGTTATTTTTAACTTGTTATCATTCTCGTTTGTGTGCGAACCGCCGTTTTTTGATTTTTCAACCTCATGGCACTTCTTTTGACACAAAACGGTAGACACATTGAGATAAATCAACATTATAAAAGTCATATACACTGTCGGTATCCAACCGAAAACGCTTTGATGACATAGCGGGTGTTGTACCAATACCTCTAACCTAACCTTGCATCAATGCGACGCGTTAATTTATTGACATTTCCCCTTTCGTATCATCGACTGTATCCGGGCAGCGAGATTTCCCACTTACGTAACTCGGGAATTTATTGAAAAGCCGAACGCTACGTTTTCAGCTGCCCCGAGAAGCACTATGTATTCACGTGATAAATTTTCAAATTACCGCGAAGTGTTTATTTGCTCTGGGTGACTGGCTACACTCCGTCATGATGTGGTCTCGTCAATTCACGTAATAATTATTTTATTCATATTTGATAACCCACCTCATAAGTGTAGCCACTAGCTTTATTTGACTTTTGTATTTCAATTTATTACACATTCATGAATACATAGTCAGGTACTTACTACTACTTGAGTATATTTATCAATATTGAAATTATTACCAGGTGGCAGTGCCGCCTATCGAAGTTTTTGCATGTGATTTAGTTCTGCAACAGAAATTATTTTGACTTAAATCACATTTTACGTGTTCTGGTACATCTAAAAATTATTGCATTTTTTTTCCTCAATAAGGATTTTTACATTCTATAGTTTTATTCTCACTCCCAATTTGAACTCCTCACGGAACATCTCAAAAGAATTTGTGTTTCCGAATATTGTTTGTTATTAAATTCCTTAACCCTGATTTATTGGGGAAATTAGGGATATACGGATGGAGCTAAAAAAACCCACGTTAGCGAATCGCTCTCGCTACGTTTCGATTTTAGGATCGGATGGGTGGGAGGAAACGTAAACAACACAGATATGCACTTGAACACAAATTTGTAAATCGATTGAATAATTAATTACGTGTCCGTACGTGTATTCGAACCCTGGACACCGCAAACGAATAAGACGTCGACCGCTCGGCAACTGAATCGGTATTATGGTCGTAAAAATCGAACCTGTCCAAACAAAGCAGAGAAAAACGAAACCTGACGGTAAAAACAGTATTTAAATTTCCGTAAAATGTAAATGGTAGAGTTTTACTGTTATAGTTCTTCAGTAGAATTTTGCTTTCTTCATATCTGTGAAGAAATTTGAGAAATTCTGTACAGCGTAAGAGCGTGTAGCTACAAAAGAAAATATTGTAGTAACCTTTTCGAAACGGTATACTTTTATCCGTCCAAGGATAACATCGAGAAAATAATATTTTTACTGGGAAGATTTCCCGCTTGAGCAAACATCTGTGATATATCGCTGTCGAGACGGCCTCTCTCAGATTGTAATAAACATATATTATTGTTACACAAGAAGCGTGGTGGCACATTCTGTTTTCTCATTTTGTGAAAGTATGGCATTAAAAAAATATATATATTTTTGTCTTAAAAACTGTTATTAAATACTTGGCAAAATGTATTTTCTTCTTCCGTGACCGTGACACTTTCGTAAAAAGTGCTTGGTCTCAGCGCGAAGGGATTTTTGTTTTACTATTTGTTTTAGAATGATTGTCAGTAGCACAGCTTCACCTCATTTTCTATGGAAAGTAATTCTATATAAATTAAATTATTAGGACTGGTTAGCCAATTAGTTGTGAGTTATCCTGTTATTAATTCTTCTTCTTTTGTATATTTGAACTATACAATTTCAAAAAAAGCATCCGCAAAAAGGGATAAATTTCGGAAAAGAAATTTTTGTGCACTGATTTTTTCAAAAGATTTATGCATTTATATACCTCCACAACACTTAACATCCGATCCTAAGGTACGTAGATTGTATTAATTACTAACTACATCCTTTTCTTTACCCTCTACTAAGTAAGAGGTTGAGCGACTGACTTACTACCAGTTCTTGTAAAAACAATTTGTTGGATATGTTCCGTTAGTAGTCCGTATTCTCCACACTCCAAAATTTTACGTGTTTTATTGACAGTTATAGTTCAAATATTCGAGGAGAGGCACACGTCTTACAGACTTTTTGGTCGCTTTTCTCGCAAATGCCTAAAATACAGCTACGGTAGTTTTATTTATTATGTTATAAAAATTTAAGCACATCGCTCGTAAGCAGGCCATCAAATCGCTAGACACCGAATCGAGCGTTATGTGCAATTATAATAGCGCCCGGTATATATTTGACACATCCAAGATAACCCACGTGACGTCGTCATTCACGATACGCTATCTCCGAAATGTGTGGGTGTGCGATTAGTTAATCATTAATCAAATAGCGAATACTGATATGTTTAAAAATAGATTCGCAATGTGATATTATATCTCCCGTTTTTTCACTCACAATATACAACAATCCACTTGTGATATTTTTTGCTATCGAATATTTCCTTTGCTATCGAATATTTTGCATACCAAAGGACTGTATCTTCGTACCGAGAAGTGACTGTCCATCGAATGTTAATTCGCTATAATTGTAAAATAAAATTTCACATCAATCTTAACGGGAGAACTAATATTTCTTTAAAATATTAAGGAAACTTATGTAAACTCACCCGGATTATGGCCATATCAGTAACAATTTCGTTGCGCAATATTTAAGATCTTCACAGTGAGATTATTTAAAGGCTGTTTTTACACTTTGTGAGAAAAAAATAATCATGTGCACGGATTCTCAGAGAATCGTCGAAAACATAAAGTACATTTTCGATATAGTTTCTCTTTTCACGTTGTGTTTCCTCTAATTTTACCAACTTGAATTCGTATTGCAACTCACTCGCCCTTTATTCTTTTCTGGCGCTTCAGTCCGAGGTGAACCTTGGCCGAATCAATTAGTCTCCTCAACTCCACTCGGTCCTCCGCTCCTTTCCTGAAGAGTTGAAAATGTTAGGCGTTTTGTAGATTTTCACTCATCCACGCATAATATAACAAATCGTACTATGTCTGGCCCGCCGTAGAGGTTATTGATATTAAACTCATAGTTGTGCTGATGTCGCCAAATGCCATCCCCGCAGACAGGGTGGAAAATCCGGCCTTATAAAATGTAATTTCTTTGTGATCGTTTTTATAAATAGCATTTACAATACCAATGACTACACCGCATGCATGAAAGAACGACCGACATACATCTAGTGAACTTAAACTCACCCCATACCTTCAGGAATGAAATTAAGCTACTGGTAAGCTAGAAAAATACATTTTTAGCATAATTATGTTTAAATTATACTTGAACCATGAAAATCTTATATTTCATTCAGTTACCTTGTTAATTCGAAACTACTTGAAAGAAGTAGGTAACTAAGAATCAATCTCTCCATAGATCTTGTTTCTTTATAACATATAAACCTCGTTAACGGGTTACGCGTAGGATAGTTCATGCGTAGAATACGGCTCGGAATTATTTATAGTGTCGTAGAAAGAGAATGCAATATTTCAAAAAGTACCGGCGCTAGTCTTGAGTCTCCCGGGAAACGAAAATGAGAAGCTACGCCGTAGACGCTGCGTAGCTGCTCGCCCGTTCACATAATATTATTATTTATTAGATTAGATTTATTGATAGGCCGATGATAAGGTGGCTCCTGTTTTATTGGCTTTTTATTGGCGTATCGGAAAAAGCTGCCGTACGATGCGCTGCGAAAGAAAAAACCATCGTGAAATTTTGATAGGGTGAAATGAATAAACACTCAAGATCCTTTTAGCTGTACATTTTTTTTACGAAAACCCTTCTCGAGTACCGGTCACAAAACCGTTTTCATATTTTAAACACGTATCTATCAATTCTTTACTTTAATATACATATGGTAAAGAAGAGTCAGTTTCCAATGTAGACCGTAAGGTCTCTTAATAAGAATTGATTGTAAATTGGTGGATTGAGATCATTTAAAATATCGCCTTAGAGTGCATGATGAAACTTCTATATCAAATTCGAATCTTTAAAATTGTATACACTTTCATAAGTTTCCACTTTCCACTTACGACCCGGGTCAAAGCAACCTTAACTTACAAGCAATGCTATAAGAAAATTTGCAATTTACGAGTAGTCCTAGGAGTCCCCGTCTCTACCAACAAATTGTATGGCGGTTGTACGAATATCGTCTCTCAACTCCGTTTTTCGTCGAATGTAACATATATTTGAAAAGATTTCTTGTGAGTTTATTCAATGTTTCTTTACTTTAGTCATTATATAATTTACGATTCATCGAAAACCAACATATATGCATGTTACGTAATAATTAAATCGTCACAATAAATTATATCGTATAGTCGTCATAATATATGTAGTGAATGGCACGAAATGCGATGTGTGGCAGGGTAGATTTATTAGAATCGTAATTTATCACAAAATGCACACTTTGAATTGTCGATTAATAACAATCTTTGATTACGACTAGGCTTTATAATTATACTCTTTCAAAGTATGTTAACAACTTTATTCCTAATATGAAATTAAAATTGATAATTTAGTTACTCCACTGGCTGTGTAATTAGATGTAACGCGTTTCGTTTCTTTAAGAAGCATCTTCAGACTAACTATATCGAACCATAACTAACTATATCACCTCCAAACACTTGTAGTTAATTTTATAATTAGTACTATCATTGTTTGGGTCTTACCATCTCCCCACGTCCAGTAGAAGGAAATAAATCCACTCTACTCTTCATTTTTAATTAAGATGCTTCTTAAAGAAACGAAGCGCGTTACATTTAGTAACACAACCAGTGGAATAACTAAGTTATCAACCTTAATTTAATATTAAAACACCAAAGTTTCCGCCGAATCCATCCAAATTATCTTTATTCCTATTAACATTAAAAATACTACATTTAATTACCCACTATTTCATATTATTAAAATATGCTAGAATTCATCGTAATTAGTTCAAAATATCGATTTCATGACTCCGCAGTAAATATAACGGACCACTCGTCTGCAAAAATACCGGCTGACGGGCCGTACAACAACATGGCTTGTAATTATAGGAGGTTTTGCCCGGGTTCAGGGCATTCAAGTCCACATATGAACTCGAACTGACAATCGAATTAGTGCTTAACACTTATTGAAGTGCATAATTTGGACGATTCAAATAAGTACGAGATCGATTTAAAAATGGTTAAGAAACAATCATGGTGTTAGGAAATAACTAGCATTTTGCTTATCGTTCTTTCGGTGCCCCGTTATCTGGATCGGGTAAACGACGGGTAAGAAAGATGGAAAAAAAACAATGCCAGCCATGCCTTCAAAAATCAAAATATGAAAACTTTCATTTTAAAATTCCAACCCTGGAATGTACAGTCAAGTAAGATAAACACGCAAATGTATAGACCAGTTGGCTGGCTACACGTGAGCGAAATTAAGTTTTAACTATTGGATAGAAGGAGCACCAAAATCCATAACTACGTTGACACGTGAGATAAAATAAAGTATTGTCTATTAAAAGATAACTTAGATACCCATTCATCAAAATATTTTTTAAATGTGTTTCATGTAAATTAACAATGGAATTTTCTTTTCGATTTTCCGAAACTCTTATCATATTTTTATGGTGTGTTCCGATCATAAAAAACGCAGTAGCGGGAGCGATTAGCAAACCACTAGTCCTGTCCCAAGTCTTCCCCCTGTCCTCTTCAAAAAAGAAAAGTTGAACGACGAAGAAACAAGCAGTTCTCGTACAAAAAACTTATTTTGAGATATGTCCAATAGGAGTATGCCCATATGCTACATTGTAAGCGGACTTGGTAAAAAAATGAATACCTACATATTTCATAAAAAAATAAATTTGCATTTGTTGTATTGGAGTGGGCGCCATCCCGAGATGAGTGCGCAGGGGTTCTAAAACTACTGCGCGGCCTAGGGGCACTGAACTTTGATCCTGAGCAGCTCAATTAAGGGTTCCTTTTTCGCTTTGTCGATTATGCTGTCTTTTGGACTCCCTTTTCCCTGTAAAATGAACATTGGTAAGGACTAGCATCTAGCCGTCGGCAACTACTATATCACCTCCTTTGTTGTCATATTTGACAGGAGGAAAGTCGGGAAATATCCCAAAATCATAAACATTAAAGCCACCGCACTTTTCATTGAAGTTCACACGAGCTCAATGTCAATTTTTCCAAATAAAATCAAACATCGTGCCCTGTTTCGAAATTAATTATCCAGTATTTTTTTTGTGTACATTACATGCTGTCTTCTAAATTACAAATGTTTCACAGCTCTTAAATTAATTTTTGCAACAAGGACTGACGATACTAAAAAAGAATTTTATTCCTTTTAATCAGACTTTTTTTAACCATAAAGATTTTTATTGTGTGTGTTTTGTTTGGTAAAACAATTTATCGGGGGATTTCGTGTCAGAAATAAAAACATACTTATCTTTTGTTATACAACAGAAAACTAAAATATGTAGGCATACGGACATTTATTTTTACGGTTCAAATATTATCATCACATAACTACTTACAGTGGGCGGAGAGTTCCAACGCCAATAAAGAACTTTCTTCTTTTCAAACTTTTTTCGTCAATTAGCGATATTTATAATTAGACAACAAACATCAATTTGTTTTCTATTTATATACTGCTACATAGATATGAGCTTAATGATTTATAGTATGAAATACATATTAATGCATAGCGAAGCGATTGGCGGGAGATAGGGAAACCTGGAAGCTTCGCGTATTGACCGTATACTTCACATATGGTCAAAAAATATTGACTAATTATAATTTGAGTGTACACATATATATGTGGGTAATCTGTATCAAATATTAATTCGAGATAAATGTTCATAAGTTATAAGTTTGTGAACACGCTTTTAATTGAACGAAACGATGTATTTTTTTCTAAGCCGCATGTGCTAATTGCTCTAATTGGTTGCTAAGGAAGTTGATCAACTTTGATTTGTTCGAAGTTTGAAAAAAGGTAATTACTCAAAATTCTCTTTCATAATACGTATAAAAGGAACTATCATACCTAAAATATCTAGAATTTTAATTTGATGTGTGGCGTCTTCTGTGTTTTCCAATCATATTATCTGATAATTCAAGGGAACCCAACATTTGTTTCTCGATTTCCCGAATATAATTCCCCCTTCCCAAGATGGTCTTAACTCTAACTCAAACGGTGCATTCCAATTTTACACATATGCATATATTTAATATTGGAAATCTTTAATAAACGGCAGCAATTCCCCTCATAGAACTCCCCTTAGGAGGAATTCCCACCGGTTAGGAACCCCTGTGATAAACGATAATAATATAAATACTGCGATACACATTTTTTTCAAAATTCTTCAGAACGGGCTTGGGTTCTTGACGAATGAACACCGGTTAATTGATCATCACCTCACCGTTTTAATGCGCGTCGAATGTTTTTCTATTTTTGTAACCATACGGCGAAATTTAAAAATAAGAAAGAATATACCACATAAATAGTATCAATTATTCGCGTCAATCTATTCCCTTAAATTTCTTTCTCGCAGATAAGATCTCACTATCGCCTCGCTGTTTAACTTTTCCAGACACGGCTCTATTCTGCCGCTTGATGTTTTACTTGTAGTGTGTGCTCCCTAAATGCGCGTTAGTAAATAGGCTTATTCGAATGAGATCGGATCAAAATCTTCGCCTTAATCTCACCCGAAACAAGCTCAGGTCAAATTCAGATCAGTCTCGGATTAGGCAAATCCGGGTCTTCGTAACAAAACGCCGTATCTATCCTCACGGTTGTGCGTGCGGGAAGAAAACTGTAAGACCTTGACTAAGTCGAGATGCCTCCGCTATATCGTGACAGTATATATAAAAACAACTGCCTCGTTGTCAGCAGGAATAATATAAATATGTATACTAGTTTTTAAAATTCTTATGCAAATCTTTCGGTGGGTAGGAAGGTTAAAAACATGGGTAGTGTTCTTAGCCCAAGATCTTCGTTGAATAAATCTGAACTATGCACTAGATTGTAAAATAAATTAATTTGTAAACGATGCTTGCAAGATGATTACAGTAACTATTCATCATTTTTGGAATAAACCTGAACGAATGGCATGTAAAAGGAACCAAAAATGTTGAAAGAGTTTCGGACAATCTCTGTTTGAAGATATTTTTATTTTTACAAATGAATACGAGAGATCTATAATAAAATACAAATTTAAAAAAAAATAAACATTTAGAATTGGGAAAAGTTGGTAAACGGATATACACTAGTATGGTATGAACTCGTAATGTCGCATTTTTAACTTCCCTTGTCAGAAAATAAGTAATGAGGTATGATAAAAGGATGCTAGATAAGGAAGATACTGTTTTAAGGATTGCTTGTGATATGAATAGTTAAACACTTCACAGATGAATCTACTCTTGAGAGCAAGCATTATGTTACTATGAAAAGTAATATTCTAAAATTGTCCTTTACTGTAACAAACGGAAAGTGAAGAAAACCTCTACATGCATTCTTATTCCCCTTTTAAGCGCTTATCAATCGCTTAAAGATACATTTTATCGGTCACAACAATTGCTGTCAAGACAATAAAATATCATATTGCCTGCCTAGAAAGTGTTTTAAAAACTGTTGCATGCAAATCCGTCAGCACTTATCGGCACTATTTCATTCGAATGCAAATAATCTTCCCAGTGGTTTGAAAACTATTTCTTAATACACAACTTGTCGGGATTATGCAAATGCGCACTCTATTGAGTGCACTATAAGCTTGAATAGTGCACCAGAATATAAAATATGTAAATTGGGTCAATGCGGAAGTTTAAACCCGCTGACACTGAATTAGTCTACATTGAAAAAATATTCGTATAAACTATATGAAATAATCCAATATGTTTCCTTATTTGGTGTTCCGAGTCGTAAAAAAACAAGCCCACCTCTATCAAAAAACCATATTCAGTATATGTACTCGTGAACAGTGAAACTTTACGATATTATTAATTTTAATTGTTGAGATATTGTCACTAACGACTCGGGTTTCGCCTTTCGGCATCTTCAGGCATTCGAACACGCGAAGTGACTGAGTTCACCCGTGTGCTCGAATGTCTGAAGATGCCGAAAGGCGAAACCCGGGTCGTTAGTGACAAAATATGTGGAAATGTACAAAATCTCAACAAATTTGATAATGAAATTCCATCAAGCACCCTCAGTCGATGTCTTAAATTATATTGTTAATTGTAATATTAATATAAATGACAATACAGAATTGTTGATATTTTTTTATTTATTGTGATTCCAATGTATACTCATAAAAACAAAATACCAAAGAAGTAATTAAAATGTGTTAAATATTTCAGATTAATAACATGTCAAGTGTCATTTACTGAATTGATAATTGGTTTTTTATCTTTATTCACTTTTAAGGAGTTAACTGTCAATTCTTGGTGGAAAGACATTATATTTTAAAAAATAAAACACAATTCATTTGTATTACTTCCACATATTTATCATTATTATAGAAATGTGGTGAAAATATGATATAATCGGGGTGTTTTTATTTTATGTTGAAAGATTAAATATGTATGTAATTTCAATCGAAAATATCGAATTGCTTAGAAGTTGTCTTGATTTTAAGAAATAGTAAATATTTTTGCGCAAATCACTAAAAAACGCCCGCTACTCGCTAGTGTATATTGTTCTAGGCACCCGATTACAGTGTAAATATTTAATTTTTCTGGTGATAAACACTAATGTGACTATTCCTTTGCCACCCTTCCGATCGTTGAGAATCCTGTGCAACAGTTTAACAAATAAAAGAAAAACCTCAAGCCATACTTTCCTTCGCCGTAATACATTATTTGTCACTACTTGTTGCTGCAGTGTCTATCGCCTGGCAAGGCGCATCGGCCGGTCTGATGTCATAACGGTCTCGAGCCTCGCCGCCCGCTCGATGTTCGCTAATACTCAGTTGACCTTTCGGAGTTACATCGAGTTAACCTTTCGTAAAGGGGGAGAGCAGGTGTGCCTCGGAATCGGTCGACAGATTAGAGGAGAAACAATTGTTTCAGACTGTTTTTGTCAGACAGAACCTGTGTTTGCTTTGAGGTCTTAGTATGTGCTTCGATTCTAAAATGGTAATATTACCCTAATCTAAAATTACAATTATGTAATTCATGATAACCGATGAAATTTACTTCCAAAGCTTAAAATGTTTCTCTTCTACATCGAAGATACAGGCATATCGCTAAAGCTTGTAACGCAGATATGGGTAAAGGTTTTTGCTGAAGATCCACGTTAAAAATTTAATGAAGCAAATCTGTTCTACGCCTTTGTTATTTATATCATGATTTCGGGAGTAAATTGAGTAATGATATTCTTAAAACTGATTGTTAACGTATTTCTTCTAATATTATTGTCGTAAATGTTTTTTTACAAATATGGATTATCAATGATATTCAAATTCCTCCGTACTGACATTAATTGTAAAGTCATAAATTTGTTTTTCAATCGATTTATGGATTTATATTCAAATGCTGTGATATTTAAATACCTCGGGAACGGTTAGAACGGTTATCCAACTAAAAGTTCTTTTCCTTACCCCATCCTTTTGTCGCTACTTCCTAAAAGGAGAGGTTGAGCTACTGAATAACGATCAGTTCTCGTAAGACAACTTCTATTTGAATGCTTCATTACGATTTCATATGCTCCATATTTGGAGCTGACATGGGCTTAAAAAAAACATTTACCAGATATAATTTAAGACATCGACTAAGGGTGCTTGATGAAATTTCAATATCAAATTTGAGTTATTGAGATTTTTTACACTTCCATGTATTTTGTCACTAACGACCCGGGTTTCGCCTTTCGGCATCTTCAGGCATTCGAGCGCACGAATGGACTCGAACTGACAGACAGTAAACAGTGTCTAACGCTTATATAGAAGATACCAATACAAAAAATATTATTTACGAGATAAAATATTATAAGTCTAGGATTCACACTGATACCTGAGTTAAAATTTCGAGAATCGCCTTAATCCTTATTTTGTAAACAACGCATTAACAGGGTGGCGAATTGCCTCTTTCCAACTAATATTAGAATTACCAGTGATTTTGCAATTATAATAGCATTGTGGATTTCGACGGGATGCAATTCGACGAAAGAATAAATATAATCGCTCGAATGCCTGAAGATACTGAAAGGCGAAGCCCGGGTCGTTAGTGGTAATATACATGGAAGTGTACAAAATCTCAATAACTCAAATTTACTAGATAGTTCTCGAAGTTTTATTTAATAGTGTGCATTTCGTCATAACACCCAATCAATTCTATCGCATACACCCAATACTCAGTGTTAAAATGTTTGTTGACATGTGGTTTTTCATATTATAATCGTATTTATTTTTTAAATTATGAGATTCGAAGCATAATGCGGGGAGATTTATGTTAATGGATGAATGTGAGGGATGCGGCGCCTGCCCAAAATTTGTTGCCAGAAACGTTAAAGTCCGCCTCAGTCAGTTGGGGAAGATTTAGTGTGAGCCGTTAAATTACCATAAACATAATATTAAGATAAATCCGGGGGAATGCGTGAGATATTTAGCGGGAATTTTATTCGCCTTATTATAAACGAGTGAAAAGTCTTACCCTAGCAGAGCCTATTTCAATTGGCGGAGATTGCCGGTTATTTAATTAAATTTCAGTTGGTTTGCGAGCAGAGAGTAAAATTATGAATTTCTTATAACATGAATAGTGGAATAATCCCTATTAAACTATGTGTAAACTAATTATGTTAAAGCCATAAAATTTGCACCATAATGATAATTTAATTGTAAAGGATAACACACCGACAGTTTCGTTTCTTTTTAATAATTTAATTATTAGAAATATTTTCTTTTCGCCGACAGTGAATAATGTTTACTCCGCTATTTTCTCGCTTGAAGTGAAGGACAGCCATTGACAATAAACCAATTTTGTTAATAAATATTTACGTTTAATAATCATTATAAATATTTATCTAAGATGATTGTAACCGTTATTAAAAATTAAACCTGATAACATTGTTGTTCCACTGGCGGTACTAAATGTGACACGTGTTTCGCTTACCGTTTGTGCCTGACACCTCCCTACGTCCAATATAAGTAAATAATCTCACCTCACCTTTCATTTTTAAGATGAGAGTTAGAATCATTTTTTATCTAAGAAATAAATTTTAAAAACTCAAAAAATGAATTTCAACAAAGCTACCGCCGAATCCACTGACATATTAATTGTAGTCTCTTATATCCTCATTGACTATTCTTTCTGATAGTTAACTTAGACTTGATTGTTTGCAAATTCTCCAAACTCATGTTTACGTTATCCACTTTTTAAATCTTCAACACGCAAACCAAATTTTCAATATAAATATCGCCACTTGCCTTAAAATTATCGACATTCAATATCTTTTGCAAAGTGTTATTTTCGAATGTGATTATTTAATTAATAAATTCAACACTTGCACGTTTGTCATTAAAACAAATAAATTCATCTATCGACTGTAGATACCTAACTAAGAAAGTAAATCTAAACTTACATAGAAAAATAAAATGAAAACACAAAAATCCTTTCTGTGATTTTAGATTTCAACGTCTTTTCACAAGACAACATAAAACTATCTAGGTAACTATCTTCTATCTAAAAACCAATGTTTGTTCGTATCTTATGCACTGCCATACCGTTCATCCGATTCCGATAAAACTTTGTCAAGTTATTGCTTGCACTTGCGCGAAGGTTATACGCATAGTACAATTAACTTACAGTACATGTAGAAATCTGTATGTCTGTCGGTCACAACAACTCCTCCCAAATGGCTTACACCAGCGACGTGAATTTTTCACACGTCATTCTGGCTGCAATTGTTAGTTCAACTGCGCTATTTTCAACTTTCAACTCTCAACATTTAACTTTTAACCTAAAACTGAAAACCCGATATTTTTGACGTTTACGATGTGGAATAAAAAATCAACAAACGCTGATCGCCTAGCGACCGCTTCATTCCAAATATTCCGTGATTGTCATCGACATAGCGTCGTGTTGCTTAGTAACTATAAATATATTATAAATTTCACAAATAACAAGTGTTTATGCTTGAATCGTAAAATTAAAAGGAGATCATTATTATTTATCAAAAATGAATCAAAAGAAGTTGCGTGTCGATGAATATATTCATTTGAAAGTTGCGATTATAAATGATACCGGTACAGCTCATCATGGAAAATTGGTGATTTTACGCTCAACTGGTAAAATGAAATCTGATGCCGTCAGTATTAATAATCGGTGGATCATTCCTTGCAATCCTTTGTTTCCGAAGATGCTTTATGCCCACATCAATGTTAAATGCTGTGTCTACACTGTGCATTTCAGAAACATTAATTGTTATTACCTGCGAATGTTGTTGCACAAAGTCAAAGGTCCAACACGTTTGAAAGATCTCCGAACCGTCGATGGAAGTAAATGTAAAACGTGGTATAGTGAATTCGTACATCTTGATGTGCATCTGGATTCGGTCTGGCCAATCCTAATGGTAATCCTTTCATTTTGTGAACGTTCCATCCCAAAAATACTTTGGGAGAATAATAAGAAATGCATGTCTGAAGATATATTATATTGAATATCTTGGGTCGAGAAAATCTTCACGTTGCCTTGAACTATACTGAAGGCATCTACAACGAGCCACCCACCAAGAATGAAGGTGGGGAAATTTTAAACTTTTATTATTGTTATTTTCAACCTTTAACATTTTTATCAATTGATGAACTATATTTCGTGGGTGTTACAAGAGATAAGGTCCACGGTAATATTTTAGCCTGGTAGAAAATACTAGTTTTATATAAAAATCAATGTTTGTATAATTTAAGACATCGACTGAGGGTGCTTGATGGAATTTCAATATCAAATTTGAATTATTGAGATTTTATACATTTCCATGTATTTTGTCACTTACCACTCGGGCTTCGCTTTTCGGCATTTTCAGGTATTCGAGCACACGAGTGGGCTCAAACTAAATCAAACAAACAGTTTATAACGATCATATACAATTTTTTGCGCTGCCATTTTTTCAACTTATTGCTTGCACTTGCGCTAAGGTTATATATAAGCATAGTAAAATTAACTTACTTGGCTTTACGGTCTCGTGCGTGTCGTACCATAGACTATTGGAAAACAAAAGGCAAACAGCAAACGAACAACTTTTGCTTGCGGAACAAAAATTTACCTACGACACAATTACAAATGCCGTGTTAAATGGCAGAGGTGGTCTGTTCTTCCTTGATGCGCTTGGCGGCACTGGAAAAGCGTTTCTCATCAGTTTGCTATTGGCTCACATTCGATCTCAAAATGGAATTGCTTTGGCTCTTGCTTCATCAGGTACTGCGGCTACATTATTAGATGGTGGACGAACAGCGCTTTCGGCGCTCAAATTGCCATTGGATATGCATTTCTCGGAAGCTCCAACATGTAACATTTCTAAAGATTCTAGCATGGCTAAAGATCTACAAATTTGCAAGGTCATTGTCTGGGACGAATGCACCATGGCTCATAAGAAATTACTTGAAGTAATTAATCGAACTCTTAAAGACCTACGATCAAACGCAAAACCGTTCGGTGAGCGGATTGAATCTAGAAAATCCATGTTTTTCACATGGCCAGTTGTATGCTCACGAGTCGGCCAACCACAAAATTTATTTGTTTGAAATATTTTTAAATTTCAATGTATTCCATAACGGAAAGAAAATAAATATCATTCTTTCTATCACTTCTAATTAAACAAGAAAACTCTTTCAAATTTCAAACGATATTTCTTGAATTATTTATTCTGCGATTGCAACACGCCGGGTACCAGATAGTTATATTATAAATGTAAATGAAACTTCAAGGACTAGGTTTTCTTTTTGCACAGGGTCTACGTTTCATGAAACACCGTGCATAACAACACAGAACATAGTGACTTGAGAGAGTGATAGATTGAATTACTTCATGCAAATTACTAAAAAGTCATGTAAATAAACGTATCTTAGTTTATTTCCTGCATTTCCTGTTTTTGTTTTAGCTATATTAAGTATAAAAATATAATCTTATTCATTATTATTTTCTGACAATTAATATACATAATAGTTGTTATAATTTTCATAACTGTGTTCAATTTATGACGCAGGTTTGCTCTATATTCTTATATAACAGGAAAAGAGATATATATGTTATTGCTAATGAAGGCTGTTATAGATATCGATAAGTGTTATACAATCTGACTGGATGCTTAGATACATATAAAAATGTACATTTTAATCATATTAATAAAATTATTACAATACAAAATCAGTTTAAAATTTGAGAAAATTTTTGCTGACATATCTCAAGAGCTCGCTAAAACCAACGTCGCTCAAATCGATAAACACTATCTGTTGTGCGAGATTTGAAATTGAAGGAACGGTTTTATTCTGCCAGATAGGTATAACTTAAAACTCGAAGGATGAAATTTTTTTTGCTTTCAACAGGTAAACGTGCAACAGTTAAACCGTCAGACCAGATATATATATACTAAGCCCTATATTTACTAGAAGGAAGTGTTTATAATCGCATGATTCAGCGTTTTTCCTCCTTATTTTTTTTACTATCATTATTTACCCTCGCTGTTCCGTGCATATCTCACGGTATTGAAACGCTCCGTTGGGAATGATTAATGGACATCTTTTTTTTCTTTTGACAGGTCGAGGAAATTCGGGCGATGATCGACAAGATCCAGGAGAATGTCGAGGAGGTGAAGAAGAAGCACAGCGCCATTCTCTCGGCGCCTCAGTCCGATGAAAGTGAGTCATTTTTTTCAAATTCCTATTTGTATACACTATGAATGAGAGCGGGTGTTGTTGTGCCGGAGTCACTCAACCTTTTTCATACAGCTTTATCGTTTTACACACTTGTGTTGGCAAGGAAAAAAAGAATTGGGGAAAAAACCCCTCGGTCCTCTCCGTTTTTGTATCTCATTATTTTAAGAACAAATTTGTATGAGAACTAGCATAACCTAGAATCTTTTTTTGTTGTATCTATGGGTTTGATGATGTTTTCCGTTATGCCGAAGAAATTGTTACCACATATAACATTATCAAAAACAATGCTTTTGCTCAACTCAATGTTTGCAAAAAATATGTTTGTTAAAATTTTATTAACACAAATAATTTTGTAGAAACACTCCATCGAGTAAGCTAAAATTAACAACTTAGAATTTTTAGAAATTAATATGACCACTAACCGAAATTAGTTATTAGTGAATAACATTTTAAATAGGACAGGTAGCTTGCCACTATTAAATTTATTTCCCATGGGATTTTCACCTCAAAACACTGGTGATTAATTTTTTAATGTTAATAAATAGAGGAAGCGGTGGTTATGTGGCCACCCAGATTGTTTTTCCTTCCTAAAATATGGCATTTTATTCTAAATATTCTAAAATTTTACTGAAAATGAAGATTACCCATTAAGAGGAATTAGTATTTTTCTCTCATTTCGCGAATATCGTTAATCGTTTTCCGTCGCCTAAAAATATGAAACTTCGAAATATTTTTTTTTCTTTTAATAATTGCACTCTCAAAGTATTGGTTTACACTATTGCACTTTTATTTAAATGGAAGTTTTCAAGGCTGTTTAGCAAAGAGTTGACACCTGTTTTTCAGATATGCTTTTATTACGCCTTGACTAGATTGGGGTATATTGTAGGTTATCTAGATTTTATGTCTGAGACAAAATCGTAGAACAAAGTATTTTTAAGAAAGGGATGCCAACGGAATTTGCAATTTATTGAATATAACGATTCTATAAAAAAAATTGAAAAATACCAAAATTTTCGTTTTCTTGCACTTTTTCTGACTTATATTAAAATAAGAATTATACTGAATATATTTTTACTTAAAAATAGGGCAGCAAGAAATTCTATATTATATACGTCTGTTAACAAAAAAAAAATCCAAAAAAATTAATAAAAGTAATAAATAGTAACCATTTTCGGGGATATGTTTATGGGACAGGCTTGAAAACTTTTATATTTCCATTTAAATAAAAGTTCAGTAGTGTAAACAAATACTTTGAGAGTGCAATTATTAAAAGAAAAAAAATATTTGTATTTCACCAGGCTAATTTTTATACGTGCAGCTAAATAATGCCGCAGGCGAATAACTTTTTAAATTAAAGCTTCATTTGTTTGGTAGATGTTTGTATCCATGCCCGCTTCCAATATGAAGCATACGGACTCCTAATGGAGCTCTTCTCAACAGAAGTTGTTGTACGAGAACTGCTTGTTATTTGGTCGCTCAACCTCTTTCGGGGAGTGCGTATGAGGATAGGGCAGGGCTAGTGGCTAGCTAATCACTTTCGATAAACCCGTTTTTACTATCGAATGGGTGAAAAAAAATTCAGCCATCAATGCATTCGAACTCAAAGCCATAAGTGGATTGGTAAATCTATTTACGAAAATGGTAGTTGTTGCCAAGCCCATACAATAGCGAGTGAAGGTATCCCAGTCAGAAATTCACCCCAGCCCTCTCATCTTACATTTTTTTGTGTACGAACCTCGGCTATTATATATCTTAACCCACAATAGGCTCTTCGTTTGAATGGCTTATGTTTATAGCATGCCAACGATCGTTTTTATGGCAACATAGTGCATACTTTTTGTACGTTGAGTGCTTGTATCATGTCATCCCTATAGAGGGGTATTTGAACGCGAGATGTTTAACGTAGAATGTTTCGCGACGTTCGACCTTGGTAACCGATACGATAATGTAATATAATCACGGGTGCGGGGAAGCTCATATGCCGTATTTTTTGCACCATTTATTGAGTTGGCTCGAAATTTAAATAAGTAATGGAACAATCGCGATATTCATTTTAAACGATTTATTTTCCGAATAAAGTCAAGAAATATGAACAATTTTGGTATACTTTTTAAGGTGAACGGATAAAACCGTACAGGAAAAAACCGCACACAGAGGAAAAAAAGAAGTTTTCACAATTAAAATACTTCTTATCATTTCATGAGTTTTTCAGCTTGAAAAAATGCTAAAATCAGCTTTTTAATTTTAAATAACGTAAAATAATAATTTTCAGAAACTCAGAACGTCCGACGACGAAAACTTCAGTTGCTGCGTTCTATCTTTGTTTGAAAGTGCTGAGTTGTGGAAAAATTGTATTGAAACATTTATACAGGTTATTATAGACTTAGTGATTATATTTTTTCTTGTATGTAAACTATTTACTAACTGTCGTTCGAGTTCATTCGTCGTACTCGAATGACTGAAGATGTCGAAAGACGAATCCCGGGTCGTTAGTGACGAAATACATGAAAATATACAAATTTTGAGCAATTTAAATATGGTTACTTTCGTTAAAATATAACGGAGCAGTCGAAAATTTCGAGTCGTGTCACATAAAATTGATTATTTGTGTTTAGATTTGCATTTACATGGTAGAACTCCATAATAATGGGGGTATGAAATAGAAATGTATTTAGTTAAACGTGTATTATCAAATAGTGTCGATATTTTTTTCGACATCGCCAGAATTACTCTTACGACGGGGTGGTGTCCTAATGCAATGTTTCCCAAACTATGGGCAGTGGCCGTCGAGCTTCTGCGGGGAGTGGGCGGAGGGCAAGTATTTCATTATGCATTTTTTATATATGTACATAAAAACACATTATTCCTGATCTTATTAAAATTTTCTCTTCGAAGCGATTATAGATCGCAGATGTATGTATAAGTATGTTATATAGTGTCAAATAAACCTTTTGATTAATAATTTTAATTTTCGGGGTAGAGGCCGTTTTTTATTTTTTGAATTTTTTTTGGGCCGCGGAATGAAAAAGTTTTGGAAGCACTGTCGCAATGGATGTCGATAATATTTCACAGTATTTATGGCACCAAATAATTTGGAATGTTTTGAATAATTCAAAATAATTAAAATATCTATGTAATTGCCTACCACCTTCATTTTTGCAGCGGTCTGTTTTAAATAAATATCGAAATTACGTTTTTAAATGGTTCCACACAAATAAAAATTGAGTGCGATGAAAGTGTAGTAAACAAAAATATAAGTCATGTAAAAGAATCAAATATTCTTAGATTCTACTTTTCCCGAATATTGAAATGGTAAAATATTCTTTCGTCCATTTCAATTACATGACACTTGAGATTCGCGGCTTTTCCTTTAGATTTTTTCAACAAGTGAAAATTTCATATATTCACCCTTTTTCTGGTGCGTGTGTGTTTTTGCTAGCCTTTTTAAAAAGCCTATTGTGTTGAAAATTTAGTACATTCTTCATAGATCTAAAGTTTGTGGTCACGCAAATTTTCCCTCGAAAGAGAAAGAGTCAGGGATTTATGCGCCCCTTGCCTTATTTATTTACATATTTACACTCGGGCGTGTGGCAACAGAAACGTGCGAGATAATGAAAATCAATTTAGTATCGTGTTTCCGAGACGCTGACACATCTTTTAATCGGCGGGAAATCCATAATGCACGTCAAAGCTAATTGAAAAATGTTGCCCTACATGAGAATATTATTCTTTATTTATTTTACATTCTTCACCGTTACAATATAACTTTAAAGTGTATTTTAAGTGTAAAGAGGTCATCGAAATTCAAATTTTAAATACTGTATTATTTAGTGTATTATCTGTATAGACATTGATTTTATACGTAGAATTTTTGTTTTGGAGTTTTTTTTTTATATTGTGTATCCATGTTATGTCAATTTGTATTTTACTGAAGAAAGTGGAAAAGGTTAACAATATCGAATTAAGGAAATAATGAGCTTTTAGGGCCGGGCTTGAGTAAGAAATTTGGTAATTAGTCTTGTGTCCCCTATGGCTAAATTATGTATAATAATATCGGTCTAGACACTTAATGGGTATATTATAAGTCATTTTTAATTTCTAAACTGTCAATTTTTGGTGGAAATGCATTATTTTTTGAAAATAAAACACAACTTGTTGTCATCATTGAACAGACATTATTAAATTTTTACTAAAATGTTGCATTGTATTAAATTATCTACAAGGACTAATTGTGAATGATAATTAATTTTTTAGATAGTCGTTCGAGTTCAAATGTGGTCAAGATAACCACAAGAAAAGAAAAGAAAATGTTGCAATGTGTAAAGAAAGTACTCGTTGCTTATACGAATTAAATTAAGAAATATGATATCCTTCATAAGATATAAATATTATATAATTTAAGACATCGACTAAATTTAATATAAATATTATATATTATGAAATGAAATTTTGAAATAAAAACGTTTTTTTAAAAAGTCTAAAGTGGCAATACAAGAAAAATATCGAATTTATTGCAACTATTCAGACAGAGCTTGTGCAGCCCGATTAATGGTGATGAATGTATATTGATCAAAATTTATGATCATGTATCAATTGACGTTCAACGAAAATACATGGAAAACTAGTGTCCACAAACTAACCGCTGAATCCATCGAAAATGTTCAATAGAGGACGACGCGTTTGATCTGCGTCATCTCGTATCGCAAGTACTTTTTTTGATTAGTTTCATTCGCATACGAAAATATTTATAAAATAGAGATCACATCGAAGATCAAATCTTCCTAATGATGATATAATTTGGATTATTGAGATTTTGTACACTTCCATGTATTTTGTCACTAACGACCCGGCTTTCGCCTTTCGGCATCGTCAGGCATTCGAGCACCCGGGTCGTTAGTGACAAAATACATGGAAGTGTACAAAATCTCAATAATCCAAATTTGATATTGAAATTCCATCAAGCACCCTCAGTCGATGTCTTAAATTATATAGATGATATAATTATTTATTCTAACCATTTATACATCTAATATTCATAAATAGATTATTTATAGAAAAAATACCCAGTAGCCCCCCCCCCCCTCCCAAACGAACTCTTTAATATAACTAATGATTTTCAGTTCGAACATAATTTCACATTAGCTTTCTTTACGCACAAGCGCTTCCACTCGCGATCGGGTCTTTTGTATGTTTTAAAACGAAATAGAGTTTGTGTGTCTTCATCGTTCGAAAGCGAGTTATATAAAAAAGCTCTGTATAAAACTGGCTATTGTCAATTATCACTATTCTTGGTGGAAAGACATTATATTTAAAAAAATAAAATACAATTTATTTGTACTACTTCCACATATTTATAATGATCAGGACCGGTTTCGCTCATCACGAGAATTTAATGCTGATCATTATAAATATGTGGAAGTAGTACAAATGAATTGTGTTTTTATATTTTAAAATATATTGTCAATTACTAATCGAACGCTGAAAATGCTTTCTTAATAAATGAATCATTATAAATGTTTCAATATAAAACGAAATATCACCCGTGCCTTTTCATTTTCCACTAAAGGATAACTGACTCTACTACAATATGTTCGCAATATTGTATCGTTGGTGCTGTAATGGAATTATTACAAAGGAATAAAATTAATTCGTTTGTGTATAATATAACAGCCAACTCACAGAAAAGTCGCTAGGGTCACATTATTGACACACAGCTTAAAATAATAATTCAAATTATTGTAGGCATGTCGTCGGGTCGAGCCCCACAGTTCGTGAGTAAATGCATAAATCTAATTCTGGCCGAGCGAATTCGCTACTATTGTTTGATTTTATGCTGGGAATTCATTCCCACGAAAACATTGCGGCAAATATTTACGTGATTAATGTATAGAATTTACTTGATACGATGTAAAGTGAAAAGTCAGCTAAAAATTGTTTCAATTGACGTTTATTTGTCTGAACTATGTTACTTGACGTATGTATGGATAACGACCGGCACTTGCCAACCGTCGACTGTTATATCATATAGTCAATATCAAAAACAAGTTTGAACGATGAACAGTACTAAACGACAAAAAAATGAATATATCGCACCGTGAGTGTAAAAGCATAGTCTATCCAAATTTTGAGATTGAAATATAAATCACCTGCAAAAGTCATGATCTTGATAATGTGCAAATAAAGTAAATGCAAACTCGATCATTTTCATAAAAAAAGACGGATAAATTGGGATTGGAATACAAAAATCCCAGCAATACTTTAATCCCTAATATCTAAACTATGCCATTTGCACTTACTATAGGGCCTATATGCACTCAACCTGCGATATCTCAAACATCGCAAGACAATTATTAAAAACTAATAATAAACTGTTGGCATCTGTGGTATTGTAAGAGCTTTGCCCTAGCGATCTTTTTCCAATTCATTCATCCAAGTTCCAGCAAGATCAATATTAAATTTAGATTTTTTCAGTTTAAATTTTTGGTTATGGACATGAGTGACTTTTAAAAATTCTCATCGAGTTTAATTCTTATGATTTTTCAATTTTAAAAATATTTGGTGCGTTGGCTGTCAGCTGTAATGCCAAATATTTTTTAAATTATTTAAATATAAAAATATATTTATATTATATATACAACAATATTCGCTTAACTCTCTCTCCCGCACACACATCAGTGTTGTAGCTGTGCATCGTAGACAGACATATACATCAAAATAAATATACATGTATTGTAAAAACATCATTTAAAACATATTCGAATTTGAGGAAGTATCAATGTAAATACAACAAAAATTTCAGCGAAGCTGCACGAAATCATTTATTATATGATTACAAAGTGCCGCATGAAAAATCCATATCCTAGCTCAAATAGATTCAACTTCAACATATTTGAGCTATAATATTTCTTTTTTGAGCCAGCCGGGGATTTCTGACTCCCAATTCATTAAATCGGACATTGACGTCGCATGCAAAATTTTTAATAGTTCCGGTAACTACTTATTTTTTGAATAAATTTTTGGCATATTGTTTAGCATTTTTAACATCTCTATCTATCTAAGAACGTAAGAATTTTATTAATGTTTTTGGTTTAGGTATTTCGTTTCCGGAAATAGTAAAGTTCTCGTATATGACTTCAATGTCCGATTTCAAAAATTAAACCGCTTAACATGTTATCTAACGTATAAAAAACTGTACGATATCTATTAAATTAATTAAGAAATAAACCTTATAAGACTAGCTATTTATGCAGGAGAACAATATGCGAATTAAAAAGGGTGCAGTTTATCTTAATGAAAGGGTTTCTAAATAACGGAAGTCAGTCGCGGTTATCTTGATTGAAAATGCAATCAACTAAAAAATAATCCTTTTTATAAAATTACTTTCTATGCCTGGCAACACTGGATTATTTTGTTCAACTTTAAATTTCGAACGACAATTTCTAAAAATACTCGAAGCAATCCAGTCATAAATACTGAGATAACGGATCATTTGCAATTAAAATAGGTATGCATGCTAAAAACTATCAATTCGTGTCCCGTGGCATGGCGGGAGCGGGCTGTAGTATTAGGCCAATAATTCACGAATGATTAAGTGTGTCGTTAGACTTTAAACGCAACTAAATCAAAATAATAAAAAATGTGATTTTCATTCCTATTTTAAATATTAAGTACTTTCGTCGCGTCGGTGTTAAGGACGTGATAATTAATCTTCAATGCATTGTGCGCGTCGTCATCGGGACAATGTTTAAATAATTGTATATAAGTTAAGAGGAATTAGTAAGTTTTTCTGTCATTTCCTGAAAATCGTTAATCGTTTTCCGTCGCCTAAAAAATATGAAACGTCGAAAAAAAAAAATTCTTTTAATAATTGCACTCTCAAAGTTTTGGCTTACACTATCGCACATTTATTTAAATGGAAATAGTAAAGTTTTCAATCCTGTCTAGCAAAGAGTTGACACCTGTTTTTATGAAATGCTTTTATTTGCTTTACGTCGTGACTAGATTAGGGTTTATTGTACGTGATCGAGATCTGATGTCTGAGACAAAATCGTAGAACAAAGTATTTTTAAGAAAGTGGTGCTAAAAGATTTTGCAATTTATTGAATATAACGATTCTATAAAAAAATTGAAAAATACCAAAATGTTCGTTTTCTTGCACTTTTTCTGACTGATATTTAAAGTAGAAATATACTGAATATATTTTTTTTTATAAAAATAGGGCAACAAGAAATTCTATTATATACGTCTTTTAACAAAAAAATCCCAAAACAATAAGAGTAATAAATAGTAATCATTCTTCGGGGACATGTTTTTATTACCTTACATTGTGATTAAGTCAGAGTCCGTTGTCTACCTCGACACCACACTCGTTATTTCTTTAGATTATATTTAAATAGTAAATAGGCGCTATTATAATCGATAAATAATTTTATAAAATATCATTTTTTGACGTGAAATTTTTGAAATTTCATCTCCATATTTCCATATTTCTCATAGCTGCATTTAATAATAATTAGTTCTTGGTCGCCTGCAATTGCTAAGTTCTATGAGGAATTATACGATTGTTTTCTCAATTATGTTCATTATTATCAAATCAGTATTAAACATAATTCAACCTAGATTTAGTGATAATATTTTTTCTAAATTTATCTTATGTATAAACTATTTACTAAACTGTCAATTGGAGTTAATCTGTGTACTCGAATGCCTGAAGATGCCGAAAGGCGAAACCCGGGTCGTTGGTGTCGAAATAAATGGAAATGTACACAATTTAGATAATTCAAATGTATTGCAATGTTGTATATTAATTACTTTTTAAGTATTTTTTCATTCATCACATGAGTTATATATATTACAATATTTTTTGGAATCGTTTAAAATTACATGTTGGCTGTCAACTTCTTGGTGGAAAGGTTTTTTTTTAATATTGTTTCGACTGTGCTGCTTTTGAGTTGAGCAACATCGCAAGTGTGCCCTTTGTTAACAATATAAGTAATGACGGCATTCTAATTCACTTCTGCTGAAAAATGACTGCTAATAAATGACTCTCACGAAATCTTGTGGTATTTTTCATTATGTCATTAAGTATACGCAATGTCATGCAAACTAAGCGTAATCGCAACCTCCACCTCTCCCGCCCAACCCTCCCTATCTTCAACGCAGGGGTAGGTAAACGAAAATTGTTTTGGATATTAGCGGGGTCGCATTCTCTCGAGATAATCGAAATAGGCAGTTGATTATCTACAAAGCGCGAATGGCGCTCGCTATGCATATATATTTCGTCAACTGTGGTATAAACCAGGTCTGGGCAAACTCCTGTCCGACAACCTAGTTTTGTTTGACCCATGAGCTATAATTGTATCTCTGAAATTTCGATCAACTGACATTATGTGAACAAATCAGATTACTACAAATTTCGTTAAAAACTCTATGGTCAAGCATACCTATGAACAATTAGAATCAGTTTTAAGAACCTCAACTATAAAATTAGCACCTGATTCTTTTTTTGAAGTTGGATGTCGTAAAATTGTTCCATTCTTCTAATTTAATTGGTGGTTTTAAGAGTATCATTGATTTTCTATATTAAAATTCTTACTCTAAATGTAGTATTTTGCTTGCGGCCCGATATTAATTTTGAATTTTTATATTTTTAAGTTTGCTCAAGCGTGGCTTAAACGGACACGCAATACCTATTGATACATTAGAGAAATCATCAATAGTTATTATATCACGTATTTCATTCATTTTTGGGGGTTTTTTGAATTTTTAACAAAGCGGTTTTAGTAAAACGAGTAAATGATGGAGTTGCGTGCGCGCGTTGTCAGTCTAATAAAACTCATTCAATTAATCACTTGAAAGGTGTTAACTGTCAATTCTTGGTGTAAAGACAGTTTATATAAATAAAACACAACGGATGTAACGTATCATTCTAAAATATGATAATAATACCAGCTTCGCTCATCGAATGAGTATCCGTTAAAAAGTAATCACACGTCGAGCATTCTTGCAATTTGTACTCTAGACTGTTTTTTATATTATTACGCAAGGCAAATAGACAATTTTATGTTGCAGACAATATATTTAGCGTTACACCTAACTCCCAGTGCACCAGATATTCAAAAAAGTGTTCAATCCAGAATCTCCTGGACGCCAAATAACCAAACTGAAGTCTTGTTAATATTCGACTGTAGCTGAGATAATTGCAAATCCTTTCCTGGCGATCGGAGAAGATACGTTAAAAATACGGATTACGGAATAATGGTAAATGGCAACACGTATACAAACGTGCACAATTTCAAAGGTGAGATTGAAGCACCGTGAAGCTTTTCTGTATTGATGATTGTTATCGAATCTAAACTGTATGCAATCCTTGCATGTGGAGGACGTATTTACCTTGCTTTGTAGGCAGGCATTGCGTGACCTTCCACGGCGGAAGATAGTGATTATATTTTATGAGATCGCAGAGATATCGCAGACGTATTTAGACACAGATATCATAATAAGATGCGTACACGCTTTATTGCCGGAGAAATGTGGACTGAAGCACAAAATCGAACGAAAACATGACACAATTGTTTCAATGCATGCATAGACCTTGCGAATGATAAAGGTGTCGTGAATCACTTATTCTTTGCTGACTAAACACTATTCTATGATTCGTCATAGATTCTTACTAGTAGTTTCTGTTCTACACTATTTAATAAAACATCATCTTTTGTAACATAACCGTACACGTAATAATATAATAAAATAATTACAACTTCTTTTAGTGTACAATATTATTTTACATTATTTAAAATCATCTTCAAGAGAAGAATTCACGTATACAATACATAGCCGAATGGCTAATGCTCTACACTTCCGTTCTGCGGTCCAGTGACACAGTGCAGGCTGTATGTAGATAGGTGAGCCGGATTGTTGTTTTTGTAAAATATGTGACGTCACTTTGAGAAACAAATTTTTTATTGCCACGATAACACTGTTGTAAACTTAGTATATTGTAATTTAAAATACACGCGACAACAAATACAAAAATGACGACCGTCATTTTTTATCCAACTCACCTATAGTTTTTACACCATAGCCCAGGGAAAATTTATTTTTAATAGATATATCGAAGGCGTTCTCGGAAAATAGTTGAGAGTAAGCCGATGTTGAGTATTTGTGTGTCAAATTTCATGTATTTAAATTTGTTTCTTGTTTATATCTTTCTTCTATATAAAAATCAATGTGTGTTTGTTCGTATATCATGCAGTGCCATGCCCGCTCATCCGATTCCGATAAAACTTTGTCAAGTTATTGCTTGCACTTCCGCGAAGGTTATATGCATAGTACAATTAACTTACAGTAGGTCTTGTCTCTACTATATAGCACAAAATACATGTAGAAATCTGTATGTTTGTCGGTCACAACAACTCCTCCCAAATGGCTTACACCAGCGACATGAAATTTTCACACGTCATTCTGGCTGCAATTGTTAGTTCAACTGTGCTATTTTCAACTTCAACTCTCAACATTTAACTTTTAAATCTTATATATATCTTATTTATATATAAATGAATGTTTGCTTATGCGTTCCTATACCGTTTATCCGATGTATATGAAACTTTGGTGAGTTGTTGTGCGCACACCCGTAAAGGTTTCTGAAAAAAAAAACAAATCCCTACAAACAGCGACATGTCTGAAAACCTTCTGATTTATTCGTGTACGCACCAGGCGGAAAACACAAACACTTTTCTCTTTGATTGGCATTGAAACTAAGGTTTCTAAAATAAAACTGAAATGCTGGAATGGGACTCCAATCATGTTTACTCATTATATGGGACGAATATACTATGGCGTACAAAAACATTGGAAAAGCACGCCCGCTAAGGTGTTGGAATTAGTACAACAATCTTCTTCTTCTATTCGTATGCGTTCCTATACCATTCGTCCGATTGCAATGAAACTTTAAATAGTTGTTGTACGCACGGCTGTAAAGGTTTCTGAAAAAAGAATCAAATACGTACAAACAGCGATATCTCGGTAAACCTTCTGATTTATTCGTCTACGCACCAGACGGTAGCAAAATATATTGTTTATCCAAAAACATTTCAATAAACAGAATAAAAACACAAACACTTTCTTTCTTTAACTCGGATTGCAACGCATGCCGGGTATCTTATAAATATCGCTAGTATCTTATAAATAATTACATTACTCTTTGGAAATTAAATTAATATCCATGAATTTAGTTGCATGATTCAAATTTTAATAGATCAATTATTTCATATTTAATATTTCTGCACGTTTTTTATAAGGGTGTTTTAATTTAAGTGGATTTATGTGTTTTGTTAGGGGTATCCTGCTCTGCCAGATCAAAGATACTGTCGTTGCACATACAATGAAACCTATATAAATTCTACTTTAACTATTTAAAATAATATAACGTAATCTTATTGCTAATGTTTTTATAGTCATCGAAATATCTGCTGTATTTCAAAACACATTTTTGCAATTTTCTCAAAATGAAAGGCGAATATCTTTGGATATATTAAATATTCGACGATCCTATAAATTCGTGCGGCTTGCCTTTTATGCGTGGTATAAAGATGGACCACTTGTTAACAATCGTTTCTATAATATTTTCTTACTTTTACTATAACTGTTATTGAATAGGGAATTTCGGGCAACTGATGAAGCCCATAATGCTTCACAAATTGGGAGTTAACATGGCTTAAAACATGACTTCCTGAAGAAAACAATTTGAAATATAAAACTAAAATCTACTACACTGAGTTCACTACTGCGGTAGAATAATGAAATTAGGCGGGGGAGTACCTAAGAAAGTGAAAATAAAGGACCAAAAAGAATGTAACACGTCTCAATAATTGAAAAAGTTGCTTCGACTCCGCAAAACGCTAATTGAATATTACTTCTTTTTCAAACTTAATAAAAAAAAGTTGCGTTATCTTTTTTTTACAGCTTACTGTGCGATTTACTTATTTTTTGTCACCGCGAATGAAGAAGCTGCTATCCATGTCCTCTCCCAAAATGAAACATATCGACTGCCATGTAATACTAATGGTTTTACAGACAAACTCACCTATAAATGGATAAAACAGGAAGCTAATTTGTACACACTCTACCATTATAGGAATCTCACTTAATTAAACATAATTATTGTAATTTATTTGTCGGATTCGTAGTGCAGTGGTTAACGTCGCTGACGTTTCGGGTACTGATCTTTCGGGTTCGAGTCCAAGTTCGGACAGTTTCATAAATTGATTTTTCAATCGATTTATGGATTTATATTCGAAGGCATCCATGCTCGTAATGTCTAAAATTTCTCAGCCCGGTTTATTTTTTAATATAGTAACATAGCACATGTGTAATAAATTATTTAAATTATGAAAACTATTGCCTTATGGCTGACTCGAACATAACGAAATTTTTTTCTTAAATTTGAATTCCATACCCGCGCCCGATTCTGAATTGTCTCTACCCTCCCGAGCCCGAACCAGGGCCCGGGCTCATGCAGACCTTTATTTTAGATATAGGTACAATATTTTTGGTTTTTCCGTCTGGTTCAAAGGTGTCGCTAGCTGTACGCATTTGATTCTAGTTTTTAGATTTGTTTTAGATTCCAAACTATTTTCTTCAGGAACCTTCACGGGTGTGCGCACAACAACTCGCCAAAGTTTGGTCGAAATCGGATGAATAGTAAAGGAATGCATAGAGGACAAACAAACAAATCTTTCTTTTTATATACATAGATAATCGAATTCTACGTAGAATAGAAGTAATTTATTCCATAATAATTCACGTTATTTGAACCATAGGAAATACGATTTAGAATTCAATAAGAAATAAATTAAAAATATTGTATTATGTTTTTCATTTCTCAGAATATTCGTTTTGTGTTAAGCAGTACCTTTTTTTCCTTGTAATGTAGATAGCTGTCGGCAAAAATATTGAAGCAAGACTCAAAATCAAACCTTCTCATATTTGTTTTTATATGCTTGTTATGTATTGAATTTTGTTCGGTTTACAGGGACCGCGCATTTCCCCGGCTTCCACTCGTCCATTAAAATGTTCCGAAAATTAATATCCCATTTTCTCAAAAGAAAAAAGCAACTCGTGTGTAATACGTGGAACGTGATGTAAATATTGTTATACTTGGGCGCCCATTCGTGTGTATGAATAAAGGCGTCGGGATTTTTTCTCAACGAAAACTGTTTTGAATATCGTCGGCCCAGAATATTTTAGAAGCTTTTAAACATACATGCTCCCGATTTCCGCGAGCTTTGCCGATCTTTATTTTTCTTTCATACAATTTTTATCTGATCTGCCAGTTGTAAGTTCTGTTCAGTTGATCAATGAATTAAGATTTGAGAATGAACTATTTTATCGTTTGATTGTTAAATTTGGTGAATCTTATTTTTTTATGTTTCGACCTTATTTTTTGATTCCTTAATGATTTAAACACGCAGTTTATAGTAGTGTTAGATTTAATGTTAACAATCGTCATTTTTTTTTTTACTTTAATCATGATTAAAGTTTATGAGCTGATAATGCTCGTGATGAGCGAAACCGGTCCTGATCATTATAAATATGTGGAAGTAGTACAAATGAATTGTGTTTTATTTTTTAAAATATAATGTCTTTCCACCAAGAATCAACAGTTAACACCTTAAAAGTGATTTATGAGCTAATTTTATTTTGCAAAATCCTTCAAAACAATTTGCTTATAGAATATTGAAAAAGCACTACTATATTTTTCCGGTTTTATAAGTATTAGTTTGTTCCGAAGTTTTGCTTAATTTTTATTTGTTCTAATCTTAATTTAAATAATGGCAATAATGAATACATGTCGATGAAACATTGTATCCTTCTAATTCAGGATTTATGTATCTAGTATAGATTATTTTCTCCGTTTTAAAAGTGCCTTCAAAAAATATATTATGCCAATGGGTAACAACTAGCCCTTAATATCTATGTCATAGAACTCGTGGAAACATTTCCGCCATGAATCTGGAAAACTTACATGTGTAAAAATGTGTCCCATAAATCCTGAGGTCGGGCTAGTGCCGCCGCGACGGCAATAATAACGGAACCTCCGCGCCGGTTTTCCCGCCAGAAATATTACATTCGTGCTAGCAGCGCGGCAAATAGATTTTTATGAAAATTCATATCCCGACACTTAGGCCGTAAGCTTTTCTCGTACGTGTGCTTAAAGCTCGACGAAATTGAGTCTGCCAATGTCTTTTCTTTTTCTTCAACACCATTAAGAAAAGCGCTTTCGAGGGAAATTTTATGGAATGATCTTTGTAATTTCATCGACATTTGAAGTCTTCCAGTCACATAACATTATTAAATACTAAACAAATGATGGGGAGAATCACATAGCCTGAAATAGTGATTTTAATAAAATTATTTATTTTATGTCAATAATTCCAATTCAATATACTTTTTTTGTCTTTCTGATATACATGTGATATTTTATGTTATTATCTTTTGTTGATAGGCGACAATGATTATTTAAGCTTCATATTAAAACAACGTTAAAATTGCAATACATTTAGTTCTACAAGAATCATCGAATACTAAACTCTCAATAGCTATTTCGGGACCACAATATTGTTGTAATGATAAGTATTGTATTCGTTGAAGCTCTTTTTTTCTAACATATTTTACACAATATTTTTTTAAAATGTAAATATCCACTTGTATTCAATAAATTGTAATTTTATTTATTTATGATTAAAATTTGAAAAATATGATGCTTATTGAGCACACATATTGAAGAAAATTTTCATTGGATTTATATATATGCACTATTAAAACCACTATTAAACTTTAACGGAATACTTGTACCGACCGTGCTATATGTCTCGGAACATAGAAAACGCGACAGCTCTTCCTGTTCCACATTGTTGTATGTTTGCTTACTCGCTTCTCGATACTACATACTCACTACATCACGTCAGTGTTGCCAACGTTTCGTTTTGTCCCCGACAAGGAGCTCTGAATAAACCAGATCTATCAATACATACTATAGGTTTATTGTACAGTGTAGAATTATAAATGTATTTAGTTCCAAAGGAATTGTAAAATATTATCCATAGATTTTTCGTCATATTCTATGAACTAAGTAATGTAATATGACAATTTAAGGAAAATTAACCTAGAACAGTATCGCAATATATTATCTCACCTACTCTGTTATTTTTGGTGCAGTTTCAATGTAACTTATCGACTATGTCAACTTTGGTACATTTTTACAGATACAAACTTAATGAAAAATAAATATGGATTTATCACATAACACTTTACGCTTCGGTATTGTAAATTCCCTTACGTAACTGTTTAATGGTAAATTGGCGCTAACTCAGTCGTTGAGTAACCTATTTCCGGGAAAGTCTTCATTAATTTCTAATTGCTCCCGTGCCATCTTAGTTGATGTCTTTAGGATAAACACTAATATCTATACAATTATTATCTGTGATAACAATGCTCCAAGTATCATCATTACATATTTATCAATCATATATTTTTTTTAATTTAAAATCATCAATTTATTTCTTAATAAAAATAAGATTGCTGTGAATTTTACTTTTACTGGTCAACCTTTGTCAAAAGTAAGAATTCGTATTTAATTTATATGTACAATATAATCACTGTCACGATTTATTCCGGTTGTTTTTTGACACAATTCGAGGGCTTAAAATCATACAACGTTATACACAAAAATGGGTTTTTTTGATAACGTTATTTTCGGCTACATGATAGTCAAACAACGTTCTATCAATCTTTTCTAGTTTCTTTATAAATCGTCAGTAAAGCTTAACGCACATAACGTTGACGCTGTTTAATAAAAATAAAATGTATAAGTTGTTAGTGTCCTTGTCACAAGAAAAATCAAATGTACAGTACATAAAATATGAACATTAGATTAAACATCTGCTTTGCTGAGTTACGAGAAACTAAAAAACGTTTTTTGGCTCTCCTGTAAAGTTACACTTTTGTAGATGGTGTTGTTTGACATTAAGCCCTCGAATTATGCCAATGACCTACCAGAATGAGGCAGTATTGAAATATATTGTGATAAATAAATCAACAAGTCACTAATTTGTATTTTCTAAATAATAATTTGACTCCAAGATACTTCACATTTGACTAAGGTAAACTAGCCCAGTCATTTCAGCTATTTATCACGCTTAAGATGACAACAAATAATTAATAAATCCGTCATAGCTTGAGAAACGTCTGCCTTTGTGCCGCAGCAAAACAGGAAATTCGCAACATTTTTTCTTTTTAATTAATTCACATCATTCCGGAGGAGTTGGCAACATTTCAGTATCACGCTGTTTTGTCACTAGGGCACCGCCGACCCTGATATATTTTCATTGTTGCGATTAATCTTTAAAGTCTACATAACAACTCCGCCCCTGTGCTTTCCTTATAAAAACAATATAATTATTTTGCCGAACACAAGGCGGCGGCGTCGCGAGAGCAATACCACGGACGTATCATTTCAAATATTTCGAGCATTGTTGTATTACTATATTAACTTACTTCGTTCGCTGTGATTCTATAATTATATTTCATTTGAATAGTTCTACTTATAGTAATCTCAACAATGACCTGCTGTACACGTTACATCTACATCGTCAGCGATACCCTTGTGTTGCATCGGTGAAAGCTTGAATGCGTTGATCCTATTGACCTTTGGGCTTACACATAAATCTACACTAAACCACATTGATTGGTACAAATTGTCCCGATTGTGCGTATATTGTAACTTTATGTACTGTTTACTGCTTTGATGAAAACATGGCCCGAAATAGATTGCAGAGTTGCAAAATATTAGCCTGACATGGACACAGATGAAACATTTTGTTAATTATTAACAAAACATGGATTACTGTGGAAGCTATTTAGATGATTTGTGATGTAATCAACTGTAAAGCATTTTCCGATTTGATTATTTTTTTAAATTCAGAAATACGCGTTTCGACATATTCAATTTAAATTGAACTTTGTTACTGGTTATGTGTTTAATAAAAGTGACACGTGTTTCACATCTTGCTAAGCGTCTTCAAACAAACTTTTTCTATCAAGCAAAACAGTAAAAGTTTATCGTGAGGTCCCCAAACAGGCAACATACTCTTCACATCTGATTATACGACCAGTGAAACAAAACGATTCTTCGTTTTACAAGGGACCGTAGTACGGGAAACTTTTTTCAGTCTCATAGCAAGATTCCTAACATTCTTCTTAGTGGTCATTTTACTTGTAAGTCAGAATAAGTGACAAGATGCGAAATACGAGGTAAAACTGAACACTAGCCTAGTCAGCGAGACAACCGAAAAGTCTGTGCATAGATTCTCAGTTGGTTAGTCATCAGCGGAAACATTATGATGGAACTGAAATCATAACAAGACGACCCTTGCAATATTAAGAAAGTGTTTGATTGGAGTCGCACGTGCTTACGAGCGGGATGACAAATGTTCGACAAGAACAATAGATTGGGATAAAATTTGTAGCGAGACAGCAATAGTGGCTGTGTGGAGTCGTGCGTACTTCCGAGCGGGATGACAAACAACAACGATCAACCGGGTTTATATTTGAAAACGGTGAATACGAGAACGATAGATCTGGGTTCCTAAAATTACCGTCGAATCGATCGACGATACTATTGCTTATATACATTTCGTCTATAAAAAGCATAATATATAAATATTTGGATTACTATAACTCAATACAAATCATATAGCTAATATTATACTGTATGGTCTTTATAAGCAGGTTTCACCCAGTAAAGATCTTTTTATCGCGAACGAAATATTTTTCCCGCGCTTATCTGATTTGCTTGTTTGTTTCTGTTACGTGGTATTTGCACGCATTTCCGATTGATTATTATTGCTCACAGCCGAATATTTTTTGTTGTTTTACAATGTGTACTTTAACGCAATGTAAATAAGTGGCCACTAAGTAACACCTAAATTACGGTTGGAGCGGCTCGCCCTTGGTAGGTAACACACAGGGCGGTCAAGAACTCGTAATCCTGTCATTAGCACACGATCGGACAGCAGCGACACTGTAACTGTCACGCGTCCCATCGTGTTTGTTATCAATGCGAGATTCTAAGCGGATAATCTAAACCAGTGGCGCTCACCACTTGGCAAGTGTACTCTGTCGTCAGTAAAAACTCTGATTAGCGACTAGGTTTCGGTTTCACATGCCGCTCATATATCAATTCTTGAATTTTTTCAATTTTACATTTGAAATTTTGGGCATGGATGTTTATTTATGTCTTTTTTCCTTGAACTTAACCCACGTGATTCTTTTATAAATAAATTTTAATTGTCTTTTAATATACGCAGTCAATTATTATTGATTAAGTGACATTTTTCTTACACTTTTATGATGTCTAATTGGTAATTGCGCCCCCGTTCAGATGCTTTGCATCGATTTTTCAGTCGATATGTATTTTCGGACAAGGATAAGGCATGGTGTAAGAAGTATAGTTGAGCTGCATCATCGTTTTTGTAAAATATATGACTGACGAACCATTTTTTTACTGTCACTGCTGTAAACATGATAAGTTGTAACTCAATAAACACGTAATGACGTCAACAAATACAAAAATGGTGACTTATTTTTTTATCCAACTCGCCTTATGGTGTGTCCACATATGAGCATTTGTGTACGCTGTGAGTCATAACTTGCTCAGGTGTGGAGTTTAATGACTTGTTTGAGCGAACTCTTGAGCCGTGGCCACGCGCGAAAACAGTTCGTTAAACTACACAGCAAATCATTACTCAGTGCGCACAAATGCTCAGATGTGGACATACCATTATACTTCTTACACAATGGGGTAAGAGATCTGTGTTTTTTCAACCTTCCTTTCACAATCCTTCGGAAACGGACAGGCGTTAAAGCGTGAGAATACACTGTCTATACGTATCTATATCCTTGATATCTATGATAGATCAAAGCATTATAAAACAATTATTTTGCTCATTCTTCTGGGTGCTGGTGTAATCAATCATTCATCGTCGGATTTCTTATATAGCAACTAGAGTTCTTTGACACCCAACGCACTTTTTCATGGCGTAGTACACTGTCACACAATCAATAGATATATTTTACACGGAGCCAGCCATGTTGCTGATAGCCAAAAAAAGCGATCGAAAGGCGATGGTTTCGAACCTAATATTTTATTTACTCGATTTGTGTGTGTTCTTTTAATCTCTCAAACCATCACTTGAATTGTGTCAACTGTTAGTTATTGGTGGGAAGAAATTATATTCATTAAAATGCTCACCCGTCGAGCGAAACGAAATTTATGATAAATTATACTAATTGTGTTTTTATACATTTTTTTATATAACGTATTTAGTATTTGTCAAAAATGTCAATCGTCCAATTTTAGCGACAGTCATCATTCCTTTCGTGTTTTATTCGACTTCGATTTATTACATTTTAATACATTGATTTTTATTACTCAGGCACTTATCCTCAAACAAAGGAAGATCGTGCAAGTCATTTACTCAGACCTGTGCTAACAGAAGACAGTCTTCAAATACATAGCAAGAGAATTTTTAAAACCATTGAATAAGTGCCCATTACTTTTTATTCCGTGACGATTCTGTTGAGAGCCTATCTCTTCTATCTATATAACAAAAGAAAATTTCACCTTCGCCTCAAAATTAAGCCTTCCCAGTGGGGAATCCACTCTTGTGTTATATTGTTTTACGGAGAGGCGATCAATTATATTTACGACGTGTATTTAAATTTATAAAAGCCGCCACTTTAAAACGGAAACAATTAAAAACGGTCGCCTACTGATGCGTTCATCATAATAAACACTAACTTGCTTAATAGTTTCGTAATATTTTACTTAAAATGACAAAATAATTCGGTGAAGATATTTACAGTAACATAAGTCCATCTCAAAATGGGCAGCCATTATAGCGGTTGGTTGTTATCTTTAGATTAAGAATACGTAAGGGTAGAAAATAAATTTGTGAAACACTGAGTCTCGCGTTGGAATGTTAACTAATATTATTGTTGCAGTTTGTAATGCAGTTTTAATTTGTTCACGCGGACATTCAAATGCTATCGCTGAACTGTACGAATCTAATTGACAAACTTTGAAGAGAGTTTTCCTAACAACAGAAACCAATCATAATTTGACGAGGATCAAGTAAGCGAGTCAAATAACGATGCAATTTAAATAAAGAAAAACGTTTCATGAATTATGAAATTTCTCTTCTTATTTTTAATATCTACATCATTGTTGGAATTTTCTTTTAGGCTCATTTTAAAAATGGGATTTTAAAAAGATGGAAAATAGACCACCCTTTGAAATTAGAAATCACGTTTGAAGGAACACGTTAATTTTATCATTTTAAATGAGATAACTTAATCATATTATTTATTCATATAATAATATGTTTTCGTATTCTTGTCTCTACAACATACTATGGCGGGATTTGGCTTCCTGCACCACTGCTATTTTTTGTATTTCTATCAAGTTTATCTATATCTAGCCACTTTAAATTACTATTTTGAAATCTTGTTTGTCTGTGACTATATTTTACATTATGCGTTCAAATGCTGGAATCGAAACGCTAATGCAATGAATTTTCAATCGAATTGCATGGATGTCTGTGACATTTTCACAACTCCCCACCCATCCCCGATCCGATCCCCTAAACGGGGCTCAGAGGGACGTACTGGATAATGAATATCTCTTCCCAACTACATAATACTACTCTCTTAACCCTGTCCAAAGAGAGAGGTTGAGGAGCGCTTCTCTTAGAAACAGTCGATATGTTTCAGTCGAAGGCGTTATTCTTCACATTGGAATCACAAAATCACTTTTACTAGACACAATTTAATACATCACTGTTTCATACAAATATTACTTACATCTACATTTTGTTTGTGGTATATAATCTTCCATTCAAAATTCATCGATTTAAAAAAAAACGAAGCTAGTTCTTTCCATACATGTTTTATAAAACCCACATCAGTTTCCGTCTGAATGCAATCAAGACTGTCAGACTATTTTGATCAATTGAAGATTGCTTCCCGTCATAATATAGAGACGTCACTATGATGGATTGTCGCTGCCTGACTACTTTTTTCCACGTCATCCGTATACTAAACTTCCTGTTTACTTCTCGTAGACTGTTGGAAGAATGTAGCCAAATATCTTTACGCGATCCGTGTCAGCAAAAAAAGTTGTATTTAGGTTGATTCTTGTCGATGTCTTCTCAATTATAAAGAAAATTTCCGGGAGATTAATGACAGGCTTATTTCTCTGTGTATTTCGACTAGCGATTGGCAACCGGATACTCACAAGTGCCTGTGAAACATATATTGTTTATAAACTTTTTCAATGTTTCAACTACGATGTTGTAACGAATTGTATATTACATATATCTATTTATTTTGTTGTTTTTGCAATGTAAAAAACGATTATAGGATATTAAACATTGTAAATTGGCACAGAATCGAACCTTCTATTTCAACCACAGATCAAGGCAGACGGTAATTTTGCTATTCAATTTCTTGCCAGTCAAAATGTATCGCCGTAATGCTCTATTAGAGCTGTGAGTAAACCGATCGCTCGTGAATCATGGCAGTGTATGGATCAAATCTAGCTTGGTTTGAAAGTTTTTCGATTTAATTTTCTGTTCTTTGTGTTCTACGACTGACTTGTTTGAAAGTTCTTTATATCGGTAACGGTTGAAATATTTTTTTAAATTCAACTTCTTATGCTTGATGGTAATGCCCAACGATTTGAAAGCTTTGTAGGTTTCATTTTCAAGGGTTGTAATCAAATAGTTATTGAATATGATGACGAAAATAGACGCGTAGTGGAACTGGTTCTGATTCTTATTATGATGCGCATGACAATGTTGTCGTCTTGACTTAAAACATTTCAAAATGTTTCCACCAAATCAAAAAATAAATTTATTTTCGACTATTTCAAAATTAGATCAAAAGATCATTATAGTGATTTTGTATGTGAGTGTGCTCAAATGTCATATTATATTATCATATCCCCAGCCAACGAGTATCGAATTAATTCACTCGATTTTGCATTAGTCATAGTTCAACTTGCTGCACAACATAAAATGATATAGCATAGACACCCACATTATTTTGCCAGTGTATTTCTCTGCAAAGTCTATAAACAGCTGTTGTAGTGGGAGGGAGCACACATTGCCATATCGGGGGTGTTTCAATCGACGCCCACGTGTCGACGGATTGTGCAATCAACCTCCCGTACAGCTCTTTCGTTCCATTGGCCGGTGGTCAAATGTTCAGTTCTCAAATCGATTTTAATCGATTCCTATGGCAGGCCCGGTACGAGTCTATGCTATATGGAACAATTGGCCACTTCTATCGCGTATGAGGTTCGTGTTTGCCGCTAATCCATTGAATCCTGCCATTTCTTGAAATCTGAAATAGAAGGAAGAAAACTTTATCAACATAACAATTTAACAAGCGGTACTCTGCCAAAATGTTGGGTTGGGGATATTGATATTACTTAGACACGTTTCCAGGGGAGAAAATTCTCTGGTAATGCCGCGGACGCAGGAAAGAAAGATGCCGGTAGGCTTCCAAAAATCTACAATTGTAAAAAGAGTGCGAACTGAGCTGTAGCGCCATCTAAAGAGAAGGATCTATACCCATTCCTGAAATGTAATGTCGTACATAGCTGTCATACATAGCTGTCGTACATCAACACTAATAAATCTAAGAATATGACCGCTGGCATGGATGGGCACAGCCGATACAGACACAATAAGATGTATGGTATAGGTGAGACCAGCACTTTGTCACTGTAGGGAAGTACTAACGATAGATCGAATTTTTTCCCTAGAGAGGTCTTCAGGCCATCCACCGGACTGATTTGGTCACCTTGGAATGGATAGATACTTTGTCGTTGTCATTATTGATTATGCCTGTAGTGTTGTTCCGTGTCATGTTTTGTATATCACCATGCGAATGTATTGATTTATTTTGCAACGGTAATGTTTACAATGCCTTCTAAACATTTTCTATTCTTTACGAAAAGAGTATAAAAGTACAATACTACTTGCCCATTATAATATCGTCGTTACCGATGTAATCTATCTTGGCCTATTTTAAAAGTCATCCCAACGATAAATTTAGTTCATAACTCGTTGCTCCCCGAGCGGTAAATATACAGCCAAAACTACTTTTTAGAACATTTCACACTTTGTAATAGATTACATGTGATAAAAAAGAAAAAGTATCTAAATGCTTAATGATGATTTAAGACATCGACTGAGGGTGATTGATGGAATTTCAATATCAAATTTGAGTTATTGAGATTTTGTACACTTCCATGTATTTTGTCACTAACGACCCGGGTTTCGCCTTTCGGCATCTTCAGGCATTCGAGCACCCGGTTCAAATTTGAAATTAGCTTAATAATAACTTACGGAATGATCTATCAAAAGAAAATATTATAGTGTAATAAAAAGTATCGATGTTAGCTGAAAAAACATGTATACTAGTATCGAACAAATCCTTGTGATGTTTTATTGTTAGTGATAATAAGTTCTGCTGAAAAAGAAGATAATTAACGATTTTACAAAATTAATCGGAGCGCGAACGAATTTATAGGTATTTCCGGCGATTCGGTTCGCGTCAGCTCAATAGATGTCGCCACAGCTTGCAAGAAGTAAAAGTGGCGTGCGGTGGAAATGCAATCAGGCTGGGGACCGCTGAAGAAAAACTTTCTCGTATTTTAAATTAAGGTTGATGGTGTCGCGCAGCTCGCCTTGGCTCAGCAGGTGCAGGGCTGGCGAATAAAACCGTGGGCATTCGAAACATGAATTTATATTGTCGGTGAATTATTAATCTGAATGAAAATAGCCAAAGAATTATGCAGAAATAAAATGCATTTCTGGTAAGTAGTATTTGGAATTTATATATATTCATATTCGGACAACACAGGTAAATTGATAACAGCAAAGAAAATTGCCAAGTCAATTTTCTATGGTGGAAAATATACAAAATATTATTAGACAACATATAAATTTACAAATATAATTAAAATAATGATGGTAATAATACCACGATTATAAGGAAACCCCCATTTTTTAATCCGTCTTTTGGGAAAAAAATTGCCTCGTTGAAATATGTTGTGACGGAAATAATATAGTCATCTGGCTCATCGCAAGACAGTGAATTTATTGTTCATTTGTTTGTGACTCGAATAGGCGATCCCCCCCCCACCATTTTCGTAACGCTTATTTTAATAAAAACCTCGCCAAAACACTTTAATAATTGAATTAGTTAAAAAAAAACATAAATATATGGTCGTTGTTCTGGAAGAAAAATCTAGATCGCAAAAATGACATATTGAGTTATTAAAAACAGTTTTATACAAACAAACAAAATGAAATAGCATTTCAAACATTTAACAAACTTCAATTACTCAAAACTAGTATTTTTCAGTTAGTGTCTTCTTCCAAAACAACAACGATATAATATGCTCTATTCGAAGGAGTACGAAAAGATGTTAAATACTTTTACGGCTTCATTAACGAAACTTGGATGTGCTGTTTTTGTAAGATGAGTGTGTGCTGACGGCTAAGTAAACAAATCTTAAGTTTATATTTAATTTGGATTACAATAGGTATAGATACCGCAGAATCAATCGAAAATAAAATGAAGCACTTTCTATGATAAAATAAATCGCACATGTTGTCATAAAAAAACACAACAAGTTTCACCTGGCTTGCAAGTATTGCATTCATAATTGAATAATTGTAGAGATCAATACCCGTTTCGCTAGAAATGATTACATATTTAATCTGACCGCGGTCCCTTCTATTATAAAATTGGTGGATACATTCCATTTTTATTTATGTTGCAACTGTATCCCTCCTTTGTGAGTGATTTTTTCAATAACCTTTAATGTTATATATGTCACAGAGCAGTTATTTAACAATCAATCTCTTTACGCAGGCGCCTGAGCAAAAAATGTTTTTATAAAAATACCAAACAAAGAAAAATAATTTATGATACTGGTCATCTTTACTGGATAGATGTTAGTTGGAAGTCTAATCGACTCATTTATTTTCGATCAAATAATTCCCCAAAGTGAACGCTAATAAATCTTCTGCCGAACTAAACCGCTTTAAGATAAATCACCAACAACTTCATACCCACCGGTTGACTTGTAGTGTGTTTTTTTGTCGATGGGTGATTTTCCTTTAAAAGGGTTCACGGCAATAAATACTGGCAACCCTACATCGATGATTGATTGATGAATTTTCGAACGTGGAGCGATGTTCAATGAAATATCTCCCAAGTAGAATGTACAATTGGTAGTGTGGTCAATTACACTAGTTATTTATTGTATAATATGTGTAATACTATTCATGACAGCAATAAAACAATGTGCCAGAAGTTTTGAATTTCGAATCACTTGATACTCGAAAGGAAGATTTAATAAAGACAATCATGATCAACTCGAGGAGAAAATACAGCACACATCATATCTTTGACATGTATCAAATGTGAAATTGAAAAAAAAATCATATTTAACCTTCCCAAGTCTAAAAAGGATATAATGACATCTGTGTTGAATCTGTTATTTTTATCATTATTTAAGTTATTTAAGTGTTATTTCAACGTTGATAATCTTTAAGTTATAACTTTTTAATGGATTCCAATAAGTTACAGTCGAAATTGAGCCGATTTAACATAACACCAGTCCACGTGTTAAATACCTCAAAAAAGTGCCGACCTTCAAGATACTTTCGCTAGTTAGTGGCCAATTTAAAAAAAAACACTGGCCCGTGAAATCTCTCATTTTTATCTAACGACAGGGGGCGATGCAGTGCTGATTTCTTTCAATAGTCCACTGGTCATCAAAGGGTTAGATTTTTTCTGTTTCGTAGTAACAAAATTATTGTGGCGTATTCTTTCAAACGATACACATCAAAGAATTGGTGTAATTATGTTATTAATTGTGCATTGATTTAATATGCATTTATATACTTTTAAAAGAATTAATTGATTGCTATTTCGGGAACACACGGTCGTCAGAACTAACTCTTTTTCTAAAAATAACTGAAGATTCGAATTATCAAAACATGCACAGTGTATACATATATTATATGGAAAGGTCATTTAGTGGTTTGAACCCGATGACTTACGAAGTTAATAAACTTTAACGATGAATATATTTTAAGTTTCGTAACTTTGTAGTCGTCGGGTCCGTTATGTAGTGGTCAACGTTGTTGGCTTCGGTTGCAGATGTCTCGGGCTCAAATCCCGATAGGGCATTTTCATAAATTGATTTGTGGATTTCTGTTCGTAGGCATGTATGTTTGTGATGTCCAGAATTCCTTTCCACCCATCTGATTCTTAAAACGGGGCGTAGCTACTGGTCCTGTCCTAGCCCTATCCTTCTATCCCTACTCTCCTCGAAAGAAATAGAGGATGTGCAACTGAGAAACAAGCAGAACCCGTAGAAAAACGTCTGTCGAGATACCTCCATTAGAAGACCATATCGACGGTGTTTTGGCCAATTGATGTATGCCTCAAAAAATACGAATATGTATCAATGATTGGATTTCATTTTAAAGACGACAGAGCAGGCCTCAGTCAAATGATGTAAATTAGAAAAATAAATTGACCACGTTTTGGAAGGGAAACATCATTTTACATTGGTTTTAAATTCTGACCCGCCCACTTGATGTAAGCCACTATTATATCGCCACTCTCTACGTATAATCCCGTATTTGCAAACATGAAAATTTACAGTGCACTTCAAAGAATCGTAACGCAACTCATAATATAATATTTTCGATAAAAACCGTTTTTAGTCTCTCCTGAACAATTTCAATTTTGAGAGTTGGCCACGTCGATATACTCTACACTGGGAGCGTACACGGTTTTAAAAAAAGCTTTGAAGAAGCCTTCATTCGGTAGTACCGAAATTCAATATATCTGGCAGACGATATTTCATTCGGTGAGACTCAATCCGCCGATGCGCTCAGTTTATCAGAAACGTGCATATCTAGGTAATATTATTTATTCCGACGAGACGACGCTTCACCGTTGAAATATTTATTATCCCGCGGAATGACATCATACATCTTTACACCGTCGGCGCAGAAAATACAAATGATGCACCTCTTTATAAAGCCCAAATAATAAAAAAAGACGCCGAGATAACGCCTCTTGTGGCATAATAGATTGCTTTTTCTCCTCGCACAACATTCTCCCCTTTCCGGACGTCAAAACTTATACAGACACTTTAACTTTGCGGCCTTTTAATATGGATGTAAAAATAAATTGGCATGTGATTCTTTTTGTAGCGTCATATTTAGATGCCTGTCGTACTTTATTTGCCACCCGAAGTACAACGAAACTTTACTGCTTTCATAAAACAAAATACAACGACTAGAAAAGTTCCAACTTGCAACGCTTTCAATTGCTAATCAATTTACTTGCGCCTCATTATGCTGATATAAAGTGTTTGTGTTTCGCGTTTTAATAATTAGTTTTGTAGTTATATTATTTTTTTCCATATTATCGTATTTACGATAAAGAACAATATGCCTAATATAAAATTAAAATTGATAGGATAGTTATTCCACTTGGTTTAAACCAATATATTTGGATCATTTCCAATAATAATGCCTGCGTCGGTACTAAAATAGAAATACTAAATGTATAACGTAGCTAGTACGTCGGAACTGTGTGTGCGTTGCACCGCGAACTCTTACATCATGACAAAATTTCATACTTACATGTGATATGTGACAATAATATAACATCTACAGAGCGTTCTGGGCTATTATATGTAACATATAACTTAAATAGTGGCGTAGTCACAATTTTGCAATAACTGTTATTTTCATATAAGATACAAAAAATATATTAAAAATATCTTCCCCATCCCAAATCTGCGACGTCATAATATTCTTGCAGGGTCGTAGTTGTGCGTGTTTCGGTGGGTTACTTAAAACAATTGGTGAGTGATTTTTCAAATGTGACTTTTTCCACTTTTGACCTTGGAAACATATTTTGATAGAATATGATGTTAAAATGTATATCGCTGTGACCAGCGGCGCAGCAAGGGGGGGGGGGCGGCACTTTTTAAAGGGGCTTCATTTTCGATAATGAATAGGAAATTTCGAAGGTAAAAAATAAATATTTTTTATATTTACATAATCAATGCAAGTATATACTCCATTCATCATGTTTTCTTCTATCTAATTTGTGACTCGCTGACAAAATATTCTTTTCTAGGGGCAGCATTTTTGAAAATGAGTAGAGAATTATGTAAGTAATCAACAAATAAGAATTGTTATGCCTTGTGATTCGCTGACAAAATATATTTCTTTTCTGAAAGATCTAAGAATAACCATGAAGCCTAAGAATAATTCGTTGTTATGTAGAATATATATCTATTAATGTATTGGACATAAATAATTTTATATTTCCATATCAATAATAAATGTAAAATTTGTTTTAATGATTTTTTGACATATTTGAAAAACAAACCTGCGGGACTCTACAAATTTAATATTAAATAAAACATTTGTAATTGACAGGATTGTAATAATATAGTACATATTTTTCAAGAAATTTTATTTATTCCTAACAAAATTTGCCTGCGGTGCAATCTTTTGATTTGTAGTGTCAAAGCCCCCTATAATTACGCCATGATGTACGGCCCGTCAGCCGGTATTTTTGCAGACGAGTGGTCCGTTACATTTACTGCGGAGTCATGAAATCTATATTTTGGTCTAATTTCGATGAATTCTAGCATATTTTAATAATGTGAAATAGTGGGTAATTAAATGTAGTATCTTTAATGTTAATACGAATAAAGATATTTTCAATGGATTCGGCGGTAACTTTGGTGTTTTAATATTAAATTAAGTTTGATAACTTAGTTATACTAACGGCTGTGTTACTAAATGTAACGCGTTTCGCTTCTTTAAGAAGTATCTCAATTAAAAATGATGAGTAGAGTAGGTTTGTTTCCTTCTACTGGACGTGGGTAGGGTGTAGGACCCAAACGATGATAGTACTAATTATAAAAATAATTACTATACTATTACGATATAGTTAGTCTGAAGATGTTTCTTAAAGAAGCGAAACGCGTTACGTCTAGTTACACAGCCAGTGGAATAAATTATCAATTTTAATTTCACATTAAGAATAAAGTTGTTTACTTACTTTGAAAGATTCTTACCATTCTAATAAATCTACCATGCCACACATCGCATTTTGTGCCATTCACTACATATATTATGATGACTGTACGATATAATTTATTGTGACGATTTAATTATTACTTAACATGCATATATGTTGGTTTTCGAGGAATCGTAAATTATATAATGATTATCGTAAAGATACACTGAATAAACTCAAGAAATCTTTTCAAATATATGTTATATTCGACGAAAAACGGAGTTGAGAAACAATCTTCGTACAACCGCCATACAATTTGTTGGTAGAGACTGGGACTCCTAGGACCACTCGTAAATGCAAATTTTCTTATAGCATTGCTTGTAACTTAAGGTTGCTTTGGTAGTGTTAATAAAAAAGAGTAGGTAATATAAAAAAAAACCTTAACCCAGCACTATAGTCAACATTTTTGGAGAAAAATTATTAATGTTAAACATAAGATATGTCAGGATTGTAAAAATATAGTATGTTTTTCAAAAAATTGTATTTATTCTTCATTTCTTTTTCTGCCTGTGGCGCAATGTTTTGCGTAGTATTGGTTACAAAAAAAAATTTGGAGAAAAAGTGGGGGGGGGTTGGCAAATTCAAGGACCTCCCCGGGCGGCACAAACCCTACCTACGCCACTGGCTGTGACACAAAACATTGGAAAATAAGCTTATTTCGTTTACAAAAGGTGAATTGAAAATACATCTTTACACATATTTTTTGTGACTATTCAACAATTATTCAAAATATAAATATGCCTTTTTAAAATATATGATATACTCACAAACCGTCGATAGGGCGAGTGTTCCTAAAGTCAGCCGTCGCCAGTGGTCGGCCTTTTGAGCTTAAAACTTAAATAATAGTGGATACAATTTTAGACATCGGCTGAGGGTGCTTGATGGAATTTCAGCATCAAATTTGAATTAAAAAAATACATGGAATTGTACAAAATCTCAATAATTCAAATAGTGGATACATTTAAAAAACAGATTTTTTTTAAACTCGTGTAGGTAGTCTTGCCAATGTATATCTGCACTATACTGACCTATATGATGCAATACGCAATTAAAAAAGCACATTTTTCCTTCGCAAGTTTCGACAAATTCATGTTGTATCGCTAACAAAATATACGTTATATTGTCATGCTTTGCATCATTATGTTTTTTATTGTTCTGTCTACTCTCCGTAAATTCTTTCGCAATTTTCATGAAGTTTCATATTGATTGCTGAGCACTGGTCAAAGAAAGGCCAACCATTGTATTTTGGGGGCCGACCACTGGGGGAATTGGCATTTTTTTGTAAACTTCTATTATTTTATGCTTGGTACAATATTAACTATTTCATGTTTATTGGTTACATTTCTTATTCACTGTTTAATGGAATAACAGCGAAAAAAATATATATTTATCATTCTTTGACTCAAAATCCCTTTTGAAAGTACATATGTCGCGTAATGGCCGACCACTGGTGAAATGACCCTATTAAGATTCGGCGGCAGCATCATGATGCTGCGTGTACACGTCACACGAGGTATAGAGAATTTAGTTACGGACATCAGTAATTTAACCTGAATTTTCGTTGGAAAGTTAGCTAATAATTACTGCCATGTATATCCCCACACTGGCCAAATTGCGAGTGCGACTCCTTACGTATATATGAAACTAATTACACTAAACGCACCACCAGGTACGTTACTAATTTAGGGCCGCCATAAATGTCGAGGCGCCGACCAGGAGATTTGTAATATGAATGGTAGAAAAAAAGAAATGAACAACTCATACAATCAACATATTTGCAGTTTTATTCACAAAATATAGTGCAGCTTGCCGCCCTTCACCTCTCTTTCTCACATTGACCTTTTTTGTTTCCGTTTCTAGCTAGATGTAATATCGGGACGACGTATATACTAATTCAACGTTATAAGTAAAACAATATTTCAAAGCAAATCTACGCTTCGGGCAACACTAACTTCTTAAAATTATTGTGCTTATAACTCATTTCCTGCATGACACAGCTAATTGCAAGTCTTTGAAATAAAATGATTATTCACTCCTAAATACTGTTACAAAGTTTATTTAAATAAAATGTAAGTAGAATGTCGTTCTTTTGCATTCAATTTGCCAAAACATTGCCATTTTTGCCTAACCCTGTTTCAAAAATGATATTGCTTCTTGAGACCAACTCGCTCCACGAATGTCCAAAGTATTAATAAAATAGAGCTTATTCCAATGAACGGATATAAAGTTTCCATATACTAGTTTCAATTGTTTTCTAAGAGCGATAATTTTTCTACAGTTTTTTGAAAGGTGCGACTGATATGAATGGCACTCGAAACATGTACTCAATTCTAGTTGCGAACTGTCAAGAACTTGACAAGATATAACATCACAGTTTGAAGAAGAATAATAATAATCCAATGATGGTGTAGGTAAATCAACTGTCTGCCGGGCGCCCTCCTATCCACAATAACACCCTCTGGGTGAACAGACGTACAAGTTTAAGAGTAGGTGCAATGCGACGACGTCAATCGCCTCACATGTATGTATGATACATCGCTTTTGTCTCCGGCGAATTGGTGAAGTATATGATTCACGAATGTGTTCGAATGCGAAATCAAATCGCCGTACCACTGTTCTCTTGTGACGTCACTTTTACTCAATTGACTACGATAAATAGCAACCGTGACGTCATATATCTAGCCTTTAGCTACGATTTCGTGCCCATTCCATTATAACTTCTTTTACGTATGGTTCCATTTTTTCCGTATCGTTCCACAAAGAATCTACAGTTTAATCAATTTTTCATTTCCTTTAGAAACCTTTATTGCATGTCCATAGGTTTCAATGCTATTATAAATCAGCATGCGTAATAATAAAAGTTACTGAAAAACTAAAACGGCCATCTTGAACATTTCACTATTTTACACTTTGTCACTTTCTCCTGTATGACGAAGATGTATACCTATGTCATACAAATATTATGATGTAATATCGATATTAATAGCACGTTCGTTAAAATTTCTGATATTTTAACATTATTGCACCGCCAAAAACAATATTTTCCGTGTTCATAATTTTACATTCGGTTCTCATGATGATTGTAATAAAATAATGCATCCTTTATTGATAGCCACTCGGCACGTTTTTACGTCCACGTGGCTAGCCTTGATTAATTGTTTATTTTTAGAAAGCGGGTGTATTGGCTTCTACATTGAATGCGCTTTGATACACAAAAAATAAACTTGGTGAAATTATGTAAGTTGTTTTTCAACACACGTCCGACTACGAGGCAGTAAAATGAATAAAACGTTAAACTCTCAATATGGAGTCTCCACAGCCTTTTCTCCTAAAGAAATATTCAAGTTATTATAGAAAAACTCCACCCGAAATTACAACAGTTAATGTTCTGCTGCGCATTTCTGAAGGTTTGCCGATTATTTTGCTATATTTATGTTACTTACTTTTTTGATGTTCGGTTAGATTTCTGCGTCAAACCGTTTTACCACGCTTTTGAAATGACTTGCTCTGAACATCTAACCGTTTCACACCAATCTGAATGTTGTTGTGGTAATGATATAACAAAACGAATATATGAAACTGTTTAACTTACTGTTTTTATTACTGTTGAAGTCGATCTGTCTGGTCGAAGCTATAAATTACCAATTTTTTTACAATGAAAAGGAAAAAAGGAAAGGAGGACACAAATTAATCAAGAAAAAAACCGTGAATAAAAGAAATAAGCATTTTATATGGTAATTATGCTTTCATCCCTATTAATTATATTTAAATGAGTACTTTTCCACGGAATGATTTTTTTTTATCAATGTGTCATTTTATTAGAGCGATTAGATATCCACGAGTCCTGTCCTAGCCCTATTCTTATATACTTACTCTCTTCGAAGCAACTGGGTTTCCATATATGAAATTAATTATATTTTCATGATGTTTTGTGTTCAAACGGATCTTTTTAACTGGATTCCCGGAATACTGATGTTAATTTAACTTCTCGCTAATTTGATAATTTATTCGCATACCGGTTACCGGTTGGCTGCAAACTGTTTTCAAATTGGTTTGACATTTGGCTGGAAAAAGTACGCAGATCTTGAAAGGCGCCGCCCGGCATTATTTTAGCAGCCGGATTTTATTTATACTATAGCGAAGTGCAAACATTTACAATCCCTGTCGCAGTCCCTTTTGTCAAAACACGTAAAATTATTTTTAAGTCCCCCTTAAAAATTCAATATTGCGTGTGTTTAGTACTAAATTTACGTTCTGTTGGGCCGTTAGATCCGAGATTGTGAACGGCGGTATAAATTTATTTTTATATTTTTTTACCCCCAAGATTGATTGTATGCCAGCATTCTTTTTGAATAAAATTATAATACTTATGGCGTCCTTTAAAATTATAATATTTGAAGGCTGGCCGCTTTGCATCTTATTCAGAAACATAAGATATATGTATCTACTCTGAATAAATCAATGCTTTGATGGGAAAACGTCACGGAAGTGGTGTACAATTTAAAGAACTATACTACCCTACAGTTTTTGGGATTTCATGGTTTTTATATACATAAATATTGATACCTCAGTTCCAAAGTGTAACAACTCAAAAAGCATAGTTCTGAGATAATAAGGAAACAAGATTTTGGGTAGGCTTAATCTACTACTGAACATCTAAATGTAGATTTTAATAAAATTCTAGGATTATCTAAAAATATATTAATAATATTATAAATATAATTTTATTTCTTTTCTAATATTAATAATATGAGTTTTCAGAGGTTTTTACAGAATTTTCGTAGTTACAATTTGGATTTATAATATTAATAATCACTGCCATTTTAAAATAACCAGAAATTACCACTCGTTACAACTGTGGTAAATATCAGTATTGTAAGCATTGCAAACTGCAAATTATTGACTTGTTACGTTTTGGAGTTATCGATATGTATTATTTTGGGATGACACCGTGGTTTGATTGATGGTCATCAGTGTTCTTGAACTCGAAAATGAAGCCCGCAACTTTTCCGAAACGTCCGGTAATAACTTTTCTTTTCTTTGACCATCTCTTAAAGGGAAGAAACGTTCCGCTCGCTATGTGGAGCATATAACGATCTTCCAGCTAGACTGCTTACTCGGAATCAACTCAATAAGAAAATACACCTCGAACACCCATGCCGAATACCTCAAAATTAAAATTAAAAAAAAAGCATATTGACCTTGCCGGAACTTGATCCTGGAACCACCTGATAGTTAAGGTAAATGTCTTGCTGCTAGACCACAGAGGCCGAGAAATGTCAACGTCTCCAAATCTGAAGCTAGTCACTCACCTTTGAGGTATAATACTTCTGTATTTTACGTTTATGTGACGTCCGTTGCGAATATTATGTATTATCTAATTAGTTTTCCATTGCCGCCCAAGATTTCGCTTGACTTAAACGCCATTAATTATTGGTAATTAATACCTCCCGCAAGCAATTACAACTTCACGAAGTATTATGTCACCGTGCGAGCGCGCCGATATCGCGTTTACTTGATTGAATGCTCCAAAACGTGATGCAACATTGTGCGAGTGTGAGGGAGAGCATTTGAGTGGGCGACTCGTGATTTTCGAACCGCACCGTACAATATCGACGAATGGTTTTGATTCATAATTATTATTTAGTTTCGTGTCTTTTTGTTGAATACGTCATAAAACAAAGAATGTATTTTTTACGCCTTTTCACATTTGTTGTACGAAAGTTGACATATGTTACTGCATCGCCAATTCAGTAGTTAATTTGTTTATGAATGATAAAACTTTCTTCTTTTTTGATGGCACATCGTCATTAAGATTCATGAAAGATGCCCCGGCTAGATATAGGCTGTTGTAATTAATTAATCTCTCGACGTTTCGAATATACCAGTGTTCTGGGAACCCCTGAAATGAAATCCGCAGCTGTTCTTCACCTTACTTATAAACTTTCTTTGGCCATACCCATACCCGCTCCCCACTTGTAGCATATAACGATTTCCTGTCTAGACTCTGGTATATTATATGTATTCTGTCATTCGACTGGACTACTGGTGAAGGGTATCCTGTGGCTTTTCTGATCTGTTCACCCCATTTTCCAGGAGCCTCTCTTGTTTTAAATATGATTTAGATATGCTCTATCTGCCGTATTAATTCGCAAATGAAATTTACAAAAATAAAAAAATTTAATACAGTTCGAGTTCATCCTTATACATGAATGCTCGAAGACGCCGAAAGGCGAAACCCAGGTCGTTAGTAACGAAACTCATGGAAATGAACACAATTTAAATTTGATATTAAGCACCCTTAGTCGATATTTTAAATATTTTGAAAAACTATTATATTGTGTATTTTGACATTCCATCGCTGTCACGTTTATGATGATTGTAAAAATGTCTTCGATTGTAGCGATTGCCAATGCGACATAATTATATTTTTGTAATTTCAAATCGCACGAAATGAATGGACTCGAAACGAAAATACAAACATGCCCTGAATCCCAAATATTTCAAATTTGATTTCGAGGAATCTATCCTGGACTGATCGCTACACCGCATATATAATGCTAGGCTGGGCGAAACTAAAAATTACTAAACAAATTCCATCTCGATTAACGGAACTATGATTGTGTGACAGAATTACAAATAACGAAGTGCATTATTTTTAAATTTTTTTCATGAGACCTTTACCGCCACATTTTATACTCGCATGACTGGTAAGCATTTGAACAGCTATTGTTTTTGAGAACGGCGGAGACTTATTTTTAAATGTCTGTTCAATGATGTGATTTATGTATTTAGAACTGGATAATATTTAGAATAATTTATTTGCTTTCTTATACAAAATGGCGATAGTATATTTGCGACAGTCTAACGGCAAGTGCGAGAAACAAATTTCGAATATAGAACGTCGTTCGAAATCGCAGCCACTCTGGAGACAAACGGCCTTACATATAAATCAAAAACAAATACAAAAGTGTTAATTGTTGTTAGGTATATACTGCAAGGACGTCGCCGATAACACCGGCGCAAAGACAGGAAATGTGCACATACAGTTTATTTTATCGGCGAAATTACATTTTCATTTATTCATGCCAACGATGTCGTGTCCCACTAATGTTTACATTAAATAGCGTAGACAAAAAATGAGCACTCGTATTCTTATTGTCTAATTTATAATGCATCGGAGGTGTTGCATTTATGAACAATATTTAAAAAGCCGTTATTTTGGCGCGTCTTCAAAATTGATATCGAATTGAATATTTTATCATCGCCAAATTGCTCCTGATTGTCAAAAAAACAATAATTATTAAATTTTTACCTATAAAATCATGTTGCTTAATTAGTTTTTAGATTTCAATATTTTTCTAACAAAGTTGATATTTCTGCCAGCTTAACACTATAGTGAGCAATAAGATTACAACAGAATGTCTACATTTTTTAAATATTTTATTGTCTCCGCGGAAAACGTGCACTTAACTTAAAATCGTTTTTGAAACATGCGCGATGAATTGTGGAATTAATAAAAATTTGTTAAATTGCCAACCGCCAATATAAAATTGCACCATATGTATGCATACAATATACCAGTAACTAGCTCTAAATTCCTAGTAAATTCCTACTAAATATTGACATAGGCATATATTGGTTTCTCCACATGTCTTGAAATAGGAACATTACTGGATTGCTTAACAACCATTCATCAATCACTTTTAAGGTGTTTCTTGTTGGAAAGGCATTATATTTTAAAAATAAAACAATTTCTTTTTTACTACTTTCACATTTTTATAGTGATCAGTTTCGGTTTCGATCATCGCGAATATAAATCTTAATAACGCTACATATATATATATGTAAACCATTGTTTACACTGTTCATATATCCTACCCTTCGTGAAAAGAGGTTGAAAATTTTACTTCTTTTTGAAATATGTGTGCTCTTTACAAATCAATCTTACTTAGCTAGTACAAACACTATCCCTAAGGATATTTTTTCTTATAATAATTATTTTATAACATAGGAATACAACATTGTAATTTTTAAAGTTGATATTAATTAATTCTGTACAAGATTTTGGATTTTCACAGTCTTTTATGCTACGGAAAATATTTTTTGTTGAATAAATTGGGTTTAAAAAGTCATTCTTCAATAATAATTATTAAAGTAACAAAGAGAAGTAAACAGGCGAACACCCACAGATTATTGGCAACAAAGGCCGTCATCCTGAATCAATGGTTTTTATGGAATAACATTGGTAATGTGCTACCCTTTGCCATTTCTGCAGTGACCTTTCCATCTTGTATATTGTGATTTCTCTCCCAAAATAGAACCATTAAAAATGTTTAATATTGCGATGTAAAACATACAAGTGTCTATTTGTTCCCGCACCGCATAGATGAAAGTAAATTGTTCACAAAGGCCGTATGGGGGTTATTGTTTTTATTGGAAAGTCGGCGACATCTATTTAAAGCAATTATAGTTGGCATAGCAACTGATGCAAATTTTTTTTTACTGTCGCCAATTTTTCCAACACAACCCATGGTGGAAGGAGAGAACTAAAGGTGAGCTGCAGCGTTTCTATGGAAAATATGTGACGTCACAACGGACGCATCGTTATTTTGAGTTGTTTGGAAATTTATCAAAATTGAACTGTTTTTGGGATTCTATCAAAAAATATATATTAAGATTATAGTTTATGTAATAGTTATTTTTATTTTGCAAACTTTTTTCTGGTTTAAATCCCTTATTTAAATCTTGATTCTAACATACATCCTAGATCTAAAAAGTGTTCGACTTTTTGCCAATTTCTTATACGCAATTAAATTTCTTAGAGAATGACATTGTTTTGTCAAGCAGAAAAAGAGTAGCGTGTTGTAAAGAAGAAAATAAAATCCAAATAACATATACTGATGTTGGATATTTCTCAATCTCACTTTACTCACTCGGCATGACTCCCAATGTGAGGCATATGGTCTCTCAATAAAGATATCTCAACAAAAGTTTTTCTACGACAACTGTTTGTTACTCAGATGGTCAACCTCTCGTTTTTTTCTAAAAGATCATGGATGTACGGATATGAATAGAACAGGATTAGTGGTTTGCTTATCACTCTCGCTACTCCCCGTTTTAAGGATCGCATGGATGATAGGAAATTTAATTAAACCATCACAAACTCCCATGCCTTTCAACAGAAATCAATAAATAGATTGACAAATCAATTCATGAGATGAATTCAATTCGGGTCGTACTGAGATTTGAACCCTTGAGCACCGCAACCAAAGCCAACGACGTTGACCACTCGACCACGATACCGACCCTAACTAAAAAACTTCACATCTTTGTTGAATTTTTTTCATGTTCCAGCTCTTAAAAGTTTTGATTGCACATTTCGGCATTGCTATTAATTTTTTTTCTTTAAAATCTTCAAAATAATAGTTTTGTTTACACAAGAATGTCTAAATGTTTTATTTTAAACTTTATCACACTATTTATTAAATATGTTTCACTTTAAAACCTAAATCAAATATTTATTACCTCTTCAAAACAGTGTTGCAAACAAAGTACTTTTGACATTTAAATATGCGCCCGTTAGACGTCTTTAAAAATAAAAATGGCGATTTTCAATTGTTTTACAGCTCACCTTTAGTTCTATCCTTCCACTATGAACACAACCCATTAATATGCCAACATTCATTAATGCAGCCAATTTTTGTTTGTTGTAGTTAGACAATTTATTCGTATTATGTAATAAATAATTCATCAACAGATCAAGAAAAACACTTAATTCCAACTGTTAAAAAGTGAAGACAGCTAAATTTGTTGGGAATTAATGTTTTGTCATTATTTACTTTTTAGTATTCAATGAAGCATGTTCTTGGATTTGCAATTATCTTATACTGTAGCTGAATGGTGTTGGCGTTCGACGAGCTAAATAGCTTAATGCTCATGCGGTCAGAAATTTACTCAAGACCCTTTGATCCCGATTATCTCCGTTCATTCTCGACGATTCTCTATATTTACATTTTCCCTTTCTTTTTTTTTTCAGAAACAAAACAAGAGTTAGAAGATCTTATGGCTGATATTAAGAAGACTGCCAACAAAGTCCGAGCAAAGTTAAAAGGTTTGTATTACTATAATTATTACTAAAATTTTACCTGCTAGTAAGTCAACTACTATATCACAGTCATCTTAATTAAATTGGAAAAACTTAATTAGCAGACTAACATACCTAATTATATTTATTTAAAGTGATGAAAATAGCGCAATAATCGTAAACCAACAAATTGATTGAATGACCTGGCTACATCTCACTATGCAAAGGTGAAAAGAAGGATCCTCACCTTCCCTTATTTTTTAACTTCAGGATTGCTTTCTATTCCGTATAGTATGATATATAATATAATCAAAACTGAGAATATATGTTTGAAATTCATCCAACTCTTTAAAAATTAGTTAAATTAATAGTGTCATAAAACTTTTGTTTCCATGAAAATCCTTTAAATGCTCGGCTGGCTAATTGTAAGACTAAGTAACGACTCTTTTTATAAATACTGTTGTTAATAGACCATAATATAATACATACATTGCTGTTAAATTGTGTTTTAAATCAGTGCACATATAAGTGAACACAACATTGCATATTTTCAAATTTGTTTAGGGAATGTAGGACAAGCAAAAGATTTTTTCTAAAAACGCTTACTAGGTTTTGAAAAGGCAGCAGTGTCTGTAAGCTATAGCAATATTATAGTGAGAATACAAATCGAAACAACATCGTATTAAACTTGAAAAATGCTGAGCAACAAACCTCATGAAGTAATTTTTGAAGTGATACGCGAGTCTTTAGCTTTAGATATCTAATTCTTACGTTAAATTCTTCAGTGATAGAACAAAACATCGACCAGGAGGAGCAGACAAATAAGTCTTCAGCGGACCTTCGGATACGGAAAACGCAACACTCGACGCTCAGTCGCAAGTTTGTCGAGGTGATGACGGAATATAACCGCACGCAAACAGACTACAGGGGGCGGTGCAAGGGCAGGATACAGCGTCAGCTCGAGATCACCGGCAGGACAACGACCAGTGAAGAACTCGAAGAGATGCTCGAGCAGGGAAACCCGGCAGTTTTCACGCGGGGGGTAAATATCAAGTCGTCAAAACTTTATTATTGTTATGTTTGAATGTACTCCATTCATTGATTACCTCTTATTATTACACTAATATATCTGTGTAGGAGAGGAAAAGAAGGTTAAGTCTAAAATCTGAACTTTTCAAGATAGTCAAAACAAGGTGTGCTTTTCTCGTTTTTCAATTTTTTTCCCTTTCGCACACAGATATAAGTTCTGTCATCCAGTAGGTAACCAAGCTTGCCAAGTGGACACAAGATATGTTATATAGACGAGAAGTAGGATAAAAGCGTGAAGATAGGTATAATATCAGAGACAGATGTTCATTGATAAAACACAAAAAGGCTATGGAAATTATTGGAACATTAGATTTTTATTTATATTGTAAAATAGTAACATTATAAATATATCTTTTAAGATATCCAACAATTCTTTTTTTAAGAACATTTCTTTCCTTTTAAATTTTCTGTTTGCTCTGTAAAAAACCAAGATGTCCTCTGATAAATCTGGTTAGATAGTAGTCATTTTATTTTGTTTATTGAAAAATTAATGAATTTAGAAAATGTAATCTTGAATCAATGTGCGTTCCAGATTATAATGGAGACTCAGCAGGCAAAGCAGACGCTAGCAGACATCGAAGCTCGACACGCGGATATCATCAAACTTGAAAACTCAATCAGGGAACTTCACGACATGTTCATGGACATGGCGATGCTCGTGGAGAGCCAGGTCAGAATAATTCCGCAGGGGAAAACATTTCATATATATAGAAATCATTTGCCCTAAATGCCTTTTCTCAAAGTTAGTCTCTATGTGTGTCACCGACAGACCGATGACTTTTTAAGAATTTTTTCTTTTGATTCGTTTCCACTGTTAAAATTGGTTCAATTGTGTGTACTCTCTAATGTAATAATGTATGTTTTCTGTACAGAAACAACTATTTGGATAGTTGCCAAGTTGTTAAGAAACCGTAGATTGTAACAAGAAGAGCATACATATCTACAATGCGCTATTTTGGAACCAATGATTGAAATCAACTCCAAAAGATGCTATACATTTTTTAGAAAAAATAACTGACAATTTATTGAACAACTGATTTAGCTAAGTAATTCAGATTTTCCAGTTATATCAAATGTTGCTTTTCAATAAACTATCACTTTTAAAAAAACATTGTTTTTCGATACTTCGTGACCTATAATCTGAAATTTGCGATTGTTCAATTTATTGTGATAGCAATATTAAAATAAATATCATTCATTCATACCAAATTCGATTATACAAGAAAGAGAAAAACAATTTATTTTTCTTTTAATAGGCAATTCTTTTTCTCTGTTTGATAATAACAAATTACTATTGAATTATTTACATAGTATGTTCTATACTTAATCAATGAATTCACAATACACATATGCCAATCTTTACTCTCGATGGAGAATAAAATATATGGCCCCTTTACTTAACTCATTGAAAACATCGCATTTGGTGTTTGTTTGGTTCAAATTCTTCATATTATTATGACGGCAGGATCCATTTCCTTGATATATTTAGTGTATTCGAAAACTGGATGAACGTTACGGTAGATGAATGAAATGTTTTGTGCATGTTGGCGTGTCCAACAGGGCGAGATGATAGACCGCATAGAGTATCACGTGGAGCATGCCGTGGATTACGTCCAGACCGCCACACAGGAGACAAAGAAGGCGCTCAAATACCAGAGCAAAGCTCGCCGGGTGAGTTATCAGACCCCAGACACAGATGCCATTACACGCATTGCTAATTTGCCTTTTTTTTTGTTTTGTCCCGTTCACCCGCCACATCCCCAACCCATCACAAACTATTTTTCTCACTTAACAATTTGTATTGTGTTCTAACAATATAAATGTTACTTTTCGTGTGCATTCATTTTATTTTATTAATCATTTTACATCCTTCCTTCTCCTGGTTACTGTTTTTCTTTGGTCTTTTGTATCCTTATTGTTTTTATTTATTTTTTGTATTACTTTGTATTAATAATTATTCATCACATGCAATATGAGTTACACTCTCTAATCAAATTATTTTTATTTTAGCGTTTCATTATATATGTCTACTATTCTATACTACTAATGTTGGCTTATATGTGTCAATTTACTTATAACAATGGTTTTAATATAATATATTATATTCTGTATTTTGCCTTTGTCATTTTTGGATATTTTTTAACACTGAGCGGGGCCCTTTTCACCAATATTAACATGTCTAATTTTCATTCTTTTATTTCAAAATGTGTGACTTGACTGTCTTAACTGTTACGTGTATGAAAAGAAAAATGTCTTTCACATCTGTGTTGTAAAAAAATCTGCTTATCTTCCTGCCTTGAAAAGACATTTAACATCTTCGTTACATGTTCTGCATACCTGAACTTCCTCTCGATACCTTCCACTTACTCTATACCTAAAAAAATAAAACATTTCCTTCTATGTGAGCGCATGTCCGTGTGTTTGAAATACTCTCTGAACGTTGTGTGTGCGTCTTTATCGTATGCGTGCCTATAACACTTTCATTCGTTGAAAAATAACAAAATAAATTCATTGCTGGTGCAAATAAATCTATAACATCTCGGTTCGAAGAAGTCCGCTTGCGATGATGAATCGCAACGTTAGATATTCCTCTTGCGTGGGTATCCGTTTCCCTGTGCCTCTGCTGTTTCCCTTCCCGTCCCAATGCAGGGTGAGTTGGTGAACCGGGTGGAGTATCACGTCACGCAGACCACGGAGCACGTCGAAGACGCTCGGGAAAAGCTTGTGATAGCCGAACACTACCAACAGAAAGCCAGAAAGGTAAATTTTAACCGCCACGTCGCGATACCGTATCCTGGCAGCAAATTAACTATCGCTCTTCTCATCAGACTGATAATTTATGTCGATTCTCTGCTGTGGGAGTATAATGCCGGCAATAATAATCTTTACTGTGCAAATGTATACTATATACTTCAAATTATTATTTAATGAGAGTCATACATTAGAAATAAAATCCTTTTTAATTCCCAATTTCACCAATTTATTAAAAATCACTGATAATGATTATTAAACCATGAAGAATTATGTTTATACTTTTGAACTCGTTTTTGAAAGCCTGTTTCTTAATAATAAAACAAATTTTGAATCAAATTGATGTTTTTAGTAAAAAATGTTTTCTTTGTTTGCACAATGCTTACACACATTGTGAAATCTTTTTATAAAATTTGATTAAAAGAAAATTTTGAGCGATTCGTGAAGACTTATTTCCAATAACAGCATATTATATATTTTTTAACGTGGATTCGTTTAAATATAGTAGTGTAAAGCCTAATCCTAGAAACACCTAATGTTTTGTCAAAATGTCTGCATATTATAGTCTTGTTTATGTGATGTAAAATAAACTGTATTTTAACCATTAAAAAATTCCGACTAAATATTATAAACCTGGAATTAGTTCCAGATAATTCACACATTTACACACGCTAGTTGATTGTATGAATGTGAAAACAATATTTATGTGTATTATAAAATGTTAGTTTATGTTTTTTTTATTCAATTATAGCTGATATACAGTATATGGTTGTGTTCAATGGGTAAGCACTTCTTCTAAACACATTTATTTTATTGTTATTTCTATATTCCAGCGTCATATTCTATTGGCAGATGTGATGCAGTATCATTTTTCTCTCTGCCTTGCAATGAACACAGCAGTAGCTCATATTCACGCCAACTCTTTCTTCATCACTTTTAAATAACATAAATTTGACATCTGTAACAAATTCATAAAACTTATTGTCTTTAATACTACGGATACTCCCTCCTTTGAAAGATATTTTAGAGTCTGGCTTGATTTTTAATATCTTCTCATTTACTTACAATGAGAAAATACTTACTGTATAATGAAAATCAGCATCACTCCATTATTCGAGACCCTACTAATTGACGATTCAATCAATCGATGCTTTCATATCATGTCATACCCCGCTATTCAACGCCTCCCTAACTGACATTTTTGTCAGTGTCAAATGAAATAGAAGCTTTTTCTATCACAAAAAAACAAGTATAATATAGGTTCCTATATTTTCTTTCATTATTATGATGCTAAATAACGACACTATCGTAACACAATGGAACTGCATTCCAACATTCTCAAAATATAGTTATAATTAAGAAATTCATCCAAAAATACATAATTTGAGTTACTGCTTGCTATCTTCGCCTATGAATTTCTTTTGCACTTTAGAAACAACTGCTAAAAGAAAGGCAGCGCCTTACATACTACTCAATATATTAAATTGAACAATTCAGTGAAACTTCCAAAATAATCATAAACAAAGAACATTTCTAAAATATTTTATAATATAAACTATTTTATTTAACACACAAGTGAAAATTTACAATATTGAGTACTGAATTTGGTAGAAAATAAAAAATATGTTAACATACAACTGCAATATCCACACGAATACAAACTACCACAATCATAATTTGAAAATGAGCTTAATAAACCAATAACTATAACCTGTGTTATGAACAAAACAGCTAATAATAAATTTCCTGTACTTTCATACAATTTCCAAATAAGTGATAAGTTGTGATTGACAATAGACAATTTGGAAGTGTTTTGTTGTTTGCATAGATTATTATTATGATGCAAATTCTTGTTTATCATTTAAGGTTCTTTTTAATTTTAATATGTATTGATTTCACTTGTGAAGTTGTGTAATAGTATTGGTGAGGGTATTACAATAACCAAATATCCTATTTCCCTACAATTACAGCTATAGTTGATTGCCAATACAAAAAACATGTGTTGTTACGTAGTTCGCACAGGAATGCCATTGATTCTTTTTTTAATTTTGAATGCTGTGTACTTTTTGTATTTAACAAATCCTTCATATAAAAAACTCCCTTTTTTCATGGCATGCTTTTTAATTACAGGTGCCGTTGATCCACTATCTCTTCTGACAATTTTATTTATGTATATTTTTTTGTTCGTCAATTATGTTTTTAGGATATTTTTTTATCAAAAAGTTTAAAAAATTACATTTTTTTAGCTTATTTAAAGGTCGCTAACAAGTTAAAGAATTAGGTAAACAGTACTTAATTAATAATTTAAGACATCGAATGAGGGTGCTTGATGGAATTTCAATATCAAAGTACTTTATTAGGACAAAACTTGTTTTTCTCTGCAATATAATACTTATTGCGCACAAAAATTGACTAGTCATAATAGTAACAGCTAATTTTTCAATATCGATATAGTTCTCTCTTGTCTACCCGTTATTGTATGGAGGTTTTTCCTCATTTAGTTTTATCTATACGTTTTATTGTGTTGGCAAAATTGTCATAGAGATATTTTAAAATACTATCCTACATTTTTTAATTTATTAACCTGAGAACGTTTTACCAAGTATCATGTATAAGTAGTTGCCAACATAATGAAACCCATTTTTAATCTATGATTTTCTCAAAGAGAAATCATCGTAGACTATTTTTCTGTAGATAATATTTGTATTCAAACATATCAGGCTGTCTCGCCAATATAATCTTTGCTTTGATTATAATTTACAATCAATGTCTAAATAATTGTATTTCATTATAATTTTATTACGTCAGTTCAAATCCATCAGTAAACACCACAACCCTTTGACAATCTTTGACTTCCCTTGTATTCTTAAATAATAGGTCAAACCCTGTTTCTCAAACAGAGAGAAAAAAGAGGAATCCGCTTAAATCTTATTATCAAGCTAGAAAATATTACTCAAACAAACGAATTCTAAAATGTATGTGTAAAATGTTCACGGAATCAGGTGACCTGAAATTCAAATTTTTGAAATACATAGTGCTTGTGACATAACTTTACATGTGTTTGGTCATTGTGAATTTCTTGCTACTTGTATAGCTTGTAATGATTTTTTTTGCTTGCACATATCTATTGCTAAAGTTATACCCTGAACTACTTTAAATGATTTTATTTTACTGTTTAGAATTATTATTTTGTTTTAGTGTAAATAAATATGAAAATTATTTCTCACTTATTCTGCTTTCTTATTTAACCCTTTAACTCGGTTTGTTTTAAATCAAAATAAATGTATCGAGGTTATACTGACAGGACGCGTTAAGTCAGTTTTTGATGATTTTCTGTTTTAAATGTGAACATGTACGCAATGCAACTTAACGCTCTGCATACTGGTAGAATGCATGAAGTCAGGCGTAAAAAGTATCAAGTCATATTGTTTTTTTTCTCGCAGAAATCATGATTTAACTATAACTCATCAATAATACCAAATATTAAGATTTGTATGCCAAAAAATATTCTTCATAATTCACAAAAAAAAATTTTATGTCAGTATACCCCCGATATTTAGATATTTACAATAATATAAAAATTAAGAACTCACCCTTCTCAATGGAAGTTTTGTATAATACACTACAGATCTACTTGGTGTTGTCATTTTATTAATCTCGTAAATTTCCTGAAGTGGATAAAATTTTTCAGAATAAATACATAGCTGTTTTTTTTTTTTTTTTTTTTTAAGGTGTTAACTGTCAATTCTTGGTGGAAAGACATTATATTTTAAAAAATAAAACACAATTTGTTTGTACTACTTCCACATATTTATAATGATCAGGACCGGTTTAGCTCATCACGAGCATTATCAACTCATTATCAGTTGATAATGCTCGTGATGAGCGAAACCGGTCCTGATCATTATAAATATGTGGAAGTAGTACAAACAAATTGTGTTTTATTTTTTAAAACATAGCTGTATTTCAATTAATAGATAATAAATCATTTTTTTATATTATTAAACTCTATGCCTTTTGAATATGGTCACACCGTTCTACTAATCTGCCTCGATTATTAAATTTAATAAATATGGAAATCAATTCCTTTTTGAATAGTTTTTTAATAAAATCAACTAACTTATTCCACTTGATTAAATCTTTCAGGGTACTATTTTTTTGCGCACAATTAAAATATGCGAAAGAAGCGATTTAAATTGATAATTCTGTTATCAGTCACTATTTATCAGGGATTAAACTAAATATAACCCACTGTGAAGGTTTAAAAAAAAAAAATCTTTTAAATTTTAACTGGCAACACTTGATATCATTATTGCTATTCACAGTTGAGTTTATTCACTTGTTTGTTTAAATAATAATCTTCCTTATTAGAGTGAATATTTTATAATACATTCGAAACCGTCTTCATTTGGTAAATGAAATAGAAAATTTGTTTTTATTGTTATTGATTTTATAATATTTGCTATGTGCTCAAAAAAACATTTAATATTTACAAATATAAATATGCGATATTATTGAATTACAATAATCGGAATTATTCCATGATTTTTACTGACTGTTAATATTTATCTCTGCATAATAATTAAGTTACAATTTAACACCTAGCAGATAATGCAGAAACATTATATTGTTACATCACAGTGAAAATGAATTAATCGTAACATAGTAACATATTTCGACTGAAAAAACAGTCTTAATAGGAGAAGTCACACATATATATATATTGTGTTGCTTTCAGTGAATACAATAAGTCTCCGAAAACAGCTACCTCTAAAGTTATGTGTACCTGTTTCGTAATTATGCTTCTAACACATATCGTCAGAATACAGTATAAAAAATAACATTTGTTCAGAGAATCAGAAAACTCGCTATATAATACAATATTGCTAAACCGAAATATAGATGAAATAAATTTCATAGGAATGTATATGAGAAAAAGAAAACTCGTAGTACAAAAGACAGCCATAATCTACTTTCCGTGACAAATTATTTTCAGAATGTTGGCTTAAAGAGTTTTCAATTGTATAGGTTGACTGGAAATAATTGTTATAATGTCACCATGAATTGCACGAGCTTCAGTCTTTTGAGAAACATCGTCATGCACCACTGAATTAATAATATAGTAGTATTTATAAATTAATCATCTTTTTGTTCATAATAAAATTGAATCGCCATAAAGTAATCAATACTTAAAATAATAGATCAAGTAACTTTGCTGATTGTAATTTTGAATGGAAATCGATACACTGGAAGAATTATTAAAATAACGTTATTTTCAATTCGATTTGTTATTATGACAAATACATTTCGTTTACCAAAATGTTGACGGTGGTTTTATTATTAACTTGATTTAAAGGGTTAAATATTTTTTATGTTCTATCATTTATGTTTATTATTTATACTTGGCAATGACACCATTATTATTCGATTTCATTTTTGTTTTCAGAAAAAAATTTTCATCATAATCTGCCTATCCATAACATTGATTATTTTAATAATCATCCTGGCCTCCACTCTAAGTTGAGAGACATGCTGCTTATTCTAGTGAATGCTATAGGATCCTCCCGACCAGAAAGCACTGCACAAACTAGATATTATAGGCGATGTTGTTCTTTTTTTTGTGAATTTCACCCGTCCCAAATAAAAATCATACACATAACCTCACCTTTAGTTCAAATTTTAACTTAGTTATGATGTATAATTCAGTAAAAAAATATCACATTTGAATGGAAAGTAATGTATGGGACAGTCAACCACAGACACAATTAATTTTTCACAGTATTTGTCTACCTACACTCGGTTACAAATGCTTTTTTTTTAAATAGAAATAATCAAAATATATAATAAACGTATGCATATAAGTATATTCAACAGTTTAAGGATGCTCAATTGTTTACATCTGTTAGAAATAAAAAAAATCACGGTGAGGGTTTACTCTGGCACTCATCATAAATTTAAAACTTAAATATGTTTCAGTTCATTTGACTGCTTTTTAGAATACTGGTAAATGTCGAATTTGTGAGCTAGATTGTTAATTCAATTTACAATTGTATTTATTAAACATCTAAGTATGGAAACTTACTCACTTGGCACTATCGACTGTCCGGGTACAATCCTTACTGCTAAAATTCTCCAGATATCTCAATCTTTGCCTTCTGTAGCAGAGAAAGAATTTTAAATCAGTAACCTACAAAATTACAGCATTTGAAGAGTAAATAAAAATAACTTTTTAAGTGCACTTAGCGCGAAAGAATACCATTTTTGTACTAGTAAGCAAACCGTTTCCATGGATATATTTCATATAATTCTTTTATTTGTCCTAAAAAAATGGCCAATCCGTTTCCTTTATCACAGATAATTTACTAAGCATATGCAATATTGCCATCTCTATTGCACTTGCTTTACAAAATACCAAACATGTGTGATGAGAATATTCGTCTGTATTAGTGCTTATACAATGTATGGCTGGATGAGCAATAATACATTGACATAAATATTCCCTATTCGCTCGTTAGTAGGGCTTAAAAGAAATGTATAAGAATATCAATACTGTATCTCTTTGATGTAATGAAAAATTAAAAAGAAAAGGTTGCCAGTGTGTAAAAAAGTTATCCATACATCATTGTCCATTCAAAACAATACATCGTTGCTTTAATATTTGAGTTATCGTTTCCATAGATTTATTTTATTGTTAATGATATTTCCTTTATTTTGCTACGTATATAAAGTGACTTAAACGACAATAAATTGTATGCATTTAGTAGCTCTATTTATATTAGGGGTTCCCATAAGTAATCAATCATTCCACATTGGAAATATTTTTGAGGTAAATGTTCCATAGATCTGAAATGTGATGGCGTAATATCTGATGAATATTGTGGATGCAGTAAAACTTTCCAGTCTAGCTGCTTTATTTGTTACTGGGCTATGTTTTTGGCTGCATGAGGTATGGCATTATGAAGCTTTTCCTGCGATGGGTGCTATCTAGATATCTTTTCAATATCACAAAGGTGTTTTGCACCGTCAACCAAGTCACAAGCGTGCTAGCTATTTCTTTCATCGTGGATTCGAGGGGACCGCTGCTTTCGATTAATAATAATCAAATCATCAAATAAGTTAAAATCATCCCAGGAAAATAAAACCAAATGACCTACGAAGCATCCTTGTACAATAAATTTTTTTTTTGTTGTGGTTACCGCATAAACTCTGACATTGAAGCAACACACAATGATGTGTGTATTCTTCTACAAGTTGGTAGTCCTTCATTTTGTTGTGGTAAAAAAAAAAATAACTCTTCAAAACAATAAATACATATAAAATATTGTCATCACAAAAGTTTGACTAATTTACTTATTAAAATAAATTGACGACTTATGGGAACCTTGTAATTCTTTAATGACAAACCTTTTAGAACATCCATTCTATTAAGATGCTATTTGATAAATATGGATATTTTTCTTATCGACTTGATTAATTATTTAAGCAATTAGGGTATTGAATACTATGATCGCTTTAATATAATAAGTATAAAAACCAGTATTTTCCAGTTATTTTGAATGCATTTGTTTTTTTTTTTGTTTACATAAAATCTCACCATTTAATTTATTAGTACAAAAACAAGTTTCAAAAACACGCATTTATTTAACATAATGTTAATGAATTATACCAAAGCCATTTTTTATTAAATATGGTTTACATAGGTAAAATCTGGCACTGCATTTCACATCATTATTTTATTGAATTTAAATTCTGTTTATTTTATTCATGGATTAAAATCTTTTTTTTTTTTAACGAAATAAAGAAGCTTTGAGATGGCAAGTCTGGTATGAATAAAAAATTGCTTTCCGGATACTCAATCTCGTGCATTCATTGGTAAATATATAACAAATATATTATCTGACAACCTTTGAAGATTGCTCAAAGATGAACATTATTCAAACAAATTTTTAGTTTCTTTTTTCTTAGAAAGTTTATAATTGACTTATAAAAAAGAATATTGCATTATATCCAAGCAATTTTATTTATAACAAAACAACTTTTGTTTTTGATATTCTGTAGAATACTCAAAATATTTAATTTAATTTAATTTAATAATGATTTGAATTGAAACCGTCTTGTTTTGTTTACTGAAGTACAAACGGTGCGATTTTATCTATTGTTGATTTTATTTTGGTGTTGCCACTGATCGAAGGTGCTAGATATTTTTGATAACTTATAATTGTCACAACGATGGTATCATTTCATAATGCGACGGGTGAATATTTGCATTCTGTATTGTATAATGTTGAAATCAAATGTTTATGAACAAAGATCCCTAATTCACTAATACCACACACACACACTCACACGTTGCAACGAGATGTGCAGAATCAAACAGTTTATAAGATTTAAAATGTTAAAATTACTTGATATATTGTTTTATAAAAAAAACCACATTGCCATTATGATGTATTTTCGTCATTTGTGAAAATTTGATCACTATATAAAATATTTCAAATAGTAGTTTTTCTTATAAAACAATGTGAAAAAGAAATTTATTTTCTTAAATAAATAATAACTTAATTTAATTGTTTATGTTTATATGTAATTTCTTTATTTATGCTGATTTGATTCTACACATTTCGTTGACTAATATATTATTATTTAAATAATTACCTATGTTATTGAAGTGTTAGAAATGTTGTAAAAAATGTTTAATATATCTATTTACCCAAAGTTAACAGACCTGTGTAGGAAATTGATAATGTTATTTGAATTCTTACCCAAGAATTATCTTCTAAAATATACCACTGCAGAAGAATGGTTTGCGAGTCTGACAAAATCAATTTCTCTTGACATTTTGACGCTCGTCATAATGATAGCTAGCTGCTTCTTTTTAAATTTCAGTTTATATTGTCTGTGGATTTAAATAACTTTACTTAAACATTGAGTGAAAAATTCAGTACCTTAACCTCAGTAGGTAAGTTTTATACATTTATGATGGTTTTGAATAAATCAAACAAGTCATTGCATATTTATGGCATTGGCCCATTATTTTTTTGACCACATAAAAAACTACTGGCTTGTGGGAAATAAAGTATGCATTCAGTGCTTTGTGCATGCATATTAATTGATTTATAACTGTAAGTTTGAATCGCTGTTTGGCCCATTGTCAAATAATTCCATATTGATATAATTTAAGACATCGACTGAAGGTGCTTGATGGAATTTCAATATCAAATTTGGATTATTGAGATTTTGTACACTTCCATGTATTTTGTTACTAACGACCCGGGCTTCGCCTTTCGGCTTCTTCAGGCATTCGAGCGCACGAATGCCTGAAGATGCCGAAATGCGAAACCCGGGTCGTTAGTGACAAAATACATGGAAGTGTACAAAATCTCAATAATCCAAATTCCATATTGAATCCATAGATGATTTTAAATGTATAAATGAAGTAGTGGTGTTTGATAAATTATCAGCTTGTCGACCTATATATTTTTTCTCTAAATCGGTCCAAAATACTTTAGATTCTTTTTCCCATGGATATTATTCTGCAGTGAGATATATTTTATTAATTTATAAATTGCTACATATCATCTTCAAAGCTCTGTGGCCATTTTTGTCTGCAATAATGCTGCCAAATCATTTGACATCATATTTTTAACAAACATAGACGTACAGTGGGATTCATTAAATTTGCTAGCTGAAACGATAAAACTGGCTATTAGTCATTCTCATTAGAAAAAACTCTTTATGTTACTAGATGTCAAATATTGTATTGTTTTTATGGTGTATACAAAATAATTTCTATCGGTAATATATTATACACATACTATTATGTAGGAAAATACCCTGAAGAGTTAATTTATGTATTATTATAAAGTATTATTTGTTAATTTTATGATAGGAGGAACAATAAAGCAATATTATCTCGGAAGTTGTCGAGTTGTGAAGTTGTGGGTATGATATTTTGGCTTTTATATAATGCAGCCAATTATTCAAAATTACCCATCTTTGGAGCGTATGTGTCAAATTACGTTTATCTATGGCACATCAAGAAATGGATAATGTAAAATGAATTTACACAATAAATCCTTTTACTTACTAAAATATTGCACATGTATTGTGTCATGTTTGTACTATTCAGTGTTCATGGACACTGATATTATTCAACATAGCAACATGTCACATTACAATGCTACTTTGCTGATTGTAATAAACAGCAGTATAGCAGCATTTTCCCCAAATTTGTCTAAAATGCTTCACTCTTTTTTTTGGACCCATTATTCAAAATGCCATTCTACTTTCGAAATTTCTCACTATTCTGTCATTTATCCTAAAATCCTATCACTGTTTTAGTTGGAATTTCACTGCAATCTACATATCGATGGTGTAACATTGACACCTTGTGATAGACATTTCAACTAATTCTACCGTTGCTCATTAAAAGAAAATTAAAAATAAAGTAAAGGTGTGAAATAATAAAAAAAAGATTGATTGTTTATGTACAATAGGAAAGATATATTTAATATCTTATATAATATTTTATATAATTTCCAAAGTAAAAAGTTACATCTTAACATATCAAATTGCTAATAATTAAAACAATATATATTTTACAATTTGTCAATGTTTTTAGACCATCGATATGCTGATTATAGTATAATATCTAATGGCAATACATAACAAGTTATGATTGATATACCTAAATGTAGAACTTTTTTGATCATTAAAGTATATGCACTATGGATATTTTTAGGCATTGGAAATGTGGGACGTCGATCAATTAATACTTATAATAACTATTCACACTGCAGTAATATAGATTCATTTTACGCTATCATTTCTTGAATCCTGTTGTGTTTAGATAAGGATGATGATCTGTTATATTGGTGAATATTGTCTTTTTATTATTATTTTATTAAACGTTTTCTGTTCAAAATCGATCTTCATAATATAACATTGAAACATTTGAATCTTGCCTTAAATATTTTTATTCAAAAACATGATAAAAAAATACTACTTTTGCTTTGTTTAAAACTACTTATAAAAAAATGTTGTATATTCAAGTAATACTTACTGAGTATTGTAACCGTGTGGTCCCGCGTAATGCAGAGTATCTGTATACTTTTATGCTGTGTTATTTTATTATTTTTCTCTGTAGAAATAATATTTTTTTTCAGATTTTAGTCAATTGATTGATTGTTATATATCTTTTTTGATAGACAGAATCTGCATAAAAAAACGGTTATTTTTAGTATGTTAGTGATGTATTTTTAAATCGTCAACTTGGTAACAATTTTAACACTTAAAGACATCTTCTTATTTCAGCCATGAAAGCGCTCAAAAAAGAACTTTTATTACCCATGTTGAAAGCAAAGGTATCGGCATCTGCGAACTGTTGACTAAAAATTTGTTTGATTACAAGTTCCATGATGAAATGTATGTATCATGATATTAAACATCAGTAATTGTGGCAAAGCTATGTTATTATATTTATTATGCTACATTAAATTTTACGCCGACAGATCGGCACCATGCCACACTTAGCACCAAATAGGCTTGTCGATAAATCTCGCTCAGCGCTCTAAGACTAAGAGAATTAATATTGTCTGAGAATTTTTCCTTACTTCATGGCTGAAATAAAGCTTTGGCTTAAATCAGAAAGAGTGGGGTATGTAACCGTCCTGCATCACAAACATTATACTTAGTAATGCGGTGAAATAATATTTAAATATCAATATGTCGGTTGCCCCGCTACATGATGAATGTAGATGAGTTCTGATGGTGGCTGTCTATCAAACGAGATAAAAAAATACCTGAATATCTGATGTACTATGAGAAGCTCAGTGGACTTCTATTGATTATTTTATTAATTGTTTTGAGTTTATTTTTTAAATATTTTATTGTAAATGCACATAATTTCCTCCATTTGAAACATTATTGTTTACTCATGTTGTAAATACATTTTTCATAATTATATTTATTTTATTTAAATTGTTTTTCTTTTATTTTTTATTTCATTTCTCTGTTGATATTTTCTATCCGGAAAATGGCAAAGGCAAATGATTACGAATGCATGTTTTTAATGCTGTAAAATACAATAATATTTCAATTTAAATTCAGTATATAATACATTCAGTACATAATAAAGCTAATTTTCTTCTAGGCAATGTGTTAAGGGGTAATTATAACTTATTGATCTAAAGGTTATCTGCAGAAATTGAAATATGGTATCTCTAAATTGCCAAAGATATCTAAGCAATAGATTGAAACATTATATATTTATTTTATTGTGAAAAATTACTTCTCTTCGAGCACCGGTATGCCCATCTATGTTTTTATTATCAAAAAACATAGAAATGTATTTACTCTTCAATAAATTTAAATAATGGTAAAACATAAAAAGAATTTGCTATTGCATGCTTTTGTTTCATAATAATCACTGTAAAACTTCTGCATGCAACATTGATACAAATAAAGGTATCTAAATTCAAAGTCAAAAATCACATGACTGGATAGATTATTTGGGCTCAAATGTTGCATGTATTGACAATATAATGTCAAATCAACACCACAGAAAAAATATAAACTAAAATTCTTTTTTGGCTATGTTCATCCTAGTGTATGAATCAACAAATGGGATGGAAGAAATATTATTAATTATTTCCGTGTATGGCATGAAGATATTGACAATTCAACTTAATATTTGTTAGCAAATATTATGTATTTCTTATATGAATATTTGCACAAATCTAGAATTTGGCAAAACAATGAATAAATTGAATGAGTCAATGTATGTCGACTTATCAATATATTACGGATTTAACCAATTATCTCAGATTTTGATAGATTTAGCAATATTAATTTAAAATAAGTACAACATGTAACAATTTAAGAAAAATAATGCAATAAAATATTTCATTAAACTTTCACTGAAGAAAGCATTCAGGCAGATTTTGCAAATATTAAGAGTGTACAATACTGAAAACAGTTGCTATATATCCACATCATGGCAGTGATAAGCAGCAACACAATTTGACGATGAATTCTCTGTTTAATCACACAATTACTTATTAGTATCGTGAGAGACATATTTCCAATTTTTAAAATTATTTGTGTGTAAGAAATATCTAAACGAAAAAAATGACAAAGTGGTAAAATATATGTAGCAACTTATTAATAAATCTGAACAATTCTCTCTAGTTTTCCTTATATTTGTGTTTTACTCTTTGATAATTGCAAATTAACTGGTAATCTTTTATACTAATATTGAATTGTGTCAGTAGCGGCGATTTGAATTATATGATATGTGTATGACACGTAATTGTTGCCCTCGCAGAAGAAGATAATGATCCTAATCTGCCTGACGGTGCTGGGCATCATGGTGGCCAGTTACGTATCCAGTTACTTCATTTAAGACACCTAAACCCCCTCTTTCCATTACAGGTAACTAAAACTCATTTAATTAATTTATATTCATCCATTTAATATGTTTATTTCTTTTTTGACGAGCAGAAGAAGATCATGATATTGATCTGCCTGGCCATATTAGCGGTGGTTCTGGCCTCCACGCTCGCCGGTTACTTCGGGATGTGAACATTTTAAGGTTTGACTCAGCCGCGATGAGTATTTTGTATTCCCACCGTTAGCACCCTTCAGCATCACACAGTCTTTGAGTACTTTGCGTTTCGGTACATTATAATAAGAATAATGAGTAAATTTAACCTTCCGGCGTAGGTTTTGTATGTTAACTCGACTTGATTCCGTTTGCATTATTTCCCTCCTCGGTATCTCAATAATAATTTGGCAACAATCCTGAATACAATTTGTAGAGCATGTGACACAAGTTTGCCCCCTGCCCCCGTTGAGCAAAATTCAAAATTAGAATTAAATTCGTGAAGTAGTTTTGAGTCCAAATGAAACAATTGCATAAAAAATGATTAATATTCAAAATGTTCCTTCATCGCAATGAAATAGTTATTCTAAACCAAAATTCCTGCTGAGATTTCTCATGAGCTCTGATTTGTAAAAAGAAATTCTGTTATTCTGAATTCTGTCAATTAAGTTGTACAGTGTAAAATGTTAGTAGCCGGTAATTGTTAATAAAACCAGAACACATTTATTTTTTCTTACTTTAATATGAAGAGGCAATTTTGCAAATCATATTTAGCAATTACTGTTATACATAATTTTTTTTAATATAAATAAAAATCATCATGGGCTTCTTCAAAATATAATTGTACTGATTTGATTGTTAATGAATCTAAAGACTTAATTTCCATTCCAATGATGGATTATTCAATAACATGATACTTAATTATTGTGTAGATTTCTCCATATAAATTATGTTTACATCACCTAGTGGAATCATAATCGATCACTTTTGAAGAAAAGGTCATTGAGTTTCAATAAATTTGAATTCTTTTTGTTTCCATTAATTTTACAAAACAAGGAATTATATAGGAATGATAATAGAATGGAAAATACTATAAAAGAAATAGTTTGTGGTTCCGCTGTCTTTGTATTTTAACGACTTTTGATTTTAATATAAAACATAGGTAAGACTGTAAGATTCAATAATTTCTCGGTAAGTATAATGCGAGATAGAAGCTTATTGAAAGGTCAGCAGGTTTTGACAAACCCCTACAATAAGCATGAAGTCACTATCACAAGCACTCTTCGAAATATTTTATTTAACGAAAGGAAAAATGAATAGCTCTCGAGCAACGCTCGTTTGCAAATTTACGAATAAAATAATTAATATTTAGACTGAAAATTTTTGCGTGCATACGAAATAATATCATGTTTGAACATGTGCAGAAAGGAATATCAGCTCAGCGAATTGATATTATAGAAATTCTCATATAATAATATATAATATGCACATCAATTTGGTAACGAAATATGTTGAGGTAATGTTCCCTGATCTTCTTATATGTTTATCACATGCCTTGTTGTAGTGTAAAATGTTAAATCTTGATATATTATAATAATTGATAGTGCTGACTTGCACACTTGATGGAATTTAAATTTACATTCAATATATGTGTTAAGTTGAAAACATTATCACTGTTGGTACATGTACAAGATAAGTTTAGCCTCTTATTCTGAACATTATAATAATTCAGCGTCATATATTTGCCTATTTTTGTCTACATATTGAATTAGAAAGAATCGCCAATATTTATATGGTTGGGCGTGAAGAAACGATAATTACTGACACAAGTAACTATCTTTTGACAGGTTAATTCATGTTGACACACAACAATATCCAGTTGTGTCCTATTGTCTACTGTTGAAGACTTGGGCTAGTTTTTGAGTATTTTCTTTGCTGAACTCACATAAGCTTTTCATTATGGAATAATTGCAATTTTAAGTTTGACTCTTGTAAATATTCAGATTACATATTGTTTGTTTGTCGTATATTTTTTCTTCGCTCCACAGTGATTGAAGAAAAGTAAAATTAATAAGATGGTTAAAAACTGTTCTCAATTTCATGGCTAACCTGAAAAATCTAAAATTGCTCTTATAAACTCTAGACTGTTAGCCAGCAAAATGTTTTTTTGATTTGTAATTTTCTATCCATAGATAAAATATGCAGAAATATTTCCTTCATTGATTGTTTTCATCTTAAAGTTAATAAAAAAATTCTTCTCGGCTAACCCAAGGGCTCTATACTGAGATTGTACAATCAAATCAAACTTTATTAACATTCCATACAACATTCACAGTGAATTGTTTTTGTGTTAATTACTGTAGTCTCCTGCTTAACTGGTACATTTCATCAAAATTCTAAATGTTTTTTTTAATTTGCTACATCGACCATCTTGAACAGCAATGTAATAGTATTCATTTAGGAAAAAACGGTTTTGATGAATATTTGTAAGTGTAGGTAATTGAAAAACAATCATCTTTATTATTTACATCTTTCTCCAATTTTATACAAAATATTTTTGTATTGACTGGGAAATCGATAAACCGGTAATTTTTCAACTTCTATCCCAGTTAAGCGAGTCTATTGGTATCTTAAACATTTTATCAATTCCATCAAGTGATAAGTCTGGTATATTGTTGTTTTAGAACTGAGTGAGAAAATCCTGATGATGATTTGTGTTGTAGGCACTTCATGTACTGCCGACGCCCAACCGATCCGCCATCACCCCTGTGTTTTGTCTCTGTCTATCACACACACCAATGATTCATGACCCAGTATCGCTCTGGTTCCACCCGGTATTGCTATTGTGTCATACAGTGGTTTCACTTTATTTGTGTTCTGGACTCGTGCACTCCCGGTAATACATATCTTTGATTAAGTCTGTTTGGATTTAGTGAATATCCCATGTGTAAAAATTTACAATAGCAAATATGTACGTAGATTTTCACAGTCTGACTTAAATGTTTAGCCGGACGTGTAGAGGTTTTTCTTCGGTTCGCTTCCGCTTCGGTCTGCGGTGTTTCAGAAAGCGCTCTGTCTCCGTCTTTCTTATCCCTCGACTGTAACGAAGATATCACTGTTTCCGCTCAACTTTTAGAAAAATTTTTTTAATAGCTTTTGTAATATTCGCATTCTGAATCGCGGACGGCCGACGCAAAGCGGTGACGGCCGGCTAATCGTTCGGCACTATCCCGTAACCATAGAAGCAGAGATCTCCTTCGCGATATGAACACCATTCCCATAATGTTAAATCAATTTTATTTTACTTTAGCTCTAATTAAGTAACTAATATAATTAATATATTGCGGAGCCAATGACGTGCATCTCTTTGAGAAAGATATCTATTTCTTGTTCAACGGTCGACTTAGTCTAGTCATTATTCGAATCGTTGTATCTTTAAAACCTCCTCGTACACTTAAACAAATCTTCAGTATAACTGATAGAAAACACTTGGCGAAGCAATAATTTTACTGATTACTGATGAGGATTTGTATACAATTTACTTCAACGTGTGATATATAGAAGTTGTTAAAAATCATTTATTTACGTATATCAATGTATATTTGTATCTATGTATGCATATATAGATATATGTGAATAAATATATTTATATATGTGTATATAATTAATATAAAGTGCTTTTTATGCCGGAGCACCGGTACCTCTTAATGCATATTAGAGTAACAACTGGAAAGGTTGTAGAAAAACAGAAGAGTTCCAGTACCTTGATAGAGAATATTGGAGATTTCCGGTACTTTTTTCGCGGTAAACATGCGAGCACTGTATATATCATATGTGTGCGTACGTGTCAGAATTTCAAAATGGGTCAACGGCAGCCGTCAACTCGACGAAACGATCTTTCCACCTTGTAAGGTTCGGCCTAAACGCTGTCTGTTGGCATCTAACACATAATAAGTATAATAATCTTGAAAATGTGTTCTGAAATTCATTTTCATAAAGGCGTCTGAGTCCGCTGAAAGTGAAGTCTTTTTATTGTCTTATTTCTGTGTTGTCTGCTTAAAAATAAATAGAATGTTCAATTTGCATTCTTGAAGTGTGTTCCACATATAAGCAAATGCTGAAAGCAATCGCATAGAAGTGTTTAACATTTTGAATATAAATTAAAATTTTTCTCTAGATGCCTTTATATATTTATATACATATAAGTAGAGTTAAGTATAGCGATGAACGGTGACGAGTTGTTGTTTATTAACTTGTATATGTTGGAAGAAGTATAATGAAATCTGCCTATGTTGCCATTACCGTTGCCGTGTCAATTTTCGTCCCGCCGCGTCTCGTCTTCCGCGCATGCGAGGCTTGCCGCGCTACGACGGGCCCGTCGGGCGGATTCCTCCGAATCCCCGTCACCGATCCCGATCGGCCCCTCGTAATGCGCCGACGCCTCGGCGCGGGACCTCTCACAACTATGTGCAACTTTTAAAATTGTGTTATTTAATAATTATATTGTATTATTATTGTACAAAATTGACTAAATTGTTACTTAATTGCAAATGGAAATTTATTAGGTAAATAGAATTTTAGGTTTGTACATAAATTATTGATAAAATGTTCTAGTCAGCTTTCAAATCTCTTCACATTTCTATATTATAAAATAGATTATTAACATATGTACTAAAATCAATTATTACATTAATAATAAATAGTCGAAAGAAAATATCATTTCTTATCTGCACTCGTTTTCTTTTGATTTTCATCCAAATAACACTATTGCCTTCGATTTCAAAGTGTGAACAGGATAACGCTGCCCTAATAACGCGGCGCTTCAAACAATAGATTGTTACTTTCGTAGACTCGACAGCAAATAACGGACGACTTAATGTCACCAATATAAATTGTACTAGTCTATTCCAGATTCTTATGTGTCAATTTTGTAGCATTTTACTGCGTTCAATAGAAGATAAGTTGTTAAAATATATTATGGCAGGTTGCCCGAAGGCGTTGTGCAATGTGTGGAACAGTCAAATATATTATACAATGCCATCATTAAATCAAACAGTTGTCTGTAAAGTTAAAATATTTATCTTGTGGTTTATCTTTACAATTAATATGTATCTCATTCACAAAGAGTTTGAATAAAACACTGCGGTGTAAGATAGTTGATTTTTATAGGAAAGTTAAATTATGTATGTAGTAAGAATACTTCGAAAAGTTCTCATTAATAATCATAATAAACGGTGTTTCCTGATTATATCTCTCTACTGCTGTGTTTTTAATTCACCCTTTCCTAATTCACCGAACCCATCCTTGAGAATTTATTCTATTTCAAAATTGTTTCACCAAATTCCCCGAAAATGAAGGTTATGGTAATGTAATGGAGTGGTGTGTTGGACAGAAATATTATGTGGCATCGAATTTTATGCAACCTGGTAATCGAGGAGTTGTGTAAGTTCATTTTATTTCTTGGCCCTTTGTTTATTTCACATAAATTATATATTGTGTATCACTGTGAGAAAAGTAAAAAAAATAATGAGTATTTAGACTTACACAATTAGTGACAAATACAAATCATTCTCCATATGAAAAAGAAAATTTATTGCAAAGTTTGCATTGCATTCTACATAATTACGTGTCTCTCCAGAAGGCTAAGAGAGAAGAAAATTACTATAGTATTACTAGGGTTGCCAGGCGTCCCCATTAAATGGGACTGTCACCGTTTTTAAGTCTTGTGTCCGAGTGTCCCGAACGAGCTTTTCGGGGCACCCAAATGTCCTGTTTTCATTATTTTCGGTTTTAATTTTTTTAGAACCATTTTCTCCCAATCAATAACAAGAATTCACCAGTGACTTCTGCATGTGGTAGCATTCACACGGCGGCTATATTGAATTAAACGTCAGCCCATTACCTTCAGCTCTACCAAAGAATCCGAGTATAAGGATTTATAATGTATGTGCGAGTATATTTTTTCCTTACCAGGTCATAATGGTAACGTGGAGAGAGAGTGGAAATTCAATGGACGGATGAAAGAAATAGACTTTCAGTAGAAACAGTAGTATCTTGCAGTGCATTGAGAATTGTGATTTTAATTCTGTCGAAATATACGATTATTTAATTTTATATTAAAAATAAATTTCCACAAAGTTACCCCCGAATCCATCGAAAATATTATTTGTTATTTTAAAAAAAAACCCTAAATACAAATTCATTTTCGTCTTCGAAAAATGCTTTCATTTCGCAGTTATAGAGCCAAATCAATTCATAATCCGAAGTGGTTAGATAAAAATCATGTAATTTTCAAAAATATTTGTATTTACCCTGTCATTGGGAATTTCTAAAAAAGTTATGATTACAGATTGAGATTGCCTATACACATTTCTAAAACATCAAATAGATCTATAATTCTTTTAAATATTTGGACAAAGAGTGTCATCGGCTTCAGTAGATACAATCTCGGCATGTTTCAGGAATCCATAGCTGTATTGGCCATCACGGTGAATATGTTCAGCACCTTTAAGAGCAGAGTCTTTGATGAAATCTACGACAACTTTCTTCGACACTACTGACATCTCCAGGTGACTTCCCCAACTAACAAGAGCAAATGGCTGAAAATATTAAAAAGGTATATAATAAGGAAAGGTTCTTCGTATAACTGGCCCTCAAGGAGGAATTCCGATTTTAACATCATATGTATAAAAATAGTACAATCTAATACTTTAAGATTTTATAGCATGGTTCAATGATATTTGAGTCATAAAAATAAGTACTTCAGCCCACCGGTAGGGTATTAGTATCATTATTTTGTAATTTATTTTCTGTGGCAGATGGCTAATTTCAGGTATTTGAGATTAAAAAAAGTAATCATTCCAATTTACTGTTGACAAAGTTTAATGCACTAAAACTAGATAGAAGTTGACAAAGTCATTCAAAGAATATACATTTTTACTAAAAAAATATCCCTCATTTGAACCAGTGACACAATAGGTTTGGGTAAATTTTTGGTGCAAGGTTTAGTTTTAACAAAATAGAATAAAGTTAGCAGTATAACATAAGTGTCAACTGACAGAGGGGCAAATATTTTTTTACATTCTATGTCTCACGAGATGAAAGGGCAGATATAAACTTACACGTTCAGCACTCAGAAGATTGTAAGGTGTGACCACATGCCTATAAAGACACTTCCTCACGAGTTCCTTTAATTCCTCTACTTCTCGTTTGTTGGCACACGGGTGGTACAGCATCACAATACCGCCGTGCTCTAGGCTGTGCAACCATCTTTGTTTTGGAAGGAAGACATATTCGCCCCACTTTGGCCAGAGAGGTCTATGTGTACCGCTGTAAATAATTATCAAATGCTATGAACAAACAGTGGGTAATAATGTCATTTTTTGCCAAATCGATTGCATATAATTTAAGACATCGACTTAGGGTGCTTGATGGAATTTCAATATCAAATTTGAATTATTGAGATTTTGTACACTTCCATGTATTTTGTCACTAACGACCCGGGTTTCGCTTTTTGGCATCTTCAGGGATTCGAGCGCACATCAATTCGAGTCCATTCGTGCGCTCGAATGCCTGAAGATGCTGAAAGGCGAAACCCGGGTTAGTGACAAAATACATGGAAATGTACAAAATCTCAATAATTCAAATTTAAAAGTCGATTGCATATATTTAAGACTACATAAATTCATCACAATACTTACAAAGTCGGAATGATGTCGTCATATGATATAGATACGTTCATACAAGCGTGTGCTGCCTAAAAAAATACAAAAGATAACCACCTTAACAATATACAAGAAATAAATCTACTATTTACATCATTTTTACTTCACGTGTAACTACTTGGTGTAGTTTGATAGCTTTCATTCAACTCGGTGGCTTCTATTCAATCAAATTACTCTACTTTCACTTTAAAGTTCAACAGTACTATCACCCATAAGCTCCTGGGTTTAAATATTAAACTTTTGCAAAAATATCAGCCAACTTCAACCTAGTGAGCCCTTATAGCATCCAATCGATGGGTCTGTCAAGTGTTTTCACTAGGTAAGATATCCTCTTACCGAGTAAACGATACTTCTGTAGTTTATAATTAAGCAAATTATGATTTGAATGTATTTGCTTTTAGAATTAGTTATGTATCAAAAACTCAAATTGACATAATAGCATGAAATAATTTATTTTTAAATAAAATTTAAGATGTTAGAGTAAGTAAGATGATAAGGATGAAGCCAACAACTTTCAGCACTCGACCACGGAGCCAGCAATAAGACATAATAGCCTTATAATGAATGATTGATCCTATTAATTTTATAACAAATACGGTAGAGTGTTTTATACAAACCTTGTAAAGCAATGGTATTGTCTGCATTTCAAGAATTGGTCTAACGGAGAAGTCTGGGGTATATTTGGACCTATCCTCAAAGCATGTGTGATTTTCTGGATTATCCATCCAATCCACTTCTAGGTTTTTCTGAAATGAACAGAAACAGTTCATGGAATATAAATTCAATTCAGAAACAATGGTCTAGTAATGTTTGGATATAAGGTAGACTATTGAATATTCTTCCGATGGAAAATCCTCCATATGCGATTTTTAAATGGAGGCTTGAGAACCACTGACTTCTTATGACACAATGAGTTAAAGGTGGGCTCTTAATGTAAGCTAACACGCATGTATTCACAAGTTGGAAGACGGAATGCAACTCAAATTAGAGTATTTAAAATTAAAAATTACTTTAAGCTTTACCTAATTAACATAAAGGGAGGCAGGCCTTTACAGATTTTTCACGCAGGCAGGGCTCAGGGGAAAACTAATTTTTTTTTTACCATGTTCGCTCCCAACGTTGAGCATATAAAGTTTTCATACTGGGATTTGAGCCCATAGACACCGCAGCCGAAGAGGACCATGCTCACCAATACAGCCCAAAATCGACAATGTATTGGAACAGCAATATCTGTGTTTCCATTAAGACATGTCTTAAATAATGTCAACTGTGGAAAGGAAAAAGGACGTAACCCACACAGACAAAATATTGTGTATAGCCCAAAAACGTGTATTAAATTATATGCATTGTGATAATCGAAAAAAAGTATTTAGAAAAGACAAAGGGATAAGTCCTTTTGCCATTCTACAGTCAATATATCATACATATGTATATAAATATAGAGTATTAACACGTTTTGTGTGAGTTATACACAATATTGTTTGGTGTGGGTTACGTCCTCTTTCCTTTCCAGTCTATGTGAATGCATACATTGCTATTAAATTTTTTAATTTAAGACATCGACTGAGGGTGCTTGATGGAATTCAAATTTGCTACATTTGTTTGCCAATATATTTCTGATTTGATTGATCAGCCATCCCACATCATGGTAATTAATTAAACAATCAAATTCATTTCCCAATCTCTGACTATTTTATGTAGAAGCTAAATGCTTCCTTGTAAATGTAGTCATGAATGTTCCATTTTTAAAACTATTCTATCAAGCTTCATTGTTACAATACATAAAAAAATAAGCATACTTACTCCAATTTTTCAAATGTATAAATTCAAAAACACTAGAATTTTACCATTGACAGTATTTCTTTAAATAAAGAGTATTTTTTAAACACACATATTACACGTCATATTATACATGGAATCACAACTCGCGAATCAGAATTTTCACTCGGTAATGATAATAAATCTTGTCAGTTATACAATAATTTGTTCTGCAGCCACCGGCATTATTATCATTCACAAACATCAACTCCGATTCGTGAGTCACGATTCCATATTGTTTTAGTATAAAAACGTTTGATTGAACAAGTCTGCCAGTACACGACTGGTTCACTTCAATGACTAGGTTGGTTAGATTCGTTCGTACGGCACATACGTTTAAATACTAAATAAAAAGATAGTGCAGTCATCCAGAAGTAACTCGTTACTTGCAAACCAACTTTTTTCGGAATATTTTGAAAAACAACTTTCTTCAAATGCAATGTATTATCAAATGATCAATAATTAGATAATTAAAATATTCAGCAAGATGAAATTGGTAATTGAGTAGACACTATTATTTAAATAAAGCAGATATTTTGTGCACTCTTTCCAGCAGATGTATATTCATATAAAAATAAATACATAAAATTTTAATAAATATTATCAGACAGACGGGGCGGCGCACTTGTACATTTGGCGCCATAGGCAATTGCTTAGTATATTGCCACAGCACTGTATATTGTAGTAATGACTTTTTAAATGCACTCGATGCAGGAACAATATCATAAACCGGTGAATATACCAAGTTAAGATTACGCTAGTATTCGAGATAGTAATTTTGATAATTCTAATGTTCTTTCATTTGATTTGTGAGTTATTCAATAAACTTATGACTAAAAGAGAGAGAACTTTTGCATACATGGGCATCATCGCAGTTGGGGTTATAGACTCCCATGGGAACTCGCTTTGGACTGCCATTCTGTATAGCATTGCCGGGAGTTGTTACAGTCGGTGGTCCAGGAAACCATTTACCGGTCCATGGTTTTTCTGGATCGCTACTGCCTAAAATAATTCAGTATTCATGAGTATAAAAATAAAATTTGTATATATATTAACAGGCTGGTGGATCAGACATTCGAGTCCTTTTCTAGTATTCATTCTGTCTAACTATATCTTAGATTTCTTTCACTTTCCAACGCTCTTTTTATATCTTCATGTATGATAATTTGTCTTATAGGTAAGTGTAATATTATCGCCAAGCGTCTGCTGAAACGGGTGTACATGTAAGAATGGGAACCGAGTGCATTTCTTAGTATGCCAGCTCTGAAATTTCTCGCTGTAAATAATCTATGACTAATTAAATTCAAATATAGTCAAAATTCTTCAAAACAGAGGTATTTATTAAATGGAGTTAATTGGATTTTTAAATGAATTGTGCCTGTAATGATCTGTAGAATCAATCACAAAGACGTGTCCTCCTGAAAAAACTATCACAATAAATCTTTAATTCTCAAGACTTTACGTAGGAAAATTAAATAAATCAATTGTACAAATAAATTACAACAGTACATCACCTGAGTGTTCAAAATTCAGACAGGTTTGAAGGATCGTCAAGAATGATAATAGCGCAATATGAAATTTTATATTAGACATCTTTGTCGGTCGGCTACAAGAATCACACTACAGCTATTTCATACTGGCAAACAGCTGCAAGCAATAATAAGCATCTTAAATATTTGTCATACATGATTTTATAGTGAATCGATTATCAGTAATTAAAGATAATTGCATTTTAATCTGTTTTCAACCAAAAAAAATAAGTAATCACAAGTCTATTCAGTGGCAGCACGTTTGTAGAAAGTTTCAGGATATTATAAAGGTAAATAAAATCAGTTATATAAGTTTTTTTATAAGGTATATTATAAAAATAGTTTATATGGTAACCCATAAAAGAAAAACAAATGAAAATGTTTTAATTATCTTATGAAGAATCTGACAAGGATAAATGAACCTAAAACATTCATGAGGTATTTCATGAGATACCTATTTAAAGTATAGATTAATAGAGAGAAACGATATCCTGTACAAAGCACAAATAAGAAATCTACAAATTAGTATTTTCAGTTTCAAATGAATTAATATTTCATACAATTTTTACAACAAAATATGTATGTGTACGTATAATAACATTTTCATAGAAAATGGGTCTTCATCTGCAGAATCCAAAAAACCAACCACAAATTACTATTCGTTTGTGATGTGTACATTAAAAAAACCACTATAGAGTGAGAACCCAAAACATTTCATAAACTCGTGTCTCACAAGTGGTCTAAGACAAAAAAATAACCCAATACACAATGACAGCGCAGGTAATGATCAATTTTTGCAAATGCAGATACCCTATATGTGCTTACCAAGGCAGAATAGTTTTTTGGCATGTATTTATATGTCAACTAATTTTCGGTTACAATAAGGATCCATAGATCCAAATCGGAAAATAAATTAATTCTATTTATACAAATCACCAATAAACCGCAACTCTTTGAATATAAAGTTTGAGGTTTGTCTAACTTATAAAATCTTAAAGGATATGAAGTGATTTTCAACAGAATGAATGCAAAAATTAATATTATGCAAGTTAGTCGACTAGCAAATTAGATATTATAAATGGACTGATAATGAACAGCACAGTTAAAACTAATAATAAAGATTACAAAATTAAACAAAATCACAAGGAATACACAATTAACAACAATTATGGAAATTAAAAAAAACTTTCATTGTGGCAGCTATGTCCTACCCGATAAGAACATTATCTATTTCAGAATCACTATATAAAAATAAGTCTCATACATATAAATACATCACAAACGGAATTTAAAAAATACCAAGTGATCAGAGAAAACAGTTAAACTAATGAGCATAATAAATAGTTAGAAAGGGTTTATAATCTTTTTTTTATCACATTTAGGGGACTCTATCAACCTGTAGTACATCAATATTCCATACTTCAAGATTGACAATAGTATTATTTAATAATATTAAAATTATGGCACCATTTAGAATAGGTGATGAAACGATGTCACCATAAAACAAACGTGTCTTTAACAAGGTTCAACTGGCATTTCACTAATTAACAATAACAGATCGGTTCTCAAGTCTTTACAATATATCACACCTGGAGCAAGCGCCGGGTATGTCAAAGTCCAGAACCATCAATTTGGTATCCTCGGTACCGTTACGGGAACCTACAGCGCACACTAGCTTAGTTGAAGAAGCTCTGATACGCCAGACGACTCCGCCGGATCCTCCCGAAGACAGAGTCACCAAGTTACGGATGAACTCTCCGGTCCTCAAGTCCCACAGCTTCACCGTGCCGTCGTCCGAAGACGTTATCACAAAACGATTGTTGGATTGGACGCAAGTCACCGCCGATTGATGTTTGTTTTGTCCTGTGAGAGTGTGAAGACATTGTCCGCTGATAATGTCCCAAATTTTCACTGTACTGTCTGCGTTTCCAGACATTAAAATATTTGATCTCAACTCCATTCCTGACGTTATAGATTGATGGCCTCTGAGAGTGTGCTTCAGAGCGCCGGACTCCACATCCCACACCATGATGGAAGTGTCCAAAGATCCGCTGACGACATGGACGCCGTCAAATTGGAGACTGTAAACTCTATTGGTGTGACCGGCCAGAGTGTGCAAGCATTCTGCCGTTTCAGGATTCCATATCTTCACAAAGTAATCGTACGCTCCGCTGACGACTAGATTTCCGTTGTATTGGACGCATCGAACGGCCGCCATGTGACCGACTAAAACACGGAGGCATCTGCCATCGGGAACGGACCATACTCGGAGAGTTGCGTCGCGTGAACCGGAAACGACTTTGTCATTGCAGAGGTGCATGCACCTTACGGTCGACGTGTGTCCGGTTAAAGTGCGCAAACAGGCACCGGTGTTTGCATCCCATATACGTAGAGTTCTATCGGTGGAGCCGCTTATTATGGTACGCCCTATCATCTGCGATGACCAAACGCCGCCCGTGTGACCGACGAGGGTTCGAAGGCACCGTCCGGTTATTGCAGACCACACTTTCAGGGTGGTGTCGTCGGATCCACTGAGAATTTTGTTTCCGTGGAACTGGAGGCAGGTAATCACGTGATCGTCGTGTCCTTTTAAAATTTTAGGTGAGTCTGTAGACTTTCGCAGCCAATTCTTCTCAATCATATGCTGCCTTATATATGCGGCCTTCCAAGTGGTATCAGACAGCGATTTAGAACGTACACATCTCGGGAGCACCACGACGTTGATTCGTCGACATTGTTCTTTCCAAAGCAGGTTATCGTCCGCGAGGTATCTCCAATATTTGCAGGTTTGCGCTGCTCGGAGAAGGTCTTTCGGTTTCAAGTATCCCAAGACTGCTAAGGCCAATTCTCGCGGTAGAAGTGATATAAAATCTCGTTGGAAAAGCGGCTCGATGGCTTGCATCATGTGACGAACTTGGTCGGCTGCACAATGCCCTATTAGCAAATCGATCGCTTTAAGCCGGTCCGATCCTGACCACAAAGTAAATCTATTCAACCAATCCTGCGCCTCAGGGGGGTATTCTGTAGCTTTAACATTCCTAGATTCCGAGGTAACATCGACGTATTGTTTTTTGGTTGAGGTGCATGTCGAAGAAGTTTTGACTTTTCGTTTCCGCAACAGCCTTGAATTTTCTGAATAATTTGGCACTTCACTGTCTGACATACTCAACGCAGTCATTTCATCATCACATATTTGTTTATCGTCGGCTATGTATATATTTTCATTTAAGCTCGATACGCATGTACAAACGACTTCGTCTTCCTCCGCTTCCCCCATATCGGGGTCTTCATAATCAGGAAATAGCATGCTGTGCTGTGTTGAAAGAATCATCGAGGGCACTTCTGAATCATCCCCGTTTACTAAATCTTTGGTATCTATGCCATGATTGCTTCCGTGTCCTGTTTGTTTCATAAGCTCAAAGCTGTTTTTAAATTTTGAACTGGCAATCGAATAATTATGATCTGTTTTATCTATCGTTTGATCACAATCTTCCGTTTCCCTTTGATAACCGTTACTCAAGTCGTAAATATTGGAAGATGATGAATCATTCTTTTGAGGATCAAGACAAATTTCTTTAGAATTAATAGATTGATTTTTGCAAACATCAAACCCGTCTTCGTTTTTCTCGCAAGATTTTTCGGTTGCATCTTCAGACTCAAACAATTTGTACTTTGGTATAGAAAAGGGTCTCACTGGTTTAGGTGGAGTAAAATTCATGGTATATAAGTGATTTTTTTTAAGACAGCAGTTGTCAGGGGTGTTGGTTTTATTCTCGTCGCAAAGCTTGGTTTGCACTTCGGGAGCGTTCATTTCAATACTACACTGATCGTTTAAAGCGTTCAAAATAAGGCTACATTTATTTTCGTTACTGGATGTTGTGCTAAAATTGGCACTTGAAATACTCTCACTGAGGTTAGAAGATGCAGTAAGGCATACGGCGCCTTCTATCTCTTGCGAGCATGGGTTGGTCAGTCGGTTTTCTAATTCAAAGTCTTTTCGCTCTATTTCATCGATAGAAAGATTCTGCAATGGCTGAATGTTATCGTTGTCACAACCGCTGACATCCAGCTCGTTGCCAGTCTCTATATCATCAGTCTTTGTTTCTGTGCATGTCGTAATCGGAGCAGAATCGGTCTCCTCATTGATATCAGTGTGTTGCTGTGAACATGACGGTTCCATTTTTGAAACAATTTCTTTTCTATTGTGTGTTTGAACATGGGAAGCAGGCACGGTTCCGAGTCAATATTTATAATATTATTGACATTAAATCACTTTGTGTTGAACAGTAATTATCTCCATTTGAATTATTTCACACGAATTAATTGTATATTTTACTATGCACATAAACCTAACCTGAATTTAAGCATAATATAACGTTCATAGTCAGAATTTAAAGCCAATTTAGATGCCCTATTATATACATTAAAACCCTGCATCTGTTATAGTTGTTTTGATTTTGAAACGATATAGTCGTATGTTATATTTAATAATGAAAAATCTCTCCAAGAGTTCACAGAAAGAAATTGAATGGGACAATTAGTAGCGTAAGACGAAAGCTGTTTTCGATTTATAAAACACGCTCGTCAAGCAACCTCCGAATATACTAAAACTTTTACCATATTTTGAATAAATTGATTTCATACAACTGAACCATAAACTGTTATTTTAATTTTGCCTACAACATTTTAAACATCGAATGACGTCTGTAATTAACTAACTTTTAAACTTAGGTTAACTACTAAGTGTTGTAAATGTTAAGGCTCAGTGACTGCCTAAATCTTATTTTAACGAACCCTTCACCTCAAGACATATTGATTAATAAATGAACGATGTGGATGAGACTTTTCTAAATAGATGCCACGAGTTAGATGCGGAAATAACAGAAAAACTAAATAATTATCAACGATGACGGGTGCGGTAGGAGGATTAAAACAATGTTGTAAGTGTAGTGAGATTTTGACTTCCAACTAATATAATCGAACTTAAAAGTTAATAAGCGCCACCTTATTGAATGTTCAATTTACAAAACGTAAAAGAAAACTTCCACTTTATAAGTAATTTAAAATGATATTGCTTATTATTATTTCACACCTAGCACGTAGACGAAGTTTGAAGTTTCGATAAATATTTTATCGTAATATTGCCACTTAGCGGACAATTTTCATGAAAATAGTAATATATTGGCATATACTTTTATTTAAACGTAAATATTATATGTACGTAATCCAAAATAATTTTACTTAGATTAGCAGCTTATATGACTTCAATTATTTTATAAAAGTAATTTATCAAACCATAGACAAAGTAAAACTTTTTGTAATGTAGCTTTTTATATGTAGGTAATTGATTTAACAGTTAATTCTTTCAATGAATATTCTTAGTCAATCGAATTTATTATTCGCATTATAATACGCACATTTCTATTACAAGAAATTGGATATTGGAGTCGTTGAAAGAATATTACAAAACCTCGTCCTTTATTTACCTAGGTTTGATTCATTTACTTATGTACGAACATACCATAAAATCTATGCTAAGCATGTTTTTCAATCGACAAAACACACTTCCATAGTAAACTTCGTATACATTTTTATATTTTGACGTTTCTTGATTAGAAATATGAAAAACAGCAATATTACGCAAGCAAAATTAAAAATGAGTTCATTATAAAATGTCATACAACGAATTAGAACATGGGTACCAAGATTTGAGACAATCTTCTCATTCCCCCCAATTTTATGTCGGCGAAGACGGAAATATCGTGCCGATAAGGTCCTCGGTAAGTATAACTTAAAAATGACATAAATTCAATCAGTTATTGAATTTATGCATTGACAATCTGACTCATATGCACATCATTGCACATAGCTTGCACACATCAACTCGAAAATTATGTTTTTAATTTCCATTTGAAACACATGCTTATCTAAGGCGGGCAAGGCCAAAAAACTACCATTCTATTATTTTAATAAAAGAATGAAATATTTTCAATTTGAATCTAAATCATGATTCATTAACCTCTACTATCCTCTTTACTAAAAAAGCTTTGAAATGCATTATAGGATAATTTAAAACAATTGAATGTGTTAATTGAAAATGTTATGTGCAGAATTCAAGATTATATTTATGTATTTTTTATTTTCACTTATTTAAAATATATTGTACCGAATGAACTACAGCAAAACAAATATGTCATTTCATTTTAGAATAATAAATAAGTATATTGTTCCAAATTTAAACATTGATTTTATTCTGTGGAATAGTGTACTCTTGATGCAAAAATATCACTACAATCGGCTCAAATAACATTCCACAAATTTAAGACATCGACTGAGGGTGCTTGATAGAATTTCAATATCAAATTTAGATTATTGAGATTTTGTACACTTCCATGTATTTTGTCACTAACGACCCAGTTGTCAGTTCGAGTCCATTCGTGTGCTCGAATGCCTGAAGATGCCGAAAGGCGAAACCCGGGTCGTTAGTGACAAAATACATGGAAGTTTACAAAATCTCAATAATCTAAAATTCCACAAATTGATTAAAAACACACTTTAGATAAAAATAATTTCATTCTCTTAACACTTAACTATACTTTATTGAAGTATGCGAGACCCTTAACAATTATAAGACTTCATGGCGTCATAAATTCACATTCTGTGCATCATCAAACCCATATAATGAAGTATCTTTGCTTGATATTGATTCCACCAGAGAAAATACATTTTAACATACATAAAATAGTGAGTCGCCAGTGAAACAAAATTTCAACCCTTTTATTATGTTGCTTAGATTCAGTATATCGATAATTTGTACATCTGAAAGTAGGCCAAATGTCTGTGTACTGAGTACACATAACCCAGAGTGCACTGGCTGTTTATGTGGGGGTTGGGTGTACCAAAAAAATAAGTAATAATCAAAGAATATCAATGCCCCCTCCCTCTTAACAATTCTTTTCTGTCCAGATTTCTGCTCAATCAAATCAATTTTCCTAGCATTCAACAATTTACTCAGTAATATTATTATGATAACCAATCTATAAAATAAATTTATCGTTGGTTGAAATAACATGTTCTGTTTTGATTGCAAATAAATTTCTAACAAATCCATTCATTGGTTTGAAAAACTGTTTATTGTTGTTTTGATTCAATTCGTATTCAAGAATAAACATTTAAAATCCTTGGGAGATTTTTTGTACTGAAACTAATAATTATTGGAATATTGCCAACAACTTATATGAGTATTGACCCTATCAGTCCACTACATAATCATCAGTAACTATAACCACTGTAGAATTTGTAATTTAGAACAATTCACATTAACATACATGAACATGAAATGAATTATTGAGCTGCAAAAAGCACGCTGAAAGTTTTTCGAGTTTCGAGTAAATGATGAAAAACTGCTGAGCATACAGATCAAGCATTAAATGTATTATTCTTTTCCAATTTCTAAATGATTTCCTGACCAGGTAGAATACAATTCGAAGCTCTGACCCGGCTTACTAGATAAAGTTTTGGTTAATAAAAAAGATAGCATTCACAGGTAATTTTCACAAAAAATCGTCCATAGTGGTTTTTGCAACTCAGTGATTCAAATACACATTCACCTTTCGCTGCTCTAGTGGTGCGATCTGTCTGTTGATGTCAGCATGACAGAGTAAATGAGAGCGAATATGTAATATACTGTTCATTTATGTATAATATGTATGAATCATTCTTAATTGTATACAGATATCGCCTGATATTTTCACTTGACATAAAATATTGTCGCTGTTATGGAAGAAAACACTAAATCGGAAAATGACACATTGAGGTAGTTATACCAAAATGTTCCTTATTTCAAACTCTACCGTATTACAGAGCACACTTATTTTTATAAATATACTTTTACCTAAAAATAGTTTTGTACAAACTAACAAAATGAAAAACGTACGGCATTTCAAGCATTTGGGAAACTTCAAAGTCCAATCATTCAAATCTAGTGTTTTCTTCCAGAACAACGATGATATGTCCCGCACTCTCCATACCGTTTGTAAATGTATGGATGTTGATTGTACGAGTATAACAGTATATCTTTCCTTGGAGGAAATTAGTTTTAGATATTTTCCATTACTGTAATTTAAGGTAAAAGCAATTAAATTTGCTGCTGAAAATAATGTTGATATACAAAATTTCAAACAATTTCTACCAATTTAATGAAATACTGACTGATCAACCCTCTTGGGCAAGATTTCCAATCCCCGAATTACTTAAAAAAATTAATACACATGTTGAAAAAACACTCAAGCCCACAGATTACTTTTTCCTTTTGTACGTGGTTTTGCTTTTACACGTTGAAGCAACATTCCTTTTGCGGTATAAATGGTGTGAAAACCAGTTACAAACTATAAAGACCACTAATAAAAATTTTCGGAAATTTAATTGCTTATGACAAAAGACAATTCACTGAAGAAGTAATACACAAATTGTGTATCTAAACTTTATAACAAAACTGAATCTATCAGCGATAATGAAACTTCATCACTCTCCTGAAAACGGCTCCTATCCTACCTGCCTTAGATTTTGAGATTTTATTTAGAAAGAAACATGTATTATCATTAGATTTCAAAAACATTGCAAACCATAAAACATGCTATTATTTTTGTATGTCTTTTATGTTTATACATTTCTATACATCGTACTATTATGGACAAGAAAAAAAATATGATTTATAAGTCATCTTTGTCAAAACAATTACACACAGATTATTAAAAATGCGCGATTATTATGACCAGAAAAAGTTGTCGATTCTCTATAAGGCATCATTTTTTTTTCATTTAAACAATTTTAGTAATTGCTTAGCTATTAAAAAGTACACACTGTAAACCAAAAAGGTAAATAAAAAACAAATTATCTTAATTGGTTCTACCGTCATGAAAATAATTCTTTGTTTGGTGATGTAACAGTTTTGGTAATTACATTCCTAAACCGTAGATCAGTGCTCCGCAACCTTTTCTCACTCACGGCACAAATAAGTACTCATAAATATTTTGCAGCACACTACAACCCAAAAACAAATTTCATAAACCAAACTTACAATTTGTTAATTTATTGTTATTTGATGAATTTGAAATAGTGGCTCATATATTTTTTAATAAAGGCCAATTAAACTATTTAAATCTATCAAAGCGACACTTATAAATTTAAAAAAAAAATGGTTTGTAAAAGTGCAACTAAAAAAATTAGCTTAACTTTACTACTAAAAATTATTTAACCTAAGTTGTGTGGATAAAAGTATTGCCGATTTTTTTGTTTGGGCAAATCCCAAATAATCTTTCTGTTTTCAATAATAGTTTCATGCAGTGGCGTAGCTAGAGATTTTGCCACCCAGAGTGGTCCCTTCGTTTGCCGCCACCCCTCACTCCCTCCACTTTTCCTCCGAAATGTTTTTAGCTATTATGATGATGATATTATATGAAGGTTGCGCCGCAGGCAGAAAATTTTTTGTGTAAATATAATATCTTGAAAAATGTATACTATGTTTTTACAATCCTGACAAATTTAATAGTAATATAGAAACACGAAATTATTTATGTACAGTATATTAATTAATATATATTGCACATAGAAACGAATTGATAATTGTAAATTAATTTAGAACAAGATATTCAGCAGATTTACTAACAATTCGCAAAAAAAACATTTAAAAATATATTTAATTGAATAGTTTATAATAGCGAATTCTTAAGAGCGAAACCGTCGGCAACATAATCAGAATCTATTTTATCTGCCAGCTGGTGTTCCATTGAAATTATTGCAAACAATTTCAATCACAAATTGCTCATTGTCAATATTAAATACTTTTTTTATTAATTTCAACTTCAAAAAGCTCCTTTCAGAGCAAGCAACACGGTTGGGAGGATAAAATTATATTTTTGAATAAATTGCAGAAGTTCAATCTTTGTCTTCCTTCCACACATGTTTCATTATGTTAAACAGCAACAAAATTTTGAATTCTTCCCGATCATCATCATAATTTAAACAGACATTTTAGCAACCGAGGAGCTTTAATTTTTTTCTGATACATAAAAATACTCGATTTTTTCTCATTTTGATTGCACTGCGCCGCTGAACACCTGGAATCGTCTCGCAGCACACCGTTTACGGAGCACTGCCATAGATACATGTAGTAAATCTGCAATCAACAAGTCCTTTTGACCGCGAGTACAAATTTTCATCTTCATTATTAGAATCACCAATCTTTTCAACTCGTTAGACAAAACAAATTATTCTTTTGAACTCTTACTGCTGTTATCAACGCATCCGATTTTTTTTTACGTATATGCGCTCTTCACACTTAAAATGTGTACTAACTATTTTAAACAAATTGTGTAAGGTATCTGTGTTGCATTCGATTTTTTGATAAGATAAGATTAAGTGATTATAGTGTAGATAGAGTTTTAACTATTTCTATGCAAGAATACAGTGTCATCATTATATTTATTAACAGTGTTAATCGAATAAAGAAATTCCTTTCGAATAATAATGAAAACAGTATTTATGTATGTAAACTCAATTACTCGGTACTGAACTAAAATATATACAGCAGGTGTTCGGTTAACGAACATAATCCGATCAAAGACGATGTTTACTACTCAAATTGTTCGTTAACCGATCATTGATGTAACAGATCCAAAAAATAGATAAAAAATTATATAATTTCTTACTAAGTTTATTTACATGTAATAACAATAAAACATACATACTCCAGTATTGTATTTTCATCAGTTTTGTTTTTTTTTCCATTTAGCAATGTCAATTGATTTTCTCTTATGGATTTTTTGAAATATAAAATAGCATAGTCCTTGTAGAGATCCCAAATGTTTTAAAAATGAAAATAAACAATTTTGTTTCTGTACTACTTCCACATTTTTGAGGAAGTAGTACAAAAATGCATTGCGAAAGAATACCTCAAATATGTGAAGCAGTACAAAGAAATGGCATTTTATTTTTAAAATATAAAGTCTTTCCACACCAAGAATTGACAGTTAGCACTTTAAAATTTACCTCAAATGTACTGTAAGGTTTTCGTTATCTGTTAGTTAGCAGTTTGAACTGTTTGTCTACTGATTGCCCAAATTTTCATCAACAGGTTTTTCAGTCATAAAAAAGTGCAGTAATATGATGCATACCTAAATAATTACTTTGGAAAGAGACTTTTATCTTATGTAAATATAGTCAAAGTATCACACAGAAATACATTGCTAGCACTACTTCCATACATTATGATGACAATGATGTCTATGAACTTGTGTTACATTTTAGACCAGAGGAAAAAATATTTATTGACGTATTCTAGTAATATAGTTCATAAACAGACTTCTATAAGAGGTGTGTGTCCAGGGATGTATTAATATATATGACAAAGATGTTATACTGTCACTTATTCACATCAGACTGTCACATCATAATTCAAAACCATTGATTTACTAGAGATTAAATAGACTAGTTTATAAGTCAAGTGTACAGGATATATTCTAGGTATGAGTATAATATGAATGTAATACTAATATTTAGATACATTCGTGACTTCCTATCTTGCATGCATGCTGTTTAACTATATGTTGGTATTTCAAATATTTTAAAAACTCTGAAAGCACCTGCAATAAAACAGAACCGAAAATATATGCTACATTCAATTCATCTTTGTTACATATTTAATTTGTATCGTCTTGAGTAGGGAATAAAATTCACAAATTCATGATCACAAATTTTGATCTGCCAAACAAGAAACTAATATTTTCCGTTAACAAATATAATAAATAGTCTGTGTGAAATCTCCGTAAAAACTAATAAAACTGAACCATCGCCATTAAGGCTGAAATATTAATTTGTAAAATTATTTATCCAAATGTTAAAACACATGCAAGAAATATGTTTTTCTATTTCACAATTGGCTGGCCAACGGTGTTTACCTTACAGAAATAGCTTTTGCAATACAAACTTACATGCGGTAAGGTGTTTGAGTTTAAATATTCACTTTGATAACAAACACTATGTTTATTCAAGATATATTTGAGATTCAATCGGGTCCATTTTAGTTGTAAGCTTAATCTCCATTCGGACTTTGCGTCACAGAAGAAATGGAAATACATGTAAGAAAATAACAGAAATTCACTGAACATATGACTCGCTATATATATCATCTATGCTATTTTAAAACTCTTAAAATTTTCCATTTTGACAGAGTTTTGAATGCTCACTTCTATGACTGGCTTTGGTCCAAATTCATATGCTTTAAAAAACTGGTTCATTAAAAATGCTTCGCCCCGCTTACTAAAAAAACATTTAGTATATAAGAAAATTGTTTCATAATTTGAAATAAGGACGCACATAAATTGTTTAATGTTTTAACTAAGATTGGTTTTAAAGCTTCGTTTATCTTCATAAATCTGTTTTGTCATCTTTGAACTGAAATATTTACGTACGTATAAGTGACAATTTTATTCTATTCAACTGTGTCTAATTAAAAATTTTCATTGTAGCGTTGAATCAAATGTAACAAAATCAATATTTTGTAAATGAACAATAATAAAAAGCGTTTTGCGGATAAGAATTGCATTCGGCAGGTGATTTAACACAGACAGCTTACGATTATTTTAATTTTATTTCACTTAATTTGTATACAGCAAACTTCATAAATTTATAAAATATCACAGATGGAGTATAAAATAGTTCTCAATTGTACCGTAAATAATACAGTAGTTGCTCCTACCTATGTTCTGCAATTTTCATTGATGCAAGATAAGTAACGGCGTGTAAAATTTTTGAGAAACTAAGAAACTGAATTAAAATGATTATGATACATTTTTCACAATTCATGAGTTTACTGTGTAAAATTTATTCAAATTACAATTAATTTTATATCTTTGATGGATTGAATGGTTGGTGAAAATTACTCGCTACAAAATTTAAATTTAAAACCTATTTCCTCCATTAACTATGTAACCAATTTTGACATGTGTTTCACATCTTTAAGAAGCATCTTTAGACTAAATTTACCGTAAAAGTGATCTATAGTGTTAGTATTTATACTGAAAATTATAGAACACATTATAAAATGGGAAGATCTCACCTTTGACTAGGCGAAAAGAAGGTAGAAGACTCTTCACTCACATTATTAATTACTTGTGAGGAGAGGAAAATTCCAAGGGTAATAAAAATAACGTAATCTATCAGGAATGCTATTAAAGCCTCTAAGAATTCTAGATTAGTCATTTCCAAAGCTTTATGACGGATTGTTTTTGTTGAAGTCATGTTTACTTTATATTAAAACATCTTATATGCCCGTTTATTCTATCTAATATTGAAAATTTTACTTGCTTGGCATATTTATGAATACTATGTAAGGACGGTGATGTCGCAGAAGTGACACTCAATTGCTTATTAGAATCAATTTCATTCCTTTCAAATATCTTTTTGAGCATTGTACTCTAAGTTTGCTAATTATGCCGATAATATGCAACATACATTGACAACAATGCACAATGAGCCGTAGTGCTGTGTGTTTCTAGCTTTTGTTGTGAAAATGTTCTTTAAAATATACAATCGAAAAAAAATTCTGTCTAACTATCCGATCAGTTCACACAGTGCATTTCCTGACATCGAAATAGTTCCCATAATTATTATTACGCGTTTATTTAAATTACCTTTGCATATTTGAAATTGCACCACTTAAAATTTTGGTATTCGTCGATGCATAAGCCAATCTTGTTGAAACAGGTTTTGGGTTTATAATAATATGAGATGTCAAATAACAAAAAATAATATCATTGAAAATAATCACAATTTCATATTCGCTGCATTGTGTGTTAAAACTTTATCAAAAGCAACCATATCATAAGATAACAAAAAATATCTGAGAAATGTTTTTCATAACTCGGACTGTGTTGTAACTTGTCACTCATAATCATCACAATTTAATTATTATTGTTTGAATTTGTGATTGTTGTTCTGTCACAAGTGAAAAATTTTTTTTTTTCCATAGTTGAATAGTTATTAATTGAAAATAAGTACAGTGGAAAACGATTTACTCAAATTCATTTAAATTTCAAGTGTCTAGATATAGTTTCAAATGACAAAAATTGAATTGTGCTCAGTATAGATTACTGTATATTTTTTTAACGTGTCAGTTTACTCATATGGCATGACAATATACACTTAAAAGTACAGTTAACATCTTCATCGCTTGAAGAAAAGTACTTTTAAAATTTTTACATAGATAGTGATAAAATAGCAGCAATGTATAAATAACCTAAGATACCAATGTAAAAATCACGGTCTATATTTTTGACAAAGGAAAATTATTTGGATAAACAACATAAATAATATTGTACTTCCTACGCATTCTTTAAAGTGAATTAATCTTATTTATGTGAATATTTACTAACATTGTGAAATATGTAAGGGCGTTTCTGATGACTTCAAACCTTATATAATCATTCAAAAGCAAGCATTCATATTCTTGAAGGAAAATGCTATTGACAGCATACTACATAGAGTTTTGAATGTTGGCAATTAAGTAAAATTTACATTGATGCTAAGTTATTTATTATACATATAAATCAACAATTGTAAAATTTTTATCACATTGGATTTTGCAAATTTAAGGTGTCTCAGCATATCTGAATTTCTTGAATGGTTTCTTATACATTTCACTAGAAATCATGACTTTTATTTAATTATCGTTCACATTAGTTACTTCAATATATCAGCTATAGCATCATTCTGTTTTTCCACTCAGAAAACTCCTATGTTTCAGAACTAATAGCATAGTATTGATTGACGAATCAGCTTCAAAGGAAAGTTCTGGCATTTGTGAACATGTAAATATTCATTTTTGGGTTGAACGTTTTCCACAGTTATTTATTTCAAGCATTGCATAAATTTCAAATTTTTATGTTAATATTCATAGTAAATTGAAATGCCAAAAATGGAATGGTCGTGGCTGAAAGATTGGTGGAGACTAAAAAAGTGGACAAAGACTACATCAGTTCCCGAGGAGGATATTTGTTACTGTGACGAATGTTTTCAAAATGTCAGTTTCATTAAAAATTTCATAGATTTAAGCAACCATAATACTATTATAATAATATGACCCCCTCCCCCCCCCCCGATATTCGCCAAATAACAGGTCATTGATAAAAAAAGCCCACCCATTAGAATTTTTTAATCCATTTGCATCGTTGTAAATATGAATTCTTTAGAACAAACAACCATAAAATAATTTTATATTATTACTTACAATTTAAAATTGTGAAGCTGCATGCTAAATATCTAAATAAAACAAAGGTAAATTAGATTTTCATATACGCAGATCATATACATCTTCAAATATAATTTGAATACTATCCCTCGCTTTTTTCTGTCATGTTACTGCCCTTATATGATGTCATGCCCTAAGGAAAGACTGGGGGCTGATAATATATTGTAATTTGTGACATCACTATGGGGGGTTATAGAAAATGTTACATCACGAAACTAATAAAATATTGAAAATTATTCTCAGTATTTAAAATATCGATGTTTCTTTCTTTTCCGATAATGTCATTGAAATTCATTTCAGCAATTTAAGAATTAACTGTTAGACTAATTTTAAAATCCACTTTTAAGGAATAGGGAGTTTAAAAATTTGTTAATTTAGACGGTTCATAAAAGATTTTCTGGTGAAATATAACAATGAAGTTAAAAAATACACAAAATCACTGTACTTCAGTTGTAAACCTTCCCATATCAGATATAATATAGTTGATGAAGTTAAGGTGATCTCAATGAAATAAATAGAATTCGTGTAGTTATGAATATATATTACTTTCAATGGCATCTACACATATTTTTTTGTTCTAATTCTTAATTTTTAAATATCACTTCACTACGCAACATAAGGTTTGACAATGCTTCTTAATGCAATGAAACACTTGTAATGATAGTAATGCTAAGGCAACCTAATAGAAGTTCCACCATCTAGGCTATTACACTCTGACCTTGAAATCCTGGTTAAGATGCAAATGGGTTAAAATGTCAGCTTGACTGTAGAATTTGGTATCTTTAAGATATTACAATACACTAAAATTTTGTGATATTGTGATTATCATCTGTTATCTGAAATTCATTTTACATTTTTACTTTCAACGCCACCTATTATTTGATAAATTCCAAATACTGATTACTTTAAAGAGTTATTAGATAAGATAATTCTATAATTTATATCAGAGGGAATAAAAGCGATTATTCCAAAATTTACTAAAGATGACAGTAGTTGACGCTGCATGTTTTCATAAATGTATTGAGTGGTTTGTCATTCAAAAATATATTACAAAAGTACTCAACATTTGAGTAGATGCAAATCAAACCTGACCATCACCGATGAATTGTAATTCAAACTATTTGCGATTAATCATTAAATCAGCGATGCACATCAGTTTTGTACGAACTGATGCAATTTTGAATGCTGTCTTAACATTACGTATGTATTGTTTATTTACTGCAATGGACTTTACCAACTTTGACTGGTATGACAACGTAGAATTGGGTAGGGTTATGTAAAAACCTAATTTTTTTATATTCTATTTTATGATGAATGTTTAAATTATTTTTGCTAATTTCGTCTCTAGCAAATAGTACTTTTTTTACTCATAGCAACTAAATATATTTTTTTAATATTTCTGGAGATACAGTTTGATTTACATCGCCTCATTTACCAGCAATTGACTGACGAAATTTGGAATTATCGTTACGAGCTTTAAACCACTGATATAATTTTAAACGAATCAGGAGCACACAAATAAATCTCACATCCAATTTCTATATATAATTTCTATTTGAAATAGCTATCAAATTTTTATTTAAAAAAAGATTATTATATAATAGCATATTAAATAAGTTAAAAAGACAATGTAATAAAATAATATCGCAAGTCTTCCGTACGACTGATGCTTTTGTGACGTTTTGGGCATTTTGTGATGTATTTTATGACATGTTTTCAAATTATACTATTGTATGTTTCGTAATCTTAAATTACCTTTGTACTGGCAATCATTTGCACCTGTCTGCGATACATTTTGTCTTTTTTATGGCTCTAAAACAGTTCAAAGAGAGAATATATATTACAACACTGTGTCGATGGCCCCCAGATTAAAACTGCAGGGTAGGTTATTTTTCATATCCAAGGAGAAGACACCATTTCTTTGATATACCCTGAATTTAAAATAGGACTTCGGAATACTATTTTTCTACTAATTCCAGTCATCTAATATTGGCAAAAGTTACAAAATTAATTTTATTCAATTAGTGTCTTAAACCGGCAACCTTATTTTTTCAGTTGCTTTAGTTTGATAATGTAATATAATATTTAGTTCTGTTTTTGCTCTAATGCAGTATGAAACCAAAAAGGAACGAACGTTATCATACAATGGTGTTTATAAATACCAAAATAAGGCTACATAAGGTTTTAGATTATGCTTTTAGCAACAGGTTGATAGGATGTATAAAGCAATTATTACTTATACATGCCTTATACCTGAGTCATTTTGTTCAAGAAAATCTCAATAGATAAGTTCTACACTGTTATTCACAATTGAAAATTCGTCCCATTGATAGAATTTAATGGTTAAAATTAATTTGAAGTGACATAAGGTATGTGCTTGTTTGTAAAAAATAGTTTCTTCTTTTGCAGGGCGAGCTGGATACTAGCGGCGGAAGCGATTCGGATTGCGATGTGGAAAAGAAAGTTCTGGTGGGCGTTTGCGCCATGGCCAAAAAGTCTCAGTCCAAACCGATGAAGGAGATCCTCACGCGTCTCGACGAATTCGAATACATAAAGATGCTCGTGTTTCCCGAGGAGGTTATCTTAAAGGTTCTCAATAAAAAAAATCTAACGAAAACGGATGCAACAAAATAATGTGCCTTTTGCCTTTTCTTACTTATTACTGATTGTGTAGTCTTTTTTTGTGGCTTGAATTTGAATATTATGAATTGAAACTAGTAACGCCTTAAAACTAACACTATTATTGATCTCAGATAATTAATCCCGCAAACAGTTTACTGGTAAAATATATAATCAATTCTAGATTTTTATAATGAAATACTGTATTTCCTCGATTCTTAGATGTAAAAAATTTGATTTTACAATGAGTCAAACAATAACAATAAAAATCGTTTAAAGTAGATACTTATAGTATGCTACATCATCAGAGGCTTGATCTGGTATTCATATAGAGCTTCTGGATTTTTGAAAATGTCTGAAAGTAATATGTAATCTTTTGAATTTTAAAAACACCGTGAAACAACATGGGTAACCAAAAATATTATATATTCAAGAGAGCTTCAATTTATGCATCAACCTAATATAAAATTTGTTAGAAATTGGATTGACTTTATATCAGCTTTTCCCAAATGAGGCTCCGGACATGAATCTAGGTGTGGTACCCACTAAACAATAAAAAAAAATTTTTGACTCAGAAGTTATTGTTGTGAATATCTTCTCATTAAATATCATATTCTGCATTCTTACAACGATTGTAATACACTATCGATTCTAAGACACCAAAATTGGAAAAAAATCTGTCATATAATTGATGACAAATGGTATAAATATATATTAAAGCACTTTTTGTATTATAGTCGCAATAGCTTTTTTTATTTAATTTCATATTAATTGTAAAGTTTCTATGGTAGTTTGTTGTGTACTATTTAATTTTTAATTTTTTTATTAAAAACTGATTAAGTGTAAATTTCGATTTTGTTGCATACTATGTCGCAATAGTGTATTGACCAATGCATCAGTAGACAATTTCATTAATTAATTCAATAGCGTGCGATAATTACATATAGATGTCACTACCTTATTTTAAAATTCATTATTATATAATTCACCATTTATCACCTTTTTCTGTAAATAATAGAGGGCGCTGTGTTACATATAAAAAAACGCCTATGGTAAGTCCACTCAGGACTTTATAAGCCCTCCACTTTGATACATTTGTTACCCTAAAGATTCAAAACTATTTCGCTGTCGGAGCTTGTCTCTATTGTTTGATCAGTTCTCACCTGCTACGGTTCTACGGATTCCAGTATTGAAACTATCTTTCTGGTGAAGCACTGCCTCCACTGTTGGATTGATTCTCAATTGCTACGGTTCTACAGATTTTAGCCTATTGAAACTATACTTCTGTTGAAGCAGTGACTCCATTGTTGGATCGCTTCTCAATTGACACGGCTCTACAGATTCCCGCCTATTGAAACTATCTTTCTGATGAAGTACTGCCTTCATTGTTAGATGCGGCTCTACAGATTCAAGCCTCCGAACATCTGAATTGTCAAAATATCTACATCTTCAATCGCTACGAGGGTTAATCGCTATGGATTAATCCTTTGTCAACTTCACCCATATTCTATGCTTTATGTCCTGCTGTGTTTTCCATGCTCGATTCTACAAAATTAGTTAAAAGACTTTACAATAGACGATTATCATTTGAACCTTGAGAAGACTTCTGATTTTAATTGTGACAAATGTGATATACCTGGATCCTAACCAAAGGTGTCTGTGTATCAAAAGTATTCTATAATTGTATAATTATAGACTAATAATCGATGATTGCCTGTACCAATTCCGTCTCACCCATTGTACTTAGGATATATTCAAAAATTTGATCACTATTATCTAGTGATAGAATCACTACTAGATTATTGGTCTATCTTAAGAAATATTTTACATTACAGCTAATAATAGACAAGGTGTCAGATATTTTGAAATTTATAAAACACGAACACCTGTGCCCAAGATCTCAAATATTAGATTGAAAAAATCTAAATTTTATATTTTAACAATTGTCTTATATTCTTCATGAAAAAAGATGTGATGAAAAATCACAGCTTTTAAAATATTATTGATTATTGGCAATGCATCAGGTCTAACTTTACACTTATAGGGACTCACATCCATAAATAACAGTGGTGTCAAAGAATCAGGGGGTATTGCTAACTTCAAAGTGCATTATTTAAGAATTACTTTTGCCTAATTGACTGCGAGAACAATCTCAGGAATCGGTAGCAAAGATGATGAAAAATCTCTTCACAATAATTTTAATATGTATGTTGTATGCGTAATTATTTACTTCAATGAAGTTAAAGTGAAGTCAGCTATCATAAACTAAAGCTGTGTTCGTACATACCTTTCTTGTAAATGTTTATTATTACTAATTATCTTTTATAATTTAAGACATCGACTGAGGGTGCTTGATGGAGCTCAGTTCGAGTCCATCCGTGTGCTCGAATGCCTGAAGATGCCGAAAGGCGAAACCCGGGTCGTTAGTGACAAAATACATGAAAGTGTACAAAATCTCAATAATCCAAATTTAATTATCTTTTGTTTAAAATTCCACTTACAACCATTTCGACAAAACAGAACCCTGTCTTAAGTCGAGAAATGACTTTAGAAATGCTTAGCCTAGATGAACAGCTTAATGATAGATTTTGTTTAATCATGTGATTGTCTTTGCGTGTTCCAGATGCCAGTTGAAGAGTGGCCGATATGTGATTGTCTCATTTCATTCCATTCCAAAGGATTTCCGTTAGATAAAGCTATTCAATATGAGAAGTTAAGGAACCCGTATGTGATAAATAATCTTCATATGCAATATGATATACAGGTAATTATTACAATTATTATTTAGTATTGTCATTTTACACCAAACAGTTGTTGGAATATACTTCACTAATGTCTATTTGTGTCGATTTATTTTTCCCCGATTTAAGGATCGCCGAAAGGTATATTCAATATTAGAAAGTGAAGGAATTGAAATTCCAAGATATGCTGTGCTGGATCGTGACTCGCCAGATCCTAAACGTAAGCAATCAGTTTTATTTAATTGTAATCTTCATATTATCTCATATGTTATTGGATTTTTTTTGTAACTGAATTTATGCAATTTTTATATTCCAGATCATGAGTTAGTTGAATCAGAAGACCACGTAGAAGTAAATGGAATAATATTCAACAAACCGTTTGTGGAGAAGCCGGTCTCTGCAGAAGATCATAATATTTATATTTACTACCCCACATCTGCCGGCGGTGGTAGTCAGAGACTTTTTAGAAAGGTAATAATGGACATCGAGGGTTAAATGTAAACAATTACCTCGTTATCTACCATATCAGACGGAGGAAAAGAACAATATGAATTTCCTGGTGTAGTGTGGCCAACTTGTTATAACTTGTGACCTACTTTTTCATTTATAAGGTAGCAGTGAGCTAACCATTTGATATTTTAACACTCATTTAAAATACAATAAATGAAATGAGACGCAAATTTTAATGAAATAGTTTTCGAATAAACAATTGTATTAAAAAGAAAGTGATAGCGAATAACTAAAATACAACTAAATGAATTATTTAAGTCTTCAACTTATAGATAATTTAAGACATCGACTGAAGGTGCTTGATGGAATTTCAATATCAAATTTTAATTATTGAGATTTTATATTAAATACATGAAAGTGTACAAAATCTCAATAATTCAAATTTGCTATAGATAATTCATTGTTTGACATTGTGACAAGTACCTACACCTTGAAATTTTAAATGCACCATTGTAGTAAGGAATATATATGCTTTTTTTTCATATTTTCTCCACAGTCCTCCATGTAGTGTTTTCAAAATAGTGCCTTAGCATCCATTTTATTTTAGGGTGGGTTGTTTGCAGGAGACGAATAAATATATTAGGAGATAGCAAAACACTCGTTTTAATAGTGATTTAAAAAATCCCCCCTTTTGGGTGTGGTTTTGCAAAAAATGTGCCTGATTTTACTTCAGGTAGAATATGTAAATTGGCTCTTAAAGCATTTTTTAATAAAAAACATTATTTCTATTTTCATAGATTGGCAGTAGAAGCAGTATATATTCCCCTGAATCGAGGGTGCGAAAGACCGGATCCTTTATCTATGAAGATTTCATGCCCACCGATGGTCAGTATGAAAGTACAGTTCTTGTATAATTTTTTTATATCTGATTGCTCTATTTTAGGCATTTAATGGTATGGCTTATAATTTTTTTCTATATAACCCCATTCCGGCAGAAACATGTCGAAATATTCCTCTTTTATCTTTCGAATCATACGATTGATAATAAAATTTAGTTTGAAAAAATCTCAAACCATGGAGAAAGTATTCAGTTCTACATGAATTGATAGCTAATTCAGCTTCATGCTATTGTCAGAACTGTACTGTTCTGAATAGTTCTAATTGTAAATCTTTATAATTGACTCTGGCCAAGTAAATGCCAATTAAATCAATAAAAAATGATACATTTCAACTAAAATAAAAAAAAATTGAATCTTATTACTATATTCTTTGTGCAATCGGTATAATTTTTTACAATATTTAAAGCATATTTTTTTAATTGTATGTGATTGCGCACATAAACATTGAAATCAATTTCCTCAAAACTAATGTGTTCGACCCTTTTTGCCAGAATGACAAATGATATCTATAATTTTAACCATTCACAAACCATCCGTTGCACCAAAATTCAATTGATCTAACTTAATTAACTTCTCACTATAATATATTAATTTACTAAACCTTGATAACGCCCACAATTTTATCAGTTCTCTGAATATGATTAGCATGGCTATGGAATGAATTTGAATGGACTTACTCACAATTAATCATTTAAAGTACATCTCACAATTACTTCAAATATCTAACACAAGTACACCAAAAATTTGACTCAATTGTATGAAAGATATCTATCCAGTTTTATTTTGTTTCTTGCTTATTGCTGTATCTGGCTTCTATCCTTGTTTTTGTTTTAACAAAAATAAACAATACCAATAAATTTTTGACAGCTTTGACTTGAATTCCAGGATTAATGCTATTTTTCCATTGTTTTTTTCTTTCACCATATCTGCTCACTATCTAGTGCAGCGGTTCTTAAATCTGGTAGCTATTTGTTTGGCATTTGAGGGGCACTGCTGAAATCCTAATGAGAGAATGCATCATTGCATATTGCGGTAATGCAATCATTTGGCCTCGTCAATCAATGCAAGACTGGCAGGCTCATTTCTTTGCGTCAGTGTATCCTAGTTCTTCTGCATTACAATCAATAATTATAGTGTAATTTAAAAAGAATTGTTTTTACTTTGGAGAACGTTTAATGGTTTTATTGTTTCCAGGTTTTCCTGTCGCCCTTCATCCCATATTGTCTCTTATCAATACATATCTCTTAGTTGCACCTAATTCATCACATAGATAGTATTTGATGTTCTTACAGGTAGCCAGAATCCTGCCATTTGGAACAAGAAGCAGATAGGGCTGAGGCTCTCTTAAGAAATCTGTACATTCTTACAAGGGTCATCTGACAGAGCTGAATTCTTCCTTCTTTTTGTATTATTTGATCAGCTGTGACTTTCTGCCATAAAATTATCTATGTGGCAATTCCATTTGGGATAATTTTACCTGTCTTTTAAATAAACTATCAACATTTTGGCAATAATATTCAATGTCGATTTTTACCATTTTTGAAAATAGGATTATTTCTATATGACTCATTCTTTGCCAACTTTGATTGTCACTCGCATGTGTTTGCAGCTTACAATATTTCCAAATTTTGCATTCAATATTCGCATTAGCTTTGCAAATTTAATTAGCAAGAAATAACATTGCATATGGATAATATATACATACCAAGTATTAATTCTTTTTGAAATAATTGTAGCATCGTCTAGCTTCGGTCTGTGAAACTATAATATCAATCTAATATTCAAACTATTCTGTTATATAATATTTTCCTTAAAATGTCATAAATCTTATTTTTCCCTAACCGAAGCTGGACTGTTTTCATTAATTTTGAAAAGATTTTGTGATGAACTGCATATCATGTGCAATAATTAAAAACATGAATATTAATCAGTGCTTGAAAAAAAGAACACAGAGTTGTCCAACATTCCTCGAAACCTTGTGTTTTAGTTATTAATTAATAAACAAATTTGACTCAATCAATTTACCCAAAACAGTGAAACGTTTTCAATCACTGGTGTTTCGCACTCAAAACCAATTCAAAAACTTCTTTCAACTGTAAATGAACAGCTCCAAGAATCCCAATTCTTTATATATCATAAAAGTTTTTATTTAAAAATACCCCTTTATTCAGGTTATCAATCGCAAATTCATTGCCTTAAAGTGTCTATAATAGCCGTGTTATTGCAGGGACCGATGTGAAAGTTTACACAGTAGGACCTGATTATGCTCACGCTGAAGCCAGAAAGAGCCCAGCTCTGGATGGAAAAGTGGAAAGAGATTCTGAAGGAAAGGAAATCCGCTATCCGGTGATTTTGTCCAATCAAGAAAAGCTCATTTCACGTAAAGTCTGCCTGGCATTCAAACAGACTGTCTGCGGATTTGATTTACTTAGGTATTGTCTAATATTTCAAAATATGTTATTTTTACATTCTCCTGTAAATATTCTGCTACTGCATTACAAAAATAGATATGTTCATTCATCATCACAATCAAATGTAAATGTAATAGAATTATTTAAAAATCGATTGCTACTTATATCACATTATGTAAATAATCATTTCAGCAATTTAATTAAAGGATAAAATATCAATCTTCTCAGGTAGGATGGGGAAGTTTTTATAAATGTGACATTAAAGAGAGAGGTAATGGATTTTGTGACAACATATGACTATGGGTGGTCAAAACATTGTGTGAAATCATTTATAGACAATTATTCAAAGATTTTTTTATTTATCTTTAAAGTGTAAAATACTAGTAGAATAAATACATTGTATTATTATAAATGAGATATTTTTTAATTCTTCAGAGCCAATGGAAAATCTTTTGTCTGCGATGTAAATGGATTCAGCTTTGTAAAGAACTCGAACAAATATTACGATGACTGCGCCAAAATCCTCGGCAATATGATACTGAGAGAACTGGCCCCCACGCTTCACATTCCATGGTCGGTGCCCTTTCAGTTAGATGACCCTCCCATCGTGCCGACGACCTTCGGGAAGATGATGGAGCTTCGGTGCGTCGTGGCGGTTATCCGACACGGTGATAGGACTCCAAAGCAAAAGATGAAAGTCGAAGTCAGACATCCTAAGTATGTTTAATCATTATAATTTATATCTATGCTATACACATTACATATTTATCATTGTATTGAATATTTTCTCATTGAAAGATTCCTATCTAGAATCTTTTAACTTTTACACATAAACTTATAGGAAAGAAAAACGGTGAAGCTTCTGGATTAAAGACAATCGATTAAATATTGAAGACACTGAATGATTTTTGAATCTGTTTATGAACTTATGTTCGAAGTCTTGAATGGCTGAGAAGTCTAAATATTCCTTTCACCCAGCTGATCCTAAAAACGGGGCACAGCGTCTATCCTACTCTCCGAAGTGGGGAGGTAGAGTGTTCAAATAACAGCCAGTACTCGCATAACATTATACTAATCAGATGCTTGATTAGGAATCCATATGCCCCACATTCGGACCAAAAATGGTCAAAAGTAATCAATGGAAAGAAAAAACTAATCCCACTCACCTAGAAGTATTTTTATAAACTTACGATCGCTGCACTTTTGCCCAATGTTGTGTCCACACAATTGTGGCAGTCGATTTGAGCACAAATCCCTAACCTTACATTTTCCTTCACGAATATAAATTGGTAAGAAAACATACATACTATGCTTAAGCTTGATTTAATTTGTTTTAGGTTTTTTGAGATATTTGAAAAGTACGATGGCTATAGGCACGGCCACGTGAAATTAAAACGCCCTAAACAGCTTCAAGAAATCTTGGATATAGCGAGGGGACTTTTGGCAGAGATTCACACACGTCATGCCGATCCAGAAATCGAAGAGAAACAGGGAAAACTTGAGCAACTCAAAGGTGTTTTGGAAATGTAAGACATACTTCTTCTCTTCTATTGAAAACATTTAATTATTGCGTAGTTATCAAAAAATATATACTAGTTAAAACATCACAACAGCTATTTATCTAGTAAACTTTTTGTATCAAATATCAATGTTTAATTCAAAATAAATCTATTTGTAAATGCCTACCATTTTTAAGACGTGTTTGGCTTCAATAGAATCATATTTAGAGTAACTAAATCGTAATATTTCTTTTTGAATTTACGGTCCTGTGACCCCGAGTGGTCCATGCTGTTCCGCTTTCGTCGACTCGGTTAAGGGCCATAGGTTTGAATCTCAGAACGGAAACTTTAATACATTGATTTTTATATAACTTCCATGTATTTTGTCACTAACAGTGATTTTTATATTGATTTAGGGATTTGTATCTGTGTCTGTGATGTTTTCATATCACCCTATACTTATTGCTATTTCTTAACTAACGCCATTCTTTTTTTCTCTGAAGAAAAAGGTTGAGGATTGACTTACAACTAGTCATCAAGTTGTGCTTAGATGTTTCATTAAAGATTGATTGAAAAAAGTTTTTTATTTATCTATTGTTAAATTTTTAATGAATTTTAATTTTATTAAATTCAGGTACGGCCACTTTTCTGGTATAAACCGCAAAGTTCAAATGAAATACCAGCCCCGCGGCCGACCACGAGGCTCCAGCTCTGACGATGGTAACACCACTATAAGCCGTATGACACTTCTTTTTATTTTTGTGTTTATTTTAGTGTAAATAAGTTTTCTATCGCAATGTTTTGCACGTATTATCTATAACAACTGTATATTAAAATAGGTGTTTATTAATATCGGCATTGATATTTTTCTGCATTCTACCCCAAAACAGCTTCTCAATATTCGTTATCCGCAATCTTTATTATCATATTAATTTTCTTTAACCTTTTGGCTCCAGCCATTTTCGCATGGTACACCGTATTTTGCATAAAACAAACTACTTACTTATAGTTGAAAAATAAGTAATATTTTGAATAATAATTGTATACAAAATTCCAGATATGATCATAACATGCTAAGCTATCTTTTAATGTTAACAATCACCAGTCATTACACTATTTGACAACAAAAAACATGCGCCGTCGTCGTATGTTAAAAGCTGCATGTACTGCGTTCTAGAAATTATATATATACCCTATCTTTTCAAACGTCACTCTGCTTGAAAGCTACTGACTACACGAGTTCCTCTGGTGTCTAAGCTTCCTAGCTATTTTTATCGTAGCCATCTCTGCTGGAAACTGCATCCTCAGTTAGATCTGTTCCCGATTAGTGAAATCCTATGGATATAAAGCAGTCGAAACCATCTCTGCTGGAGCACTGCACTCTCTGTTAGATCGGTTCCCGATTAATAAAGTCCTACGGATACCAGCCTAGTGAAACTATCTTCTGATGGAGCACTGCATCCGCTTCGATTACTACGAGGGTTAACCTCCACGGTTTAACCCTTTCTCAACTTAACTCATATTCTGCGTTTCATATTTTACTGTGTTTATCTACTTCGCTCGAACCTACAAAATGTGTTAAAAGACTTTCCAATAAACGATTATCATTTGAGCCTTGAGAAGACTTCTTATATTAATTGTGACATGTGATATAACCTGGCTCCTGACCTATGGGGTCTGTGTAACAAAACATTTCTATTATCTTCAATTTTATTTTGCCTCTGTAATATACATATTATTTGAAAACAAAAGTAATTTTTTCATTTCTACACATAGTATTGATTATGAAAATGTGAATGCCCTGTATAATGTGAAGCTTATGCAATTGATTATGTATATGAATTCTAATTTGATGTACGTTGACCGAATTATGTTATTCACAGCTATGCATGCATATTTAATGGGTTACGATTTTTAGCTCAAATTATATCGGCTATGTGGTGGCCAACAATTAATTTGCTCTTTATTTCTTTAACTGCCCGAGAGACTAAGTTTGTGGGATGATTGCCATTTTTATAAATAAAGAACATTAGTTACACCGTGTTTTTGTTGGTGGTAATCATACGTTACATCGGTTAATCAAACCACCAACCACAACACGGCGTCCTCCCAACTTAGAAATCATGCAATTTATAATTAGTTTGGAAGCCTGAGAAGCAATATTAAAGCCAATTTATATCTCAAAAGATAATTGATCAATGTATTTCAACACTTTTTTTATATTTAATTTGAATTATTGAGATTTTGTACACTTCCATGTACTTTTTTTATAGATTAGTTTATAAGTCTAATCATAATTTGTCAAAGTTAAATATTAAGCTCGGATATTGAAAGCATCTTATTCTATGCTAGAAATGACAGGCTTCCTATGTGACAGCTAATTGCCAGCTAAATAAAATGAATAACAATTTATAAAATGTAGTTGATCATCACATCTAGTAGCTCTGACAACGGCATAATGAAATAGCATAACTCTTGTGGAACTAAATATTTCGCTATTTTTAACCTTTTTATAATGGAGTTCTACAAATACAAAAAATACTATACATGTGTTTTCATTATTTCTCATAATGTCAATATAATTTTATAAATTTTTTATCGCATTTTCCTCTATTATCTAAAGAAAATTATATTAATGATTATGTCCTGCATTATTGTTGGTAAAGCAGCCGACGGCCCAGGGGATCCATCACTCGTCCTCATCCTGAAGTGGGGCGGAGAACTTACTCCCGCTGGTCGAATACAGGCTGAAGAGCTAGGAAGAATTTTCCGATGCATGTATCCAGGAGGACAGGGCAGACATATTGGAGGTTTGTCTTCACATTTACGTACTATTGATTCACAGTATTGCATCGCTGTTTAATGTTTATTATAAAAAATATTCTTCCTTTCAAATATGATTGAGGTGATATTTGCTGAATATCTTATACTGAAAAAAAATGCATGTAACATTGACATGTGGTATTAATTAATAAAAAATAATATATACTGTTGCTCTTGTTACCAGCTGGTCCTCTTGGGCATTCATATTATTCAGTTGCGTGTCCACAAGCTAGAATCCCACGAGGAACAATTTTATATTAAAAAAAAAATATTTATGGATTTGTGTTCAAAGGTATGGATGTCACTGATGCTTACATTCACCTCTCACCCATAAGGTCTTCAAAAACCAGGCATAGTGAGAGCAGTTAGTCAACTACTAATCCTTTCCTAGCCTCATCCTTTTTTTTTTAATGAAAATTATAAACATCTGGCATTACAGCTGACAGACAACGGGCCAAAAATTTTGAAAATTGGAAAATCATACGATATAAACCCGATGAGAATTTTTATAAGTCACTTATGTCCAAGATCACAAATTTAAATTTAAAAAATCTAAATTTGATATTGACTCTGCTGTGATTTGAACCAGGACCGCTAAACCACAGAGGTCTGCAAATCTTCCTTCCTATCATTACCATCTCAATTAAAAGAGGTTGAGCAACTGAATATCAAGCAGTGCTTGTAAAAACAACTTATTTTGAGATGTTAAATTGAGAGTGGATATGATTGATTTTTTTATGTAAAGTAATAAAATAAAACTCATCAAGGCTATTAATAGTTAATGCAAGTAATCAGAAATGATGAATGTTGGTTTTGCTACCTGGTGTCTTCGTTTCTTCCAACATTATTGGTGTGCTCTTCCCGTTGTGTGCCTCAGGTCAAGGTTATCTTCACTTATTCACATGTGTCCGAGCCGCTATTTCAAATTGAATCAAAAATACAAGATATGTTGTGACGGCTCCAATGACCATGTACAAGACGGAGAAGTCCACTGGGAAGAATCCGCACGCTGTAAATTCCACTTTCTGGTGAAACATTTGCAGAGAGAACATTTCCACCTGTTAGCAAATAAAATTCTTATAATACTTCAGAGGAAAATGTGATATCTGTTTGTCATACTGCATTGCTCATCTTCCAATTATTAACCAACAATTTGTTAACAGTATCATGATCATTAACAGTCATATCTTCGAATATGTTTGGTCTAGGTTAGGAAAAAATAGGACTGATTTTATTACCGTATGAAATTTCATGTTGAATGATTTTTAGGATATGAATTGATGAAAAACTCAAAGTTAGTTTCGGTACTATGAACCAATGTGATAATTTTATCAGCCTGTCTCTGTAACTTAGTTTTAGCTAATAAGTCCAATTTTTATGATTTTAAAGTATTCTATTCACCTCTTTTCGTTACATATTCATAACTTATCCGATTTGGTTATATATGAAATAATTATGTGTATAATGATCATTAATACTTACACTCGATCGCAAGTCATTGTCTGTTATATCAATATTCATCTTGTGCAGAGAAATACTTGCTTCGCCAGCCTGTAAAAACGAATTCGTAATTTGTTGTACCATAGATATTGCTATTTTACTTCAAAGAAAACGGTTTAACATGAAAACATACTCTCACCTTACATTTACCTCTTCTACCGTGAGTGTTTGCCGAATACGACCAGTTAACACAATTGTGTTTTATTTTTTAAAATATAATGTCTTTCCACCAAGAATTGACAGTTAACACCTTAAAAGTAGTTAACACGGCCACAAGTGTCACTCGTCATTTCAGTGGAAAGGGTTAATTGATTATTATTAGGCAGTTATGGAAAAGAATCCTACAATTACGCAGCATATATTTGTTTTTTTAAATAAATGTTGCCAAAGGGAATAAATATTTGTTCTAAAAACTGTTCAGCCTAACAGATGAGTGATTTTTTTTAAAAATAAAACACAATTCATTTGTACTACTTTCACATGTTTATAATGATCAGGACCGGTTTCGCTCATCACGAGCATTAACAACTGAAACTCATCAGTTGATAATGCTCTTGACGAGCGAAATTCGGTCCTGATCATTATAAACATGTGAAGTAGTATGAATAAATTGTGTTTTATTTTTTAAAATTTATAATGCTTTTCCACCAAGAATAGACAGTTAACACCTTAAAAGTGAGATGAGTGATTCAATTTATTTTACAACACGTTACAAAAAATCGCTAATTATTTGTTTATTGCTTTTGACGAATAATAAAAAATGGCAATTGACAAGGAAGTTGACAAGATCTACTTTAAAACAAAAAACTCATCAGAACTCATTCACTCCTACGTAAAATATGTCGACATGCAAAGCAATACTGTTTAATAATATTAAAGCTATTCCATTTGGCATCACCATTAGCAAGTCGTTTCTACACTTTGGAAGAACAAACAATTCATGTCCACACTAAATCCTCAGAAAATTATCAAGAACATGAAATTTAACATTCTCAAGAATAGCAGAGTTCTCATTTTGCTTTGTATAAGCCGTAAGAAATACATTGCCAGGAAAATTTCTCTTCAGGCTTTCAAACTATAAAAGTGAACATGGCTAAAAAAAAATCAGTTACATACAGCCATTGATGATATCCATACACCCTCAAACAGAGAAGACTCAAAAATTTCTTCTGAACCTTCTCCACCATATAAGCTCAAACAATAAAACTGACTGTCACCTTAAAACTGTAATATGTGAATTAAATTTTCTGTTACCTTTTCTTTTGTCTTCGAGCACCCATATGATATGACAAACATTATAATGAAGAAATAGGACCCCCAGAGGAACGTGCTCCACGCTTTGCCAAATGTCATTGGGAAATTTTGATTTCCGCTGAGCATCATATAAAAATAATACAGCTGCACGACTAGCACCACAAATGTCATGCTGGTCGACATCAATATAATTAGAGAATACATAGAGTTGACCTCTTTTGATACGCTGCACAATTTGTCATGCATCTCGGATAAGGAATTGACAATTCTCGAGTTTAACGGTAATGCAGAAATATTTTTCACCACCAGGGGTTCACTTTTCGTGAGTGCAATATTGTATACTTTATTGCTTTTAATTAGCGCTTTTGTTTTCGGTTTTTTTTCACTAGCGCAATCTATCGCTGCGCTTGGGATTTCCAAAAGGCGTTGATTGATTAGTGAAAATCTGTAATCAGTATAGTAAATCATGTTTTTTTTAAATAATTGATTCTAGTTCTAATGATACAGTATACGTTTCTTGAATTGGGACAAATACTTTAAATTGCTATTTTTATAAAAAAAAAATATTTAGATGAGTCCAAGGCGAATTATCATCAGTGTCACCAAACATCAATTAAATCACAGGAAATGTTGTTGATGAGAAAATGTTATCATACTATTTCTTCAGTTCTATATTTGACCCATCAATCTCAGATTATGTGCACAGCACCTTGATCAATATTGCCGTGTTACAGATAATGATTTCGAGTTTGATTCGATTTAATCATTATTTCCAAGATTTATATAAATAAAAATCATTCATCCAAGTAGAAATATGCTTTACATTACATTCGTTCCTGAGGGACTTTTCTCAACATTTGATCTTTCGCCTTCCATCCAGCTACTCAATTGTCGACTCTTTGGACTCGAACCACAAGTATTCTGACCAAAGTTTATTTGAAAATTCTACTGAAGGTTTCTCGGATCAATAATTAGTAAATCAAAACTAATCAAGCTTTCTTACTCAAAATAAAATGTAGGGAAGTCACCAAGAAGTTGCAAACATTTCATTTCATACCATCAAAGATATTATTATATTTCAAAATCAAAACACAATTTGTTTGGTCTCTTCCACATGTTTATAATGATCAGGACCGGTTTCGTCATGTGGAAGTAGTACAAACAAATTGTGTTTTTTTATTAAATATAGTGCCTTTCCACCAAGAATTGACAGTTAACACCTTAAAAGTGATCAAAGATATTATATTGCATGAAAAAATTATGATATATCTTATCAATATTGAATGATTGACTTTGAACTTACAGCAACATATAATTAAGCTACTAGTGGTAAGACCTCTTCTCTTAGGAATCAGGTGTGTCTGTGTTCGTGTCCCGGCAAGGTCGTTATCAAATTTTGATTTTTCAATTTTGGAAACGAGTGATGTTTTGTATCATTTTTGTATAAAATTAATATTTGCAGCACGCTTACCTGTTGTACAATATGTATATGTAAACCGTAAACTGGGTAATTGTCACCACATGAATCAAGAAACCGAAAATGCATATAAACCAATAAAAATAAAAGACTATCGTGCTATACTTCCGCATAATAATAACGAAATCTATCGACACGCTTATTAAAAATCCCACATAACTGCCGACGATTGTCAACGTCACTCTTTTGTAAATGGCTCCGTAGTCAATATATACACCGATTCTATCCATATCTCGATCGATAGCAGTCATATCTTGCATCACATCGCACGCCTTTCCGCTGTTCACCAGACCCAGCAACACTGCAGTCCCCGCCATGAAGAAATTGCCTCCCGTCTTCAAAAAATCTGACGAGATTGTATCGTCGACACTCATTTTCACAAATTCTTTCTGATACATATACATCGGTACGCCTCCAATTATCAGAATTGATAACATCGTTATACCGCTCAGCATACCCAATTTGTTCCGAGTCCATTTGTAATTAGAGTCATGTCCAGTAATTGAATACGGAGCTAATCCGAATATCTTGGATATGTAATAAATTGTCACTACGCTTTTATAAATATTGTCTATCTCCATGATCTTAAACATTTTTTTCATCGTTGAGTTCTCTCGACGCTATTTGTATCGGCGGTTGCACTAAAACTAAATGGATACATTGTTTTGCTGATTGATTATTGATTTTGATGAAAGCTTTTTATAAAATTGATTCAACTCAATTAGGAGAATTGAGTACTTGTCACAAGTTTATTTATCCATTATCATAATGAAATATATGTATCAACAGTCACAATAAGTGACTCTCTCGGCTTAAAAACTAGTTGTAAAGAATTTTCTACAAATTTTATTTATGATGAATGAAAGTTTGTATATTTTTTATAAAAACATAAAATGTATGTATCAGAGTCGCAGCTGGGTGGCAAAGCTCATGAGTTTTCATCAGATCAGGCGCATGGTCACGGGCTCGAATTCACGAATAGAAACATTCACATGTGGGAAATGGGGGAGTGATTAGCATACTTAGCTTACGTCTTTCACTCCTCACCCTCACAATAGAGAGGTTCTCATCAAACAACTTACTTACAAACGACATCAAAAAAATTGTGGTTTCCCATAATGCAATAGTAATAATTAATAAGTAAATAAATGTGAAAGAAGCAACAATTTGCTGCTGCCAGCTCTGTTACGGGTACGCATGCTCCATCTTGTAAGCTGGCATAAATTAAAAAGGAAAGTCAAAAAATTTAAGATATTTGAACAATAGATTGTTTATTGGTTTGTAATTCCCTAACAAACATATTTTTTATTCAAATCTAATTCATGACTTTTTGTTAACTCTTTCAGGGGAATACTCTGGAGCCCAAGGACTCGGTCTCTTGAGACTGCATTCCACGTTCCGCCACGATCTAAAGATCTACGCATCCGACGAGGGTAGAGTTCAGATGACCGCCGCTGCCTTCGCAAAAGGACTGCTCGCTCTAGAAGGAGAGCTCACTCCAATTCTTGTTCAAATGGTTAAGAGCGCTAACACCAACGGACTATTAGACAATGACTGTGACTCTAGCAAATATCAAAATATGTAAGAATTGTTTTCATCCAATCTACTATAGTTTATATTCAGTCAGACCGAACTTCAAGATCAAAAATAGTAAATACTCGATTCATTAGAATCCCAATAAACAAGTTTATCCTCATATAAATGTTGTGTTCTTTTATATTAATATGTGTTAGAACGTCAAACAAGAGTAGGAAACATAAATAGTCGAATAGCGATCAAAAGGTATTTATCTGCAGTAGAGGGTTCCTTCTTGATCTCGAAACCAATTCACTGAGTACTTAGATGCAACTCACTGGCATTGTATCTTCTTATTTCAGGGCAAAGGCACGACTTCACGAGCTGATGCAAGAAGATAGAGAATTCACTCAAGACGAAAGGGCAAAGATAAACCCCGGCAATGCCCTGAGCATTAACCAGGCTCTGGATTTTGTCAAAAATCCAGTCAAATGTTGCTCCTATGTTCACACGCTTATTCAATCTTTGATGAGCATTGTTCATTTCAAAAAAGATGACCCAAAAACAAAAGGTATGCTGGATTCATTTACAATATTATGTAATACTAATGAATGTGAATTTTTTGTCAGGCATACGTAATAAGCCTGCACATTTTATAAATCAATCAATGTGTGACATTTCAAACAGATGCTGCATAGCAAAAATTTACTAAACAATTATCACAAATCCAATATGAAATCTGAGATCATTATACAAATTACTTATTGTATGCAGAAAATTGATTGCAAACAATTTGTCTCACAAGCGACATAAAAGGATAAAATAATGAATATTTTACAATGAAATAATCAACAATCAAAAATCATTAAGCTTCATTCTCTGCTTAAAATATGTTAATATGCTAATACAGGATAAGTATCTTTGTGTGCTTGGCAATACCATTGAGTGTCATAAAATTAAGGAGTTAAAATTGCAAAATAAAACTATTGGACAGTATTGAATAATCAGAATGAAAATTTAATTTAAACTGTCATTAATCACACACTTTTTGATAGATGCCATATTGTATCACGGTGAGACTTGGGAGCTGATGGGTCGGAGGTGGGGCAAAATCGAGAAAGACTTCTGCACCAAAAACAAGTCGTTTGACATTTCAAAGATTCCAGATATCTATGACTGCATCAAGTATGACTTGCAACACAACCAGCACACGCTACAATACGAGCAAGCTGAAGAGTTGTACATCTACGCAAAATATCTGGCGGATATTGTCATACCACAGGTAAAGGAATTCTTGAAAATTTACTTAAATATATGATCTAAGAGACCATGACTTAAGTATAATATATGCTATTTTAAAAAATAAAACACAATTCATTTGTACTACTTCCACATATTTATAATGATCATTATAAATATGTGGAAGTAGTACAAATGAATTGTGTTTTATTTTTTTAAATATAATGTCTTTCCACCAAGAATTGACAGTTAACACCTTAAAATATAATATATGCTTATAGCCAGGCATATAGTGAACGAGTGGTCAATGTCATTTTCTTCTTTTACAGTGTTCACAGATTCGAACCCTAGAAAGGACAGTTTTATAAATTTGTGTTTGAAGACATATATGTGATGTCTGAATTCCCTTCCACCTACTCTCTTCGAAAGAGATAGGTTGATTGACCAAAAACAAGCAGTTCTCTTAGATCAACTTCTGTCAAGATAAGCTCCAAATTGGGAGTGGGCATGATTGTAAAAAAAATATATTTTCAGTTATCAAAAGAAAATTTTTTATTCTGTTCAACTACCAAACTTCCTTAGAAAATTAAAAATTATTTGGTTAGAATTTTATGGAACTAATACCCTTTTCTAGAGCATGCTGTCATCTATATCATATTTTAATTCCACAGGAATATGGTTTGACAGTTCAGGAAAAACTAACAATTGGCCAAGGTATCTGTACTCCACTATTGAAGAAGATAAGAGCTGATCTACAGCGAAATATTGAAGAATCTGGTGAAGAGACTGTTAATAGATTAAATCCAAGGTTCGTTAGAGATATCTTAAATCAGGACCCTCAAGCAGGTTAATCACAGCTGTAAATTATGCCTTATCACTATTGGGAAAACACAACGCTTATAGGATATTTCCCAATTCTTCGTGCTGTTATCTATTTAAAAATATTTATAAGAAAATTATATTACTCTGTCTGCTGCCCATTTGAAGCTTACATATTGAAAAACATATTTATCAAAACTATCACTGTACAACTCTGCATATTTTTATTTAAAAATATCAATCAAAACAATGTGTTGTACGTTACCAATTTTTTTTATAGATTAATGGAAATGAGCTCTCACCACTATTTTTTATACTAAGTACTATAAAAATTATATCAATAAAAATAACAGTTACAAACATAGAAGAAGGATAGTTTTGTTGAAGGCATAATGCCGAAATAGTTATGAACTTTACCACATAATTCTTGTGTATCACCTTTTTATGTAATGGAATTCTATCAAATGAATGCCAATTCAATCAATAGAGTTTTTGTGTTACCAAGCGATACATGCGTGACTCTTAGTAACACAAAAACTGAAATTTCATTTCTGTGTTGATAATATCGATGTCTTAGAGTTAAAAGCTTGTAACTCCAACTTTGGCCGAAAATGAATTAAGCTCTGAAATGTATCAAAGATAGCCTATATTTTTATCTATTAAAATATTACATCTCTTAAACTTACCATCATAAAATTATACACATATTACAATATATTGTAACTCCTCTGGCAAAAAAAAATCTGGCCAAAACATTATATTTACATCAGATACTATGTTTTGACCATAAATATAATTTACACACTGATAACACTGGAGATACAGTAGCGTCAGTGGTCTAATAATTTATATTACGATTAAAAAAAAATTTCAAAACGCCGAAATAACTAGACCAGAGAAATTCCAACCAATCCAAAATTAACTAACCAAATGTTGGAATATCTAAATATTAAGAAATCCAAACATTCGCCACCCCAAAATCACAAAATAAAACCCAAATATCTATTCGAAATTCAATAATATATCAACTTTCCCCACCATAAAACGATAAACATAAATAAATCACCAACTGTTGAAATTACAAATCCCCATGATCAACAACCGAATCAACACTAACTATCAATAATAGCTCACTGTTGAAATACTTAAATATTTATAAAAACAACGGAAACTTGCAACGCGAACATTCCCCACCCTATAGTGACAAAATTTATTCCAAATATCCATTCATAATGAAATAATATACCTACAATCGCCCCCAAAATGACAAACATTAAAAAAATAAATAACCCAATGTCGAAATTATATGAAAATTCCCGAAATTCGAAATTAAAAAATAATATATTACTTGTTGTCGATAAAACTTTACATTTTCATTATATTTCAAATGTATTTCATCATAAATCAAAATGTTGTATCTGCCATTTGATATTCATTTAGATGCCAAAATATTGCGACTCCATGACCAATTTTTATTTTTTTAATTATTTTACACTTAGCAGTGTAAGAAAAAACTTTTTTCTGATTAAATAAGAAAGCTAAATTAAAGTATAAAATGGTACTTAAAAGTTATTTATATACCACAAAATCCAATTTTCCAAGAATTGCAAACTTTCAATTTTAGTTTTCTCGATATTTTGATTTATGGAGTTACAACCTTTTAACTCTAAGCCATCGATGTATTCACTTATGTTTTTCAGGTATAGTCATGGTGTGTCCAGCCCAGGACGCCATGTGAGAACTCGACTCTATTTCACGAGTGAAAGTCACGTCCATTCGTTATTGACTGTCTTGAGATATGGCGGCCTTTTAGATGTGAGTCTTATTCTGTACTAAATCAAATATAACTTCTCCTTAACAATTGCCATTTATTTTTATAGCCTTAAATTGCTGGTGTCATAACCGTATAAATTTTACTTTATAATTGATACATTTATTTGACTCCTAGTAGCTATTTAGACCAGAGATGAAAATCCTTTCGTGTTGGAATGCCGCATTCATTTATGTGTAATCTTATTAGGTTGTATTCAAGAAATGTCAAGTAGATATACTGAAAAATGTTTACTTTCTTTTATAAATGAAAAAATACAATAAACTGATAAATTTTGATTCAGCTAAAAGGCCGCAGTTGAGGACCTAGAACGCTGCAAATTCCCTACCTCTAATTTAGTTAAACAAGTCATTGTTAGATCACTCTATCCCTTTTCGAATTGATAATTCTCCTGAAATGTTCTGTTCAAGATAATGGGGGGAGAAACTTATGCAAAACCAAAGATCCATGCAATAAATATTTTTATTTTATATAATATAATATCTATTTCAGATTGTCACAGACGAGCAATGGAGACGTGCCATGGAATATGTGTCAATGGTCTCCGAACTTAACTACATGTCGCAGATTGTTGTCATGCTCTACGAGGATCCTACAAAAGATCCGTCCTCCGAAGAGAGGTTAGTTCATCTTATTTTCATCATTTTTAACTATATTTTATTCTACAAGTCCTATAGCCAAGTGTACAAAACTCTTGGGCGTTGATCCTATTTCGCTGGAAGGTCACAGGTTTGAATCCCGAAATGAACACTTGTTGATAGATTTTTCAATCAGTGGGAAAGACATTGGGATATCTAATATATGAAATTCCATTTCGTCTTACAAAAATCCAATCCTAGAATAATGGAGGAAGAGAGGAAATAGCTAATCCCATACTAGCCCTATCCTTCTATCCAAACCATCCGAAAAGAATCTTAATAATGAGCTTTAACAATGTTCAGTGGCATTGCTTCGGATGTCGACATATTCCTCGTGAACATGAGTGAGTTCAAATGAATACTATTTTTTATGTATTAAAATAGATTTGGTCTGAACTTACTCAGTTGACTACTTTGCCAATTTACAATGTTTGCTATATCTTAATCATTGTTCACATTGCAAAAACAATCAGCTTATTATTTCTAATGTATATAAATATATTAAATAAATAAACAATAATTATGCTTATTCTACAATTCATGATATTCTACTTGGTAAATAACAAGTTCCTTACATCCAAGTTTTTTTTTAGATTTCACGTGGAACTACATTTCAGCCCAGGCGTCAACTGCTGTGTCCAAAAAAATCTCCCACCTGGTCCTGGATTTCGGCCACACAGTAGAAATGAATCAGCCAACGCTAAAAATTATGTAAGCCAATCAGAAACACCAAACGGTCACTCGTGAGCTACAAGTAGCTCAAAAATGTACTCACCGAGAATTGAAAAACTGTTTCTTTCATTAATATATGGCAGGCCTGAGCAAACTACGTCCGCTGCACATATTTTTTGTGGCCGCTATGCGGTCAATAAATTGCTTTAAAGAATCACTGATCTTTTATGTTAAAATCCCTTTTTCACAATAATTTATAATGTAGGTATATCTGAAAATAGTATTTTACTTGAGGGCCACGGCTCATTTTGAATTTTTATTGTAGCCCATTGACCAAAACGTCTGCCCAGACCTGGCCTATGGCCACACACTGTAGCTTTGAAAAACACTCCTTGTTGAAGACAACAATGCAAAAATTTCATTCTGAGATATCACTTTAAAGTTTTTATAAAAATACAAATCAAACTATTTTTGGTAAAAGTTGATTGAACAGAATCATTTGGTTTTTCATAAATGCTATAGGAAGATTAACCCTTGGGCTTATTGATTACAGAATTGTGACGAAGAAGTGAAGTGTATTGAAGAAGAGAGTGAAAATGATGACCAGAACGCCAGCCAGGAGACTTTGATGGGGGTCAGTATATTCTATAGCAGTAATTTAATCTTAAAAATTTATGTTATTGTCTTTTATCTTTATTATTTAATAATTAATACAATGCTATTATTTGTCAATCTATAAATGTACAGCCCGATGCGGTTGAGAATCCGAGGCCACGCTCCGAGATGAATCAAGGAAAGTCGAGAAGTCACATGCGGCCATCTGCTCCTATCCCGATATGGTAAAGAACATGCACTACTTCTTCTTAATAAGCAGTGAATCTATTCAATGGATTGTTAGTAGTTACTAGGGCTGTGTAACTACTACCCAAACTTTGCTCAAAATACCGGTAGTTTCACCTGAATAATCAGTTCTTATTAACACTTTAGCTACCGGGCGTAATTACAAAAAATAATGACTTAGTACCGGCTATATTTTTGGAATCGCGAAAAATATCGCGCTTTTTATTAAAATCTCTTAAATGCGTCGACACATTGACATAAAATTTTCAGGAATTGTCAAAAATGTATCAATAACTAAATAAATCGATTTAACGTTTTCCAAACTGTAGTTTATGGTTTTCCAAGAGTACATCCGATGTTGATCTGTATCAAAATCAAATTAAGTTACTTAATTAACTTTTACCCCTCGAGCATTTTTTCGTATGTGCCTAACGCCTACTTGAAACGTTTTTCGATGAAAAGCATATTTTCAATACAAAAAATCAATTGCTGAAAAACTTTTCAACAAAAAAAAAAATTGTTTTTTTATTATTTCCGTAAAATAGATTTATATTGCACTTATTTTTAAATTATTCATTATGTGGTATTTCAAATAGCAATCTCCTATGTGTAATCCTGGCTTATTGATGCAGGATTCACAAAATATTCAACCAATAATTTCACAAACTTCATATGTAAATAATAAATCGATGCGTACTAATTTTCATAAGACTCATTAGAATACTTAACATTAGATTTGTAAGTTTCTGAATCGGCATAATATACTACTTAGTATTGTCAACAAAGACAATCTATCTATTCAAATAAAAAACTGTAAACTATACGAGACGCCTTTGATTTTTAACCAAATAAAAGCGAGTAATAATTTATAATAGAATAGAAATAGACACTTCAGATCATGCATAACACTATTCACCCTCCAGTCACTAGTGCATTCAATAAATAAGATTTATTACCCTTTGCGACAAAAAAATATCACTTGCACCGAAAGATTCGGATAAAAACACATGTTGAAATTACGCACGCCGTTTTCATTTGGCGACTTCTTTCTCAGATAAATTAATAACCTATTATTATTCATTGTAACTTGATTGGAATCGCAATAAAAAAATAGCTGACAATATTAAAAAAAAACAGTTTATTAACACATGCCGCCATAGCGGCGGCACTCGAGTGCAAAGAGTTAATTAAAGCACTTAAAATTTATTTATTCGCAATTTTTTCTACTTTTATATTTATCAAATAGATTATATAATGTTTCCGATTCATAATTTTTTTATATAACTAGTTTTCTATAAAATATATATGTGAAAAATATAAACATAATACACGCTACCTAAATATTACCCAAACTGTTGTCAAATATTCATACAAAACATAAGAAAACAATGTTTCCAACTTCAGCAGTCATTTTAGATATAAGATATATAGACTGAGACGACCTTGGTAGTCTCCTCTTACCGAGAGAGAGACAGCCTCTACCTCAAAATGAGATAGAGCTATAGGGAGAGGATGGAAGCTAGGTCTCTTATCAAAAAGTCGCATTCAGTTTATACATAGGCTCGACTCAAAGCCTACACATAAAACATATATCAATACAATCTCTTGACGGGCAAACATCAGTACCGGGCGTCGAATAGTTATGCTCCTAGCCGTTTACATATACTCATGCACAAATAGAATTCGCGGATCGAGGAATCACGAAGGAACATGACGTCGTGGCTCTAATCTATTCGCAACCCAGGAATTTACTACAGCTTCTGCACGACGGGTGAGAAGGGCGTCGTAATTCTATCTTGGATCTTCAAGATCCTCAATCGAAAGCTTTTACGTAAGTAAATCCAAATTCAAAGAGTTCTCCCGCTTAAAAAAAACACGCACACTGTCTAGATGGTGACGTCTCTAATCGTCGGCATTGTGACCGGTCCAACCAGTGGCGTGCGTTGTTCGCATTTACTGAATTTATTTATCGAATAAAAATTAGTTTCATTCGGTTTACCTCCATCTGCATGCGTTATATTTTGCAGAAAGTGTCACTTCGCTCGCTTCGGGCACAGTAAGGCAGTTTGACGTATCAAAGAAGTTTGGTGTCGTGTCAAGACATAAATAAGGTTCAAACTGACCATTAAATTTAAAACGTGTGTCAAATATCTGCCAGGCCATAACAAATGTAAACAGTGATCTTTTGTTTTATTAGTCATGGGTTCTTAAAGAAAAAAAGAACACTCGTTGCCTTGTAAAAATGTCAAATCCAATGAGTCCCATTTACAGGTTCAATGGTCTACAAAATTTCTTTCAATTTTGTAGACCATTGTGATGTATCCGTGTTCAGTAGTAGATTTATTCTTGTTAATGTTATCTAAATTAAGATTTTACATAATCGGTTAAACAGAACTATTGTTTATTTACAAATCGCATAAAAAAAATCTTCAAATATAATATAAATTACTTCGTCCCATTGATCCGACTATCATTACAAGCAAAAATGCATTATGTTAAACACGTCATAAAACACTAAGAGTCATAAAAAAATGTATTACTACAAATATGTATATAAATGTGTATATGTTTTAAAATAAATGTAAATTTTGACTTTCCAAAATAAAATTAATTTTACGTATTTTGTTATTCAAAACAACAGAAAAATCAAAATTACAAAATGATCGATATCTGTGAAATTCACCATAAACATTTTATTATAACTTACGAATATGGTATTTCATATATACATATACTGCCCACGGCTAAAAAATTTCGAACCCGACATTAACGCATCATATTTTTTTTTATTTACTATGCAAAGTAGACATGTGCTGTATGACGCCAATTGGCGGTCCCGTTAAATAAGGGTTGGCTCGGTCATAACACCAAATGTCATTCCCGGTAACTATGGTGTTAATATTGTGTATATGAAGTGAAAGGGTTAAAACAAAAAATAACTAAAATTGCTATTTAAAACAAATATAAGTTACTTCTTCTACTTATATATTTACGTATACATTTTAATAAACACTAACTTTCTTTATATGTCTAAATATGTAACAGCAATATCCACCATACTGTAAGTGGACACGAAGCGAGTGAACTTGCAAAGCGGCTGACTGAAGAGCTGCAAAGCTCTAGTCACAGTATTCAGAGCATCCTGGAGAAGCCTTCGCCTTCTCGACAGATATGTCCCACGTCTCCGGAGCCCAGAGCTCGAAGTCTCGACCAACAGAAACCAGGCCACGAAGGCTCGGGTAAGCACACTCATCCGATCATTATTTACAAGTAAAATCCACAATTTAGCAATTATAATAATTCATTATGAGAGGTAATATCTCAATGTGTTGATGATAGTGGCATTATTCCCTCTACATAGATGAAATTGTATGACTAACAAAAATAATATTGGTATATTATTAGTTTCATTGGCATTTTATCATTCTTTTCGAGATAGTGCAAAGTTTAACTACTGACCTAAGTAAGACACCTACATCCCAATTTGCCCTTGAAATCGAACCTAGTGGCATGCAGGAATTTTGTTATTTCTGGTGAAAAATTATTCTCCAGCTGCTTTTATCAGCTTCTACAAGCTTTTAAGAAGTATGAATTGTATTTTTATTAATGTGTTAACTTAGGTTAAGTCCTACTCTACAATATACACAAAAAGATTTTCATACCATATTAATCGTTTGTAGAATTTGTAAAAATCTGTTGAAGATTTTATTGGATGGACACTTTTTTTTTGTTTTTTAAAAAATAAAACACAATTCATTTGTACTACTTCCACATATTTATAATGATCAGGACCAATTTCGCTCATCACGAGCATTATCAACTGATGAGCTCCGTGATGAGCGAAACCGGTCCTGATCATTATAAATATGTGGAAGTAGTACAAATGAATTGTGTTTTATTTTTTAAAATATAATGTCTTTCCACCAAGAATTGACAGTTAACACCTTAAAAGGAATGGACACATGTTTCGCCATAAATTCTCTGATGCGACTTCAACGTCCTTCTTCAAGAATTGTGTCTCCGACTAGCAATGTGTTTCTTTTCTAGGGTTCTATCACAACCACAATTGAACAAATAATGTAAAAATCATCATTCACACAAACAAGCATCACTCTATAAATTGTCGTTGATACTTTTCCATTATTTTTCTTGATAACAGTTCAGATTTTGACTGTGCCTTACAACAATAGTGATTAAAAAAATAAGTTTTCACGGTTTTTGTATGCAGAAAATATTTCTGCATATAAAAAACTAAGTTTTGGGAAAATACCATAGATAAACTGACTAAAACATTACACAATGAGCTGTTACCAAGCACTCTCTGGACACTGGTCGCACATTCAAATTCAAACTGAAAACACTGGCCAAAACAAATGTTTTTTTCTCGCAGCTGATGAAAGAGTCCTTAGAAATTTATAACACCAAAGGGATAATAAGCTTCAGCTGAATATTTCGGGACTTCCGGAATTTTCTGCGAAATCCAATGTATATTCTAAATATTGATCAGTAAAAGACATCTTATTTCTAAGAGCAACATTCTATATCTCGTTTGATTACAACTCATGAAAATCAAACCTGTAATAGTTTCGAAACGTCAGGTGATCACCACTGACCGAGACACGGTGTTTGCCAAACTATACTAAATATATTCTTGAAGGCTCAATGCAATCTGAGTCATCATTGATAAAACTTATGTAATCTTACTAAATGTCTATCACTCATATGTAAATTGAAATCATCGATTCACGAAGCACTCTCAATGTCTTTATGTTGTCTTCAGACAAAAAATAACCAATCAATGCGATGATAAAAGGTTGCAAAATATATTTACTTATTGAAAACATTTCATATTTTTTATTTTACACGATTTTGAATCGACAGACTGGACTTCTTCTTTGTTCATCTCGGCATGTTTATACCCGTTAATATGTTCGTTCCGTTGTATCTATGTTAACTCTGTACATAAATAAATAGGTGCATGGACGATATTATTTTATGTAAAATAGCCTCTTTAACGGTATTCATTAACATATCTCAGTGTTGTATATTGAGTTGAATGCCTTAAACTGTATTAGTTTGTCTTCTATTATTAATATCCAGTTATATTAATTATTAATCAACCCACATCGAGGAAATATTATACTCGCCTACATCGATTTCCATTAATGTTGATTCACTTTATAATGGCTTCAAAAACTTTTGGGCTTTTTCAATGGGCTTAACCATCCAGCAAGCAATTATTATATCTATTTTGGTTTATACCCATTAGCAAAAGAAATGTGAATTTTTGAGTTAGAGAAATTTCATGAAATAGTTTTACAATCATTAAGGTACAAATTAAACACTTGAAACATGGTTGGAAAAGACCCAATACTCTACACGAGACATAACTTCCCTTTGATGTGTAGTATTAAATGATCTTTAAAATGTATATAACCCATCAAATAGGATTCAAACATTTTTGTCCCACAATCCAATAAAATTAAAGACAGCCAAAATTTTTTTATAGATTTCTCTGACCTACTAAATTATAATTTTCCTATTAAACCAATTATTTAAAAAGTATTGGTAGTATATTCATCATTTAATAACTGTAAATGTTAAATGTGTTCACAATATTTCATAAATGATATGTTTTGATCTTTACAAACAAGATTTTTAGTGTAAATTTTGTTTGTTTAGAGATAATAAAAATCTCAAACACAACATTCACAAAAGAAAATGATAAATAGAGATGTCTTCTAGTGGCATTATTGGAATGCCAAACTGCAAAAAACAGATACAAGATTGTCAGAACATTTACTTTTCAATTTTTGCACTTGTAAATTTATCAATATTATTGAGAAGTTTGTGTCTCTTGTCGATAATATTAAAAAATGCTATCTGCAAATTTGAAACTAATTTGTTTTTCACAATCATCTCAAAGCTGTCATTTTATAGTTTTCCCATTATGACTCTAGCCCCCTGATTTGATAACACAAATTCAAAAATATTAATTTGATTCTTAGATATAAATTTTTATTGGATCTTGCTTCGTTTCAGTTGACTAAGAATCATGTATCTTAATATTTTCAGTGATTCATACTATATTGAAATTTGCTGAAAAACTTTTTTAATTGAAACTAAATGATTAAGAAATGATTTTTGGGTTGCATGTTAATGCAAACTCGAAACATTTTAGATTTGTAAGACTTTTAATACTATAATAATGATTAATGCATATTAGAAGTATGCACTGCTTTGGTATTTATTATTATGTACAAACGGCTGCGACACGCCTCCATCCGTTGAGTTGCAGAATTGTGAAATTCAATTGTCAAAGCTTCATCTGACTGGTAGTGCCGTCTTTCTGGAACCTACCACCACCACTCTGATTTCTTCATTCTACTCGCCACACTGAAGCCCACACCTTTTTAGTGCTATTTTTTTATTATTATTTATTTCCTCGGTATCTCTCGCCAATATCTCGGTTCCAGTTTGTCTATTCTTGAATAGTTTAAAGTAAATCCATCCACAGTATACGACAGAGACGTCCTCTCGATGGAGGTCTCTGTGTTTTTTCTCTTTGACTTTTCCTCGTATGCTCTTATTGTTTTGATTTTGTAATGCAATATTTTGAGCTGCATAATTGTAGCGAGGCTTTTTTAAATTATCTAATTCCTATCTTCTCTTTTTACCTTTGATAATCTCTCCCCTCATAATATTAATAAAATTATCACTCGCATTAAAAAAATCTCCTTCATTCTTTATGTGTAATGTGATGCTTTTGTGCTTTTCGCTTTGGAACGAGTAATTTTACGCGGTTGAATGCACCGCATCGATACTTATTATTTTTTTCCGTAACGTGCATATATATTCTGTCGTGACCGCGCACGCGTCGGCCACTTCCGCTTACCAGCATGCCTCGCCGTCGCGGTGACCCTGCCGATGATCCGGTGCGAGAGTTGCGACTACGCGACCCCGGAAATCGACACCGACGGCATCCCCGAGTCCTCGACTAACGAGCTGCCCCTGTCCGCCATATCTTTCAAATCCTCCGGCAGCAAATCAAACGTAACCCTCGAGCCCGCTGATAACCCGTCGGCCACCAACGAGCTGCCCCTTTCGTCCCCGGTGTTCGCGAGGCACTCGATAAGCCTAGTCTGCTCGGACGATGACGACGACCCGAAAGCGTTCTTCCCCGATTCGGAAGAGAGGAACCTTTTCAAGGCCGCGTCGGACTCCGACATCGGACCGCCTCGCGGGCGCCGGGGCGAAGCGAACACTTCATCAGATGAAAATGTGTTTAAAGGCTCGGAGGCGAAATCGAAATTGAATGCGCAGCTAACAAGCGAAAATGAACGCGAAAGCGAGCACAGTGTAGTGGGTAGATTATCGCAACCCTCCCGTCCCCCCTTCTCAGAGACGGGCGGTGTGCGGCGCCAGAGACACAGCATTGCTGGCCAGATGAGCTATTTCAAAATGCTGGGCTTCGGCTTGGGAGCCAACAAGATGAAGACGGGCGTGGGCGGCGGCTCGGCCAACTCCCTTTTCAGCACGGCCGTCATCAGCGGGAGCTCTTCCGCCCCCAACCTCAGAGATATGATCCCCTGCAATGTGTCCGCCACCAGTGAGTTACCCTTTCACTTTTAAACATTGTAAAATAGTTAATACCGCATCATTTTACTAATTGAATAGGATAATTTATAGGAATACATTAAGTGAATATTTCTCCTTATAAACTTGGTAAATTCATTACGTGCGTAGATGAATTGTGAAATATTTATTATTGTCTATAAGTTTATGAAGTTCATTTTTTGTTCACTAAATTTTGTACAACAACTTCCAAATTTAGCAAAATGTATACAGTATTGTTACACCGTAGATGTATTTAGAATTTCAGTCTATCGTTCAAAATTCCTCTATTGCAGGAAAATTTTCGATTTGAAGCTTTGCCGTTTTATTTAATTGAATTATTTCTTTTACATCAATTGAGACTAATGTTTATCAATCGCTGCAGCTTTAGAAGGATTCGGAGGCGTTCCTCCGATCAGGCCACTGGAGACTTTGCACAATGCCCTCTCATTGAAGCAGTTGGATATCTTTTTGGAGCAAATGACCTTTACCCCTCTCTTTAGGACTCCCGCATCCTCTCCTCCAAAACACCCTTCCACACCGCTACCGATGCAGCAGAGAAAGCATCCGTCGCCCACCAATAGTAAGTAAAAATATTTCAATTATGTAATATAAAGTTTTCCCAAAAGTATCCTATAGAGCTAACTGTTCAATTTTTGTAGGTTTCGGATGGAGTGGCCCTCCCAGCCTGATGTCCAGCTCGGGGGGTCCGCCGAGCGCCGTCTCTTCGAGTGGACCTTCTTCACCCAACTGTTTCTCAGATTTCTACTCGAGGGGTTCTAGCGATGTATCTGTCAGTCACGTCAGCAACGATAATGGGTAATATTGTATTTCATTTAGATTGAGTAACTTTACATCCCTGTTTTATATTGACACAATTTATTTTAGTCGATTGAAAGAAATAAGAATTAAACCACTTCCACAATATTATACAATGGATTTACAGAGCGTACATCTTAATTATTAAAAGCGTCCGTATTGGCATTGTTTAATTTTTACATCATAAATAGTTTACTAGTATCATCAAATTTCGTATGTTTCATTTTTGGTCAAATAATTTACAGATTCAACGCTTTTGGTATTCCATCAATGTCCCGCATTTTCCCTGAGCTAGACCAAGATTTGAACTCTGTGGGTCTGGATGTCGATTCTGAACTCTATCCTGGGTATGTTTGTCAACCGCACGGCCTCTCTCTGTCCACTGCGTCAGGTAAATTTTCATTTCCACTATTGAACATGACTATAAAGATACCATTAACTTGTTTTCGCAGAGCCTTCTAGCAACGTTCTGTAAACTTTTTTACAAGTAAGTCTCTCTTTTCAGTGAGGGTAAAGATCAATGCTTTGGGATTAGACAATGAGCAGTGTACAAAATATAGAATCAGTGCAAAAAATATGTTTTTTATACTAAAAAACTAGCAGGAGTTAGCTAAATACTCTGACTCTAACCTGCTTTCAAGATTGAATAGGGTGAGTAGGAAGAAATGGAAAGTCACAGACATCCGTGCCTTTTAAATAAAAATTCATGTATTGAAATTATCAATGTGTGAATGGGTCCATTCGTAGATTGAAAGCTTTGACTACTCGGCTTCGGGACCCTCAGTCATTTGCTCGATCCGTGAACTGTCAAAACTAACAACATTTTGGACATATCGCTATCCGATGAAAACTTTATATAATTCTAGATATCTTAAATTACTTACTGTGGATTGCAATATATTATATATTTATAGTAACAAATTTGTTTCAGGATCTTTAACATGTCTAATGTAAACAGATTTTTTCTCCCTATTTATGCATCTTATTTATTCTTTGTTCGAATTAAGGAGCAAGTGACCCATCCAAAAATATGTGCGGTGAAATAACTCCCGTTTCGACGGACGTCGAATGGGCGTTCAACCCAAATGAAAAACCTGCCGGCTCACCGTCTGATGTAAATTATATTGAATATTTAATCATAAAGTGTTTCATATGTATTTTTATTATCAAAAAAATAAGTAAAACATGAAATTTGACTCTTAACCCGTTCCCTGCTGAGCCGTTTAAAGGATATTCTAATACCAAATATTTCAAAAATTAATTCAATAGTTTTGGTATAAACCAAACTTACGGAGATTATAAGGACAAACCAAGCTATATCTTATACAATAATTAGCTTCTTTGCAAAAGTTTTAACACTGTTTACTCTCAGCGTGTCAGCTATCAACACACTGAAATCTGCCTTCTCAACAGTAGAGACGTTAGCAGTCATCGGGTTAAGGTTCATAAAATGTCAACTGAATTAGTTATATATTATAACTTTTCTTTAAAAAGCTGTAAGTCAGGATTAATTGTAAAATTAAAATAAAATCACTGCATAAATACATACAACATCAAATGAATACAAAATTAGCCCTGTCTGACTATACTTAGTTTGTCACCGCTAAAACTAACAATAATAACATAGCACACCAACAGAAACTCCCGATTCAGAAACTATATACTGTATTTATAAGATGCACCCTTATTTTAAATACCAATCAAGGTCAAAAAATGACAGTAAACATAGCAGTATATTTCGTTTGTACTTTATTTTTTAGTGTCACCATCACAGTTTTAAACTTCTTTAAATTCAGTATCCGATTATTATATTACATATCGACTCGATGTTATATCTATTCCTCTAAAATCATCATCTACAGTGCCATCAATTATAAAACTCTGCTATAATCATTTGAATATAATATAAACTTTGTGAAAAAGCAACAACTGATGGCATTAAAAATATCTTATATTTAAAGCTATCATGAAGTAAGCAATGGAAAAAATATACTGAAATATCTTTCAGTGTAATAATTGGTTGTTTTATGCTGCAGGGCATTGACGAAGAAGATGAGGAGACAACAATTTCGGCGGAAACCTTTTTCGCCATTGATGAACAAGAACTGGCTGAACAAAAGCGAGAAAGTATTATCGCCGCATCGTCACTCGAACGCTCCCTCTCAGCGAGTCAAAGCTCCTTCCACACGGGAGACTTATCCAGGAGTGACTCCACCGATTCTTATCACATAACTCAAGATCTCGTCGACATTCCTAGAAAGCCAGCTGTAGAAAAAGACACGTCTAGAATGAGGAATGATAAATGCCTCGTACGGGATCATTTGAAATTGAAAAAGACACCATCTTCAGAAACACAAAAGTCTTTATCAGTAACGTCAGAAGCTTCGGGGAGTATAGATCAAATCGCAAAAGATTTAAGCGGTACGTCTCTCACTACTCTAGGTTCTCGAGGTGATGAATCTAAAATTGCCTTTGACATCCGAGCTCCCGGTGATCCACACAAAATAATGAGCGGCAGACCTATGATTGAAAGCTATATTGAACCGTATAAAATCACGAGATCTTCAAAAAGTTTGCACGGCAAACCTATCGCCGCGGAAAATGTTTCTCGTCGGGCGAGTGAAGGAATAGCCGTAAACCTATCGAGCCAAAACGCAAAAGATAAACCGGAGAGCGCCAACGCTTTGCCGGGAAGTAATTTAAATAAAGGCGCAGTCGATACAAAAAAACCAGTGAGCAGGTTCACGACTACGCCGGTCAGTGAATCTTCAGCTTACACATCAAATGCATCGTCAACTCACAGTTCTCTGTCGTCTTCTAGAGATTTAGTCGACGAGAGCGATTGATCGATGTAGCAGGCCACCTCGACACTTTGTACACGCATGATTAACTTTGATATGCCATCAAAGAAACTTTTTGTTATTTTTTTCAATATGGTTTTTTTCTTGTTTAGTTCAATCTTTCCTTTATACGCAGAACAATAGTGTGCAAGCCAATAAACAGGTTCCTTTCAAAAAGAATGTGTCCTGGATGCTCTATAAATGTCATTGTAAACAATGTTTTACTGAAAAAATGGTTACTTAGTATCGTAAACAATTTGAATCAATATAAACTCACCATATATTTTTGATGGATTCAGCGGTAACTCTCTGGAATAACTTTGTTATAACACTGTTACTAGGTGGGTCAATTGTATCGCCTCTTTGAGAAGCATCTTTAACTGTGTCAGATTTTGAGTCTGAAGATGCTTCTCAAATAGACGAAACACGAGTCACACCTGTAACACAATCAGTGGAATAACGTTGTTAATGATTTTATATTAATATACCACTGCCTCGACATCTGCTTTTGCTCAATCCAATTCCTATTTGGAGCATATAGCCACCATACGGTGTAAGACATCGTGCCAGCATCGTGTACCTCCACGGAATACATATTATGGATCCTGTGCTGCAGGTCACGACATATACAATCTTCACACCAATGAAATGCTTATCATAATATCTGTGGTCATTTTAACTTAAGAAACATGCGGTACAGAGGTGGTTAAAAATAAATTTCTCATAATTCTGTACCTCAGTTTAGGATTTGAATGTGATATTTACAATATGTATGTAATATGTAATAATGTAGGTAAACATTTTGCGTTCTCTTATTTGAGGTGTGTAATGCCATTATAAAAGAATACCTGATTTATCTTTTAGTAGTTAGCATTACATTTTTGATAGAGATGTTATTTTGTATTTGTTATTGCACATTTATTTTTCAAATGAATGTATTAGTACTTTAATAAATTTAGTGAAATTCTTACATAGAAGACTTTTTAGTTTATCATTAAGACCTACGAACAACCGCATAAATTTATCAGATTTGGAAATTAATCTGGTGATGCGCTGTTTATTATATTTCAGGGTACCATAACACTGTTCAACAAGAAAGATTGAATTCATTCATATCCCTACGCTGGGACCCCTCCCTGAAGATGAAATATTCAGGCGATTACATCGTGTCTTGCCTGGACGAAGTCAGTGCGCGGCGATGTCGGTTCGATTTGAATCGATATCTGACGAAAAGTGGAGAAGCCGCAACGCTCTTACGTACAAGCGCGCCACCGCGCTAGCTAATGCACAATACACACCGCCGCGCTCACTTCGCGTGAAAATATCAAATGACCTGATCGGGTCCCAGAAGTGCCGAGCCGCATCTCTTCGTCACCTCTCGTAGGAAGCTACCATTGGCAGAGGACGATTGATATTTTCGAGCAAAGCCACACTGCCTCACGTTTGTGAAGACTTCGTCCACCTAAGACGATCTGTTACAACGATGCCTTCCCAATATAATATTCGTACCAATCTGTCAGTTACCATATATTGCCAGTACGTTGACGATATAGCTACTGCGAGTACCGAAGGATCATTTTCATTTGTGACAAAAGAAATAAAAATAATTAAATAGTTCATAAATTTTATTATTTAAAAAACATTGGAAAAAATAATATCAAATATTACTCTAAATAAAGTAATCATTTCAATTGTACATTTAAAACAATAAAATATGACTAAAGTTATTTATGTACACGCGAAATCATCAAAATATCATAAATAACCTAGCTTAGATAGTTATAATATATTAATTATTTTGTATCATTAAAAGTTACATATTTACATAATTTAATGTTAATTTTGGCTTACTTGGACATAGAAGTTGTTTTAGATTTCACAACATAAAATTTTGGACCATATTTAAATAACTCAGGGTGTAAATCAACTACATGCACTAAAAAAAATCCTGTATCGAGTATGAACAAACACTTTTGATTTCTTATCAAGTTTCCTTCGATACTAAAGAATAAAACAATATCACAATGTTGGCAGCACAACAACTGATCGTGATCAAACTTCATGTCAAGATGACAATTTGAATACACATTTCATTTTCCTAAGGGGAACATATTGACAAGAAAAAACATTCAACAACTCAAGTTTCTTGTCATTTTATTTATAATACTCACCCTGTTACATTTTTCCAATTATTTTGGAGAAGAAAGGGTACACCATTTCGATATTGCTTCCAAATTTAAAACACGTGTTACCATTTTACTAAGAAACTAGAATATTATTATATTTAAATTGATTTTTAGTATAATAAATAATTATGGAATTTATTCCCAAGCAAATTATTTGGTATTAATTAAAGGTCTTAAAGGTAATATTAATTGGGTATTTTTTAAGAAAATATTTGTGTTATAAAGCCCCATGATAATGGAAAATCAGATATTATTACTAATTTATTTAGCTGCAATATTAAAATAATCAAAAATTAAATGAGCATTATATTTATATGAGAAGCCTTACTATCGCTATCATTAGCACCATTCTGTGATACTTTTCCTTTTTTTTTATTAAATAACATAAAAATGAAAAGGGGATATGATATATATAATTATATTCCAAAACAATTGTTTGCTAATGGCAGCGAGAATAATGTTTCTTGTCTTTGAAAAGAAGAATTGAACTGTTCGCAAAATTAAGTGTGTCGAAAGATCTTGCAACAACAGATCAAAAATGTGATGGATAAAAATTAGTGTTATATTGAAAATCTGAATGAAATTAAATTGTCTACTAATGGAATTATTACCAAAAAATTAGTATCAATATATGAATGTTTATTGCTCCGACTATTATATTTGATGGCTGGTTGTAATAAACATGCATTTTTCATGTGGCTCTAAAACTGCTGGTCTAAAACTATCATAAAAGTAAGGTCTTTTACGTAATTTGTGATACATTATCGATGTTGGGAAATCATTGCGGCAATCATTTACTTTTGCTTTTTGAAGTAACCTAATACTCGGCGGACCGTGTGAATTTTGTGAGCCACAAAGTTTCCGAGCCTCTCGTCATTGATGAAGCCCGGCAGCAAGCAGGTGACTACCAACACAGCATACATTATGAGCAGATTGTCAACAGTGACACCGATCCATGCAAATATGAAGAGAGTTGCAATGAATGCTGGATAATACTGAAAAAAAAACAAATTATTAGAAATAAACTTTATATTTAACCATGTCTGCTCCCAATATAGACCATACGGACTCCTAATGGACCTCATCTCTGCCCTATCTCCACTCTTATTCTTCTTCCATATTCACTTCCTATGTGGAGCATATGACTACTGCGCGGCGTCTCCATGATTCCCTGTCACCCATGACATGCTAGAGTCTCTCAGCTCCGCCGAGTACATCCTATGGATAGTACATGATGGTCTTCTAGGATGCCGGAATCCCACAGGTCCGAAGAAGATGCAAGCAGGATTGAGGCTCTTCGGAGGCATTCGCAGCACGTGACCCAGCCAGTTCCAACGTCTCTCCGTAACCGCCGATGTGTCCGTTCCCCAATCTATGAGTTCCTCACACAGCAAACTTCACCCCCAGTATCCAACACAAGCATCTATTCTCAAAACGCAGTAGGTGGTCAATGAGTGTGGGACCCCACTTGGGCATACCAATGCCAGTTGGTGTGCCCATACTTCAAATGGTGGAAAATGCCACACACCAGCAAGTCCCATCAGCTGGCTTCCGCGTGGCGACAAACGGGCAATGCAACAATAGTTGTAGCTGACAGCAGGGGGTCGAAAGGCGAATGACCGGCGCCTCAAAACTGGTCCACTGGCTAAGGAAAGGAAATCCTCGACAGAAAAACCAAAGTTGAGCCGACTCTTAGAGCCTTCATGACTCAGACCTCGGGCGCGCAGGGTTAATCACTCTGCCTCCTTAAATGAACACGATTACGATACTACCGCTAACGCCTCGGAACCCCGAGCCAAGAAAACAAAGACAACCATGCAGTCACCACTCTTATACCCTAGGGCAATCAATGCTGTACCCACCACCACCTGCTACGAATTATTTCATTTACATTTTTAAATATGCGTTATACAATATGAAAATTGCAAATTTCGGTTGTCACCATAATATAGAGTAAACCTTTTTCTTCGATTTTTTCTTAGACATCAAATTTCGGAAACCTACAATAAACTCCAAAGAGGTCATGGCGTAAAGAAGTTTATAAAAAAATATCTGAAGAACAGGTGTCAACTCTTTGCTAGACAGACTTGAACACTCTACTATTTCCATGGAAACAAAAATGCAATAGTGTAAACAAATATTCTGATAATGCAATTATTAAAAAAAAACCGACGGTTCATGAGATTTTGACGACGGTCAATGAATAATGATGTTATCTAAGTGCTACTATTTCCACTAAATTAAGCTTACCACAAATGGCCTGGATTCTCTCAACTCGATAAACGATTTGCAAAGTTCTTGCTTTGCATTGTACTGATATACAAGACTCCGACAGATATCTTCATAAGTCTTCTCTTTGTGCTTTGTCCATGTGTTGGCGTAAAAGTTAGCAATTAATGTCGGCATAATAAAGTCCGCCAAAGTTAACGAAATTCCGGTTAGCGCAAACATGGTAAGAATTGACAACTCTAATAACCAAACCAAAAAGCATACAGTGCTTATTGTACTCAGTATTATCAACCTATGCCAATCGTCCGTGCATGTGAGAACTGAATGGAGAAATATGATGACCTCGCGCCATCCTTCTAATTTTCTCTTGAGCCTTTTTACGTTTTTTTCCTAAAAAATAGAAACGTGATTACTACCGCTATTTGGAAGACACTAGTGCAAATACTGTTGAAGAGCTTCCATATTTTAATATCTAAATAAATACCTCATCGTTAGTTAAAAAGAACACCATCTTTGTTGATTTTTTTCTCAATAATACAGACACAATGTTTTTAATCCAACGCCATTTCATCTGTCATCACAGATGAAAACAATAAACATGACATCAATGTTGCTGCAATGTTAAAGATACTTTAATACATAATCGCACTTTCATAACCATGATTGCCTCAAACAAACAGTTCAAAGTATTCAGATAATAATTAACATATAAACACAATTTACAGTCTTCCGATATAATCTCAGTAAATACAAACATAACCCATGCATATTGATGTAGATCTGCAATATAACATTTACGCGTTATAACTTGTTTCAAGTTCAATAAATAAATTATATTGCGTTGCACTGTAGAACTATAACAATGTATAAAGTCATAGAGCTTTCAATTTCTAGAACTAACTTTCTCAGAACGATATAACACTTAGTTTTAAAAGTATAGTTCTGTATTTTTAGTTTAAAATAGTTATTCTTCGGTTGCAGATAGGGCTTCCAATTCCGGGATCCCGAGCAATTAATCAATCCCGGGATTGAATCAACCTTCTCGTTTTCATGCTAAACAAATCCCTTCGGATCTCATGCAGTCACATTTCGTTATCGTGTGGGTTTTGTCTTGTTTTATGTATAAAAAATACACTATGCGAAAATATCAAAAGACGCAAGAATCAAAATTTTTCATAGCAGAACAAGCTCGAAATGTATCTCGACTGTTTGAAACAAAACGGTTGCATACGGTACGTCATGCGTGTCGAATTGTTATTATACTATAATTTTGTATTTTTCGATTGTAAAATTGACGAGGTTTTCAAATTATGATTAATTATACAAAGAAGACGTAAACTGTAATGTATTTTAATTATATGTAGAACTTTTTAATTTACAAATAGAGAAATTTAAATTTTTTTGTATGACCTATTCCACAGATTACTTAATTAATGAAGTGATAAAAGATTAATACAATTAATGAAGTGATAAAAGTGTTTAAGTGAATTAAAAACAAAACGTGGATCTACTGAAGGTCTTTATGTTTAAATGAATTCAGTTTATAAAATGAATGTGATATAATAGCAAAACATTTATAATTTTAAACGACTTTTTAGTATGACATAATTACAAGGGAAGCATTTATTTTATTACATAATTAAGTGACTTCTAAAACTTCTGAATCCAAAATATTTATATTCACTTCTTATACATAAATAAGAATGTTTGTGATATAGTACCTATTTGATTAACTACAAACTCTATTAATCGAGGGATGAGTGTATACGATTTAAAAATATCAAAACCTTGTTTTTTTCAATCCCGGGATCACGATATTGAAAAAAATTCAATCCCTAAATCCCGAAATTTGAAAAGGGGTTCGGGATTGGATACCCTAGTTGCAGACGCATGACATTTTTGAAGATTTTAAATTATATTTTTGGTGGTGTTTGTGTAACAGAGTGAAATAAAATTCATTTGTATACTGCAAAAAGGCTAGCCTACTGTTATTTACTTATTTATAATTTTTATTATAGTTATAGTTTGGGTTTTTAAGTTATGTACTTCGTGATATGCTTTTTCTAAAATACAATAACTTATTGTTGCAATTGTTATTGTCGTTATTTAGGATGGCTAATACAAATGTTGTTTTTCTCTGATGAGTTAGAAGATTATCTGAACGTCCATGTGAGAGGTGGATATGAATCGTAAATGGATCAGAAGATCGCGAGGATGATCTCGATTTTGATCCTCGCTTGTCTATTAAAAACTGTTATGAAGTTGGAAAAATTGATCGTATTTATATTGAAGCAGATCCGCCAATCATAATAAATATCGATATGTACCAACAAGAGACATAAGGTAAGATAATATTGCACATTGGCCCTTATGGGCCAAAAAATAGCTATTAAATGCCAAATTGTGAAGGATGTTTAAAAACAATGTGCGAAAATTGTGGCGTTAGTTTATATATTAGGTACAACAAGAAAAATAACTTTTTAAGAATTTTCATTTCTAAAAACAAAATAATAGTAGGTACTTATTAAAATTAGGAAATGGGTTTTTGTCTACTGCATAGTGTTGTAGATCTACAACGTAATATAGTCTAAGATAAGTAAATTAAATAACATATAATTTAAGACATCGACTGAGGGTGCTTGATGGAATTTCAATATCAAATTTGAGTTATTGAGATTTTGTACAATTCCATATATTTTGTCACTAACGACCCAGGTTTCGCCTTTCGGCATCTTCAGGTATTGAACTCAAACTGACAGTCAGCTCAGTTCGAGCTCATTCGTGCGCTCGAATACCTGAAGATGCCGAAAGGCGAAACCCGGGTCGTTAGTGACAAAATATATGGAAGGGTACAAAATCTCCATAACCCAAATTTGAAATAACACATATTTTTTATTATTTTTCCCCTCATTTTCAGGCAGTTTTTATTTAAAAATATTTTTGTTTTTTATTTTGGAAAATCATACAACAAAAATAGTTACTAAAGTAATTATATTTATTATACTTGCAATCTTCATAATTCGTCAACTGTCATTCTTAAATCTAACAGCTGATATATTATCTATGCAGCTGATTAAACGTATAGTTCTCTGTGGTTCTCTATATCCAACTGATGTCAGCTACTTTTGTATTTTATGGCGATGTTTATTTTAGAGTAGTTTTAAAACTTCTTTAAAAACATTGAATAGGTGTTGAAAAGAATATTGAAGACTTCAGTAAAAGTGAGTAACCAATCAATCTCATTTCTTATTTATTGCTTTGATAAATAGCATTGATACACATTGTTGTTTACTATTATTATTATTTTTATTCCATATCCGCTCCCAATGTGGAGCATATGGTCTCCTAATGGAGGTATCTCAACAGAATTTTTCTGCGAGAACTGCTTGTTACTCAGTTGCTCAACCTCTCTTTTTTCAAAGAGAGTAGGGATAGAAGGATGATAGGACTACTGGTTAGCTAATCGCTCTCGCTACGCCCCGTGAGGATGAGATGGGTGGGAGGGAGGACTCAGACTACGAACAGAAATCCATAAATCGATTGAAAGATCAATCTATGAAAACCGTCCGCACCGGGAATTAAACCCGAGACATTCGTAACCGTAGCCAGCGACGTTACCAACTGCACCACGGACGCCGACATTTGCTTATGATGTTTATTATTTAATTGATTAATATTTTTAGATGGAGTTTAGCAGAAAAAGACAATCATCGGAAAAAATAGGCATTCGATCACCGCTTAAAAGATCTAAACTGTTGGATAATGTTGACAAGAATATCGAATCCATGGATGTAATAAAGCCACCTCAAAAGAGATCTGCCGTTAAGAAACCAAATTATTTTGATGCCCTGTCATCATCTGACGAAGACATTGTTGTAAAGAAACCAAGAAAAGCTCCTACGAAAACGGTCACAAAAAAAATTACCAAAACAGTATTGTCTAAAGAAGAAATCGTTACCCTAGATTCTTCCGTAGATGAAACTGTAGTGAAACCAAAAAGGGCTCAAGCTAAATCGGCAGCAAAAAAACCGACTCTAAAAAAAGCTGTTACTGTAGATATAACTGAACTAGACTCAGCGTTAGACAATGATACCATTGTTCAGAAACCAAAAAAGACTGCAAAAAAAACTAAAGCCGATGAAAACTTAATATCTAATAGTGAAAATGATGATGAAGAAAATGTTGTCAAACCTAAAAAACCGGCCACAAAAAAATCTGCAGCCAAGAAGAAGACGATCAAAAAGACATCAGATAAAGACAATATTGACGGCAATGAAGATATGAGCGATAACGATTGTAATTATGTCTGCGAAACTGAATTTCCGATATGGGACATACCCGGAATGCTGTCCTTTTTAAGCGGCACATCTTTACATGTCGCTAAAAACTTTGCGAAACTCATCGAGGATGATAATACGCTCCCGTTTATTGCCAGATATAGAAAATCTATGGTAGACCATATGACACCTGAAAGGTTAACTTATTATATTTAAGACATATTAATCTATTTTACCTTTTCCCTGCGGTTCGCTATTCGTTTATTCAGAAACTTTTGTGCGCAGTGTAGTTAATTCATGCACCATATGTTCACTTATACCTTTCTTATCATTCGTCAAGATGAGGAACATTTTTTTAGTTTTGGCAAAATTCCGAGTTTAATTAAATTTATTTAAAGTTTCATTCTCCAGGGTGGTAATAAAATAATATGTATTTGTTTATTACAATATGTACCTGCAAATAGTTTCGATACCTCGGATGATTGCCACTAATATTATGACAGTGTCTTTCTAATACAATATAACCAATACAAACTGGAAGCCTAGAAACTTAATCAGGATATGCTTAATTTTGGTAGAAACGTATCTGTAAAATGATTTTTTTAATACATTAGTCTAATTCCCACGTCTCCTTTTCCAATCCATGCCTTTACCACTGCTTTGGCTGCTTAATTTGCTTTCAGATCCACCCATTAATTTATCTTATGTCATAACAGTCATTTCAGCTGCAGTGCAGCTCTGCGTTGCTGACATAATTGCTGACTATCATTACTTATCAAGTCTTTTTTTACTATTGCTAGCTATCTTACAAGTCAACCAATTTTTCCATTGTAATCTACCATTCTATCTAAATATCTAATGTAATGGAAACACTAGGTGTAATGAGCTTCGCAAAATAGACTTAAGATTACCCAATATAATGTCATCAATTAAAATCTATCATTCTCACAGATTAAACTGAAAATTTTCCTCAATGAAAATACAAATTGAAAACAATATTGCACTTAGATAATGTATGAATATCAGAGCATCCATTGTATTTGTGTGATTGTTATAGATTTTTTTTGTTTTAGTCTGCACGATCTTCACAATAGCTATACAAATATATGTCAAATGAGAAAAAAGGCACTCAAAGTTTTGGATACTCTTAAAAAGGGTGAAAACTTAACACCTGATTTACAAAAGTCTATCATCAATGCTAAATCTCTCTGCGAAATTAACATGCTGGTGAGCGATTTTTTTTGTTTTACTTATTACCCTAGTAGCAAAATAATTCCTCTTCCAGGACTACTGAAATACAAGTGCAGTATGTATATGATCCTATTATTTTATTTATTATTGTAAACAGCATACAATGCCAAGTATACACTTGACGCTTCAAGCTGTATTTTGAATGGTCTTTGTTCTTTCTTTTGTACTTTCAATATTGTAACCTACGGCAAGTAGATTCATGAATGTGGATAATATATATATTTTTTTGTCAACAAAGCATGACTTTAATTTCTTGATTGGGTTTCAAAGCTGTTTTTTTAAATCTACAATTAATACAGTTTTTATGTGTGTATTTTCCCACTTTTTTTTTCAATTCAATTTTGGCTTTTATTATGTTTTCATTGGAATGTGTTGTTTTGTTAGATATGAATATTTATTTTACCAAGACTTGCCTTCTTCCAGTATGACCCTTTCAAAGCGCAGGGAAGAACCTTAGCAGAGCGCGCCCGCAAGCTGGGTCTAGAGCGAGTGGCTCAAACTATACTCGATGGCGGTCACATTTACATTTCCTCGCTCTGCGATGCAAACGTTGAAGGTTTGCAGAATGTGGATGAAGTGGAATCTCACATTATTCATCTGATCGCTGAAACAATCTATAAAGATTCTCGAGTGTTAGACTTCATCCGAAAACTGTCAGTGAAGTATTTTGCTAGAATAATCTGTAATCTTTTTTGCATAATTACATCATTTCTTATGCAACTCAATCGGTTTTTTGTTTCATGTAATTTTAAATTTTAAAATGGTTATTAGAGTTTGGTAATTATTTTTGCCTTTTTAACAATCACACATATTTTCAATGGGTATAGCATAGGAACCTAAGTTTCATAACATGAATTTCTAAGATCATTTTTGTAACAAATAAATCTTAGTCTTCATAGTTTTTCAATTCACAAAGGATAACAACTTAATCTATTATTCGTAACAGTTGTTATCAAAGTTACTCATTTTGCAGATGATAAAAATCCTTTGACTAGTGATGTTATATTTTATGCTGAGATAAAAAGAAATATTCTTACACGAATATGTATTTCATAATTCAACACTTACCGCCCGATGATGGACGATAAAGCTCTAGGATGTATATTTTATTTTATTTCTCTAAATCTACAGAACCCTGGGTCTTCATCTATTACATATTCCTCGACAAAACCTCTATCATTTAAATAAAAATATTTTAGTATAAAAATATTCATCGATTCCCAAAAAAAAAACTTTTGCAATGCAACCGGAGAACACCTTATGTGTATGCATATCTCATCGTGTCGGTGTGAGCGAACGTAGCAGTGCATGTCGGTGGAATGAGCGGTGGAATGAATCGGTGGAGCAGTGTTTGGTTTGACAATAAAGACAGGAGAAGAAAGGATTCAAGATTCCTGAGTCAAATCGGAACCTATAAAATATAACAAAATATCCAGAATGGAAAAAAAATAACAAGTGTCACCATAAGCATTTTATTAGGGAATTAAGCTTAGAATTAGCAAAGCCCAATATTATAAAAAGGAAAAATTCAAATGTCAAATATCTTAAGCAACAATAAGATGCCTTCAACACGGTGTCGTCGTATTGTGGCGAAGTATTACTTGACACGGCAGAAAGTAACATCTCAGTTGTACTCCGTGAAGCTCAGAAGAGAGGAAGCTGTAGTTTCTGTTCTAAAGATTCCAGAAGAAGAACAAAATTGTTTTGCAATATCCGCAACAAACCGGTGTTTGATACACAGAGTCGAAAAAAAAATTTATTTCTTGCCCCGAATGCAGTAGACATTCTACATTAGAGTAACCATATATATTAAATTTTTGTGTGTTTTATTCTTTTTATTATTCGTATATTTGTATTATTTATATTATTTGAAAATTTGAATTTTTTTTCGTAAATTATTATTATTTTTAAATATCCTAATTTGTAAATTTCATAAGTTGTATTATGTTTTAAGATTATTATTAATTGGACAAACTATATTTGTTTGTTTTTTTAATGAAATTTAATTTAAAAGGTTTGAAATCCCTGCGCACGTGCCACTCGGAATTGGCCGTGTGGACTCAGCCAATACACAATTATTGCCTAGTGTTGGAACAGTCGTCTATGCGAATGGCTGGCAGTTGCCGTCCTGCGATGTATTACCGATTATTTCATTATTTTACAGATTTTAAGCATTTTTTACATTATATAATTAAATTTACAGTTAGTGAAAGACCCTAACTAAAAGCGTTATTCTAATTCAAACCATATTTTTATTCATACTAGATACTGAGTACCACCGTGGCTGCCGTATTTTTTTAGCACAGTATGGGACGTATTAAGATTATGTATTTTATAATCTCAACAATTCAAATTTGAATATGTATTTTTTTTTTAGTAAATCAGAAACAGTTATTTACATCGAGAGCACTGAGGCAAAGGCTTCAAAAGCGAAAACCAAGCCTGAAAAACCCACCAAAGTTTCAACCGTCAACCAAAAATACCACAAAGATGGTAAAAATGACATTGATAAGTTCAGTTTATACCTCGAGTTCAAGATGAAAGTGAGCTTTTTGAAATCACATCAAATTTTAGCACTGAACCGTGGAGAAGCAGCAAAAATACTTTCAGTAAAAGTCTCCATTCCAGACTGGTTTTATCATAAATTAGAAGGGTAAGAAATTTTTTAATATCTTCGATTTTTACGTTAGGCTAGGAATTTCTTTGAATTACTGATTATGTAATTGAAATAATGATGATTAGGTTAAAATAGCAAAGTATTTAGTTCTACAATTATAAAATATAGGCATCATGCACTCGAATAGTACTGACGAAAAATTAACTTTATATTGTAATGTTTATAGAACTAAATACTTTGCTATTTTTAACTTATTAGAAAGAAGTAATTAATAAATAATGATAATATAACTTTGTGAAATATTCAATTCGATTTTGAATCATTATTCAATCTAGTTATTTTCAGGTTCTGCTTAACTCTTTGGCGAAACAGTTACATTCCCAAGGCTGTAACCGATGCCTACAATAGATATATTAAGCCGTGGCTGTCCCGTCAAGTGAGATCGGATCTGACCGCGAGGGCTGAAAAGGAATCCATCGCAGTGTTTTCCTCCAATCTTAAAAGACTGCTAATGACTGCTCCTATCAAAGGTCACACCATATTAGGCATAGACCCTGGATTTGCCGCCGGCAGTAAAGTTGGAATTATAGATAGTTCAGGGAATATCCTTACAACGTGTATATTATATCCTAATTTTAACATCAACGCATCTTACGACAAGGAATCACAGAGGATACACAACTTGGTTTATGAATACGAGTAGGTTATTGTAAAATACCTTACATTTAATGATGAAAGGTAACCTGTGTGTTGCAAAAGTTGAAATTGATTTAGAATGAACCTGCTAGTTATAAACATTGTATTAAATACAAAATAGTGGCAATATAAATTACGAATCATCATTGTATAGATGTTGTAACGTTTCTCGTTTACCTGGTCAACGCAGAGTTGTCGCACCATTAAATCACCACAGCCTACCGCTTTCAATTAGTAGACTACTCAATGCTGTAATTCCTGCTTTCCGCTGATAAAGTGTTATGTTTTTTCAGATGTGGTGTAATTGCATTGGGAAACGGAACAGCTTGTCGGGAGACCGAGCAATGGCTGAGAAAATGGGAGGTTGTTAAAAATATACCCTTGGTGATTGTTCCCGAACAAGGCTCATCTATTTATTCATGCAGTATTGAAGCGGCTAAAGTAAGGCTTAAAAAAATATTCTTCTCCAACTCTCATAATTTGGAAAAGATAATTTCTTCAATGTTTTCCATTTAACTCGAGCATTCTTTGACCCTTTATAGGCAAAGCGCGAAAGTGGTCGATATATAGACCACCTCAAGGGCTATAATTCATACAGTGACCATATAAATGTGAATCTTAATACCTAAAGACGATAATACGACTTAATATAAAGTTCTTTGGTGTATTTATCGACCATCTAACTTGATGTGTGCAACAATCACTCGCAAACAATTATTATACGTGAGTGGTTGATAAATCAACCATTGCACGTTCGCGGCCACAACTGAAACAGGATTTGTGGATAACGATTGATTTGGTTAGATGGTTATATTGTCTGTTGCAGGAAAAGCTATTTATATGATTATGTATTCAATATGCATTTATTTATCGATTAACAGTATTTTTTTCAATAAATAAACCACCCCAAATTATAGGTTTTTCAGTATTTTTTTATTTTTGTGGCAAAATTAATACACAATATATAATTCTAAATAATAAAGTTCGCAGTTGATTTCGGGAAAAAACTAATTTGGCCTATAAAGGGTTAATTTGTTTACCATTTTGTACATATCTTTAGTGTCACATTTGTAATTTGTATTCAAGAAAACCATGGTTAAATTTTGTTTGCCGTAAAAATGGGAGTAAAAATGAACATTTTATTCAATCTTTTCGGCAGTAAAATCTGAAAATTTTCATCCTTATTGTGAAGATCGGCACTTAAATACATGTTTAAATTCCAAAGGATGTCTTGACACATTATATAGCCGTGATTTGCTCAATTTTACTACCCAGAAACGACATAACTCACAAAATATTGTGATAAAACTTTTATACCCTTTGATGCTAATTTTTAATCGGTTTATTTGATTTGTCATGTTATGGCACTTTTACGATTCCCTTAGATTCTAATGCTTTTGTCTTGTAGATAATATAAATAAATTATTTTCTTACTGCCTTTTAAGAAGTTTTCAATACAGCATGAAAACATGATTCTCGTTGTTCAATAAATTGTTTTAAATTATTTTTATTGATTATTGAGTGGAACTAAGTTCAATGAAATCTGAAGATACATAACGCACTGATATAAAACAAAAATACTGAACAAATTAACAGCTTTCGATGAACCCATATAAATTACAGATATTAAATTAATATTTAATGAACTTTTACATCTACAACTTCTTTTTTAGATTTCTGTAAAAGTTAAAAATATATTTTACTGTACTCGTACATTAATAAATTCTTTACTATGCAATTATTTTAGGAACATCCTGGGATGGACCCCAAATTGATATCAGCTGTTTCCATCGCCAGGCGAGCCCTCGATCCTTTGAGCGAGTTGGTGAAAGTTGAGCCAAAGTGTATCGGGGTGGGACTTTACCAGCATGACGTGTCTCCTAAACTTTTAAATGAAGCACTCAACGATACCGTCGTTAGCTGTGCCAGCTTTGTCGGCGCTGACCTTAATACGGCATCCCTTGCTTTACTGAGGTAATATATGTATAATTCTTCTATAATATTTGGTCCTAAAAGCTCTATTTTATTACAAGATTTTTTAGTGAAATTTGTTCCTTATCAGTTCAATGGGCACCGATAATACTGCTATACTTAAACTTAGTATTATAAGAGTTTGTATAATCAAGAAATTTTATGAAACACCAAATAACTTGGCCACCTCTGCTAAAAAGCAAGAATTTATTGTGAATTTTCAAAGATATACATATCGATGGCCCAGTTTCATAGTGATACAACTAGAAATTGGTATTGACTTGTCTAAACTGACTAGTAAAGAAGTTATGGATAATCATTTTTATTATCATTTTTATTATTTTTTTAGTGAAATATGCGGTCAATAGGTTATAGTTTTAGAAATAAAGTCTTTTATGCAAATTATTACAAAAAAAAAATTATAGCTTGAAACAATACTTTGACATAACTCTCTATGGACCTGGAAACTTTGCATGAATATGAAAAATGATTGGACATAACGTTATATAAAACATACAACTTAACAATATTGAGTCACCACAATGTCAATTATCGGTGTCAACTCAAAACAATAGAGTATTCTTTCGATGGATTTGGCGGTAAAACATTGTGGAAATCCATTTTTAATATAAAATTCAAATTGATAACATAGTTATTCCACTAGCCGTGTTACTAAATAATGTAAAAATCTTTATTGAGTAAATACAAAAGGTATTGAAATGAATAGTTTAGAGTTTTTAGAAATCATTAAAACCATTAACAGTAATCGATTATTAGTAAATAATATTTTAAGCAAGACAGGTAACTTACAAAAATAAAATGAATTAACCTTGAGATTTTCACATCCAAACACTAGAAATTAATTTTGTAATTAGTAGTGTTATGATAATTACTACTATTATCATTTATGTATTACTCCCTCCCCACGTCCTGTATAAGGAAATAAACCCACCCCACCCTTCATTTATGACTTTATTTTACTGAAATAAATAACCTTGCGATATAATTAGTCTAAAGAAGCAAAACACGTGATGAAACAGATGATGAAGTGCCTCACAGTTAGTTTCGTACTGACATACACTCTTGGCTTACTCAGCTTTTATACATCTCCTCATGCATGCTCAATTTATGTAGGTAATATTTGATTAAAGATATTTTTTTAATATAAGCCTTTATTATAAATTTAAAAAAAAATTACACCCGGATTGCTCTGAGTTGATTTTAATTTTTGTAAGAATTTAATACATAAAACTAAAAATAAACAAGAATTATAAACAAAATAAAAATAATCACTCAGATTATATACTCCAGACTTTTTTTTTTTGTAAAATCCCAATATAAAATCCCCGACTTTCAACTGATGTTTCGAGATGAACTCGACAGCGTCCCTCACGTTACAAAATTATTGCGAAATTGCCAGAACCATTCAACGAAATTTCGAGTTGCTTTTTAACTGACAGATTGAAAAAATAAATTTATCTGATGGTAGACACAATAATAAATATTATTTATTACATAATATAACAATAATTTTATGTTGTTTGTGCTGCATATTATTTAGTTGTTCGGTGTTTATAAACTTTGTAATGTAAATATGTGGAAATAAGAGAAGAAAATAAAATGTTCTATAACTGAATACTTCGATATTTTGTTCAATATGGAGTTCCACTAAGTAAATGCCAATTCAATCAATAATTATATGAAACCAATCAATATTAAATTAAAGCGCCAAAAAATTGTCAGATGTCTAGTACTGTACGTCTTTGATAAGTAAGTATTTTTTTATGAAACTTGTTTTTTTTAATATAATAACAAAGCTGGGCGACCGAAATCCATATTGTTACGCAAATTACAAGTCACAAAACACAACAAATCAAATATTCAAACAAAAAACACAATATAATAACTCATATCACAATATAAAACCTTCAAAATCATAAAAACTTCGATAAACTGCGAGAAAAGGAAGGTATTGCGGGCGCTCAAAAATCCATAGTTTACAATATATGAAACTGTTTGAATGTGTTCGTGTGACGTCATAGCAGTATCACGTGACTTGACTTACGAAAAAGTTAAATATCCTCGAATATGAAGTCATAAACTGTTTTTAAATATTTTCTAAAGGTCGAAAAAATACCTGCAAATAGCCATAGATGGAATTGTAGTACATTTTCAAGCCTATAAACACAGAAATGTACATGGACGATCATTGACGTTTATACTCCTTCACGGAAATTTCGCGCGGACAATCTATGTCGCCCATACTCTCTTAAAGGTTAAGTACTCGGCCCATGATAAATGAATGCTTTATTTAAATATATTTTTACTAAAACAGTAGGACTCTATTAAAATGGAAACACAATTTTAAATATTATCTTAAAATAAATATATTTTTAGATAAGTCAATAAAAATACAATTTACTAAAATAACATAATATTAAAATTAAAATTTTTTTTGTAGTAATTTTTAATGTTTAGTAATCGCCCAGAATGAAAAAAATTTCTTGCATCCCCCTGGATACCTCGAGCGTACCCATCTTAAAAATAGTTTTATATTTTTTTTACCATGTCCGCTCCCAATGTGGAGCATTACCGCTCCCCCCCACCACTTTTTCTCCAAAACATTGATAGCCATCATGATGGAAAAGGTTGTGCCGCAGGCAGCAAAATTGTATGCATAAATAAAATTTCTTGAAAAACATGTACTATATTTTTACAATCCTGACAAATTTTAAATTTAATATAAATATAGAAACACAAAATTATTTATGTACAATACATTAATTGATATATATTGTATTGCACATAAAAACGAATTGATAATTGAAATTAATTTATAACAAGGTATTCAGCAGATTTTATTAACTATTCGCAAACATTTTATAATAGCGAATTCTTAAGAGCGAAACCGTCAGCAACATTATCGGAATCTATTTTATATACCAGTTGTTCCATTGAAAGTATTGCAAAAAAATCAATCGCAAATTGCTCATTGTCGATATTAATTAGTTTTTTTATGAATTTCAACTTCAAAAAGTTTCTTTCAGAGAAAACAACACAGTTGCAAGGATAAAAATTATATTTTTGAATAAATTGCAGAAGTTCAATCTTTGTCATCCTTCCACACATCTGTTCCATTATGTTAAACAGCAACATAATTTTGAATTCTTCCCGATCATCATCATAATTTAAACAGAGATTATATCAACCGAGGGGCTTTAATTTTTTTCTGTTTCATAAAAATACTCGATTTTTTCTCATTTTGGACGCACTGCACCGCGGCACACCAGTTGCGGAGCACTGATTTAGATAACTTTGACAAGATAAGATTTTTCGAATGATTCAATTTGTTTTAATAATTTCACAATCTTTGATAGGTTAAATGATTTATTTCTCGTATTGGATCTCGACATGTCTATGGTTTTGGCAACCCTGATGCTACCTATATGATTTTCTTTGAATTTCTTCTATTAAATCTGTGAAACTGGATATGTTATGTACATATTACTAGCTATCAGTAGATGGCGAACCAATTTTACATATTCAAACGTGAGAAATAACGTAAATTCATGGTAAAAAAAAACATCGCGCCCACCGGTGGGCTTATAGCGGTCTAGTGGTTAAAAGTGATTAAAATGAGTAACTTGGCAACACTAAAATTTTTCGTAAGTGTCGTGCTCCGCAATTTTACTCATGGGAATAATTAGTTATTTACAAGATTTTTCACGATCGCAGAACTAACAAACTTTACATAAACCTCCACGTGAATTCCAAGGATTCGTTTTGAACTACATACTTGATATCGCCGATGCCACTTATTTCTACTGTATTTTTAATGACAAAACTTTTTATTTTCATACCTTATAGTATATTACTTTATGGACATACCTACGCTTGAGTTTGACAGTTGTTTCGAATGAATCGTGGTATCGATGTAGGATAAAACTGTTCTAAATGCACATCATCGAACATTACGGAAAGACCCTTTTTTAATTTATACAGCTGGATTCTTTTTGTATTGATATTTAAATTCATTTTAATTTTTACATTATAAAGACAAAATCTCATTCTAACAAAGAAATAAGCATTACTCCAAAAGTCAAAATTATTTTTAAGGCTATAATTTTTAATATTTATAATGAATTAATTAGAAATTTATTATATTAGGCATTTACTATTTTATATATGTTCAATAAATAATAGATGCGACAAAAATGAAAAAAAAAAAAAATTAGAAAAAGTGCTATTACTTTTTTTTAAATTTGTACACGTGCAAACAATAGTATTTATAAATCAATGTAGAAAAATAATTTTTTGATAGTATAACACTATCTTTACTTAAAAACAATACTTTTGCAAAAACAAAATACAATTGATATTTTAGTACAACACTATCATAACGTATAAACAATACTCTGTTTTGAAAAAAAACTGATGAAATTTGCGACAGTTACCAAAAGTAGACATGAATTTTCGAAAGATATTTATTTTGCATAAAATGGCAATTGAAAAAAGGTATTATAGTAAGTAATTTTGGTAAAACTTATAGTAGAAAGTGTTATGATGTACGGGCGAATATACGTTATTCGCCCTTTCTGCATATCTACCTACATATCAATGTGACCAATATTACAACAATATTGTCAAGTTCGCCTAAGGTGTTGTCATTTACTGTTGACAAAGCGTATTGGCGGTGTTTTGAGAAGTTTCCACAGTATAATATAGTGATAAAAGTGTGTTTAAGTTAACAGTGGAAAAGTTGTTCAACGTAGAAAAAGGTTTAATTTTTTCTGCAGAAAATGTACATATAAAGCAGTGATGGATTTTCGGAGAAAGAAAGGACATGATGTTTGGCAAATTTTGGAAACTCGGTGAAAACGGTGGCAACCAAGATCAACAGAGAAAGTATAACAATTGAAAAGCCTCAAAGGCAGCATTTACACAATATTTTGTGCAAACGACATACTTTGGCTTATCATATTATTTCAAAAAATGAATGTAACAAAGTGTGTCGATCTTTTTTTATATCTTCATGATGTATCTGAAAAGTTTATAAGGATGTGTTAAAAAAATGGGTAGCTAATGGTACAGTACACCACGAAACATTACCAAAAGCATACAATGAACGTCTGGCTGGAAAGAAAGCCAAATATGACGACTTAATGTCATTATGCAAAAATGGTGTAATTAATCGAAATTTCCGAACTACCTCATACTGTTGATAAAATTTACTTTTCTCATTACATATTTGTAAGGAAATTTTATACATTTTGTATCTCCAGTCTAGTTAATTTGTCCTTACTTAATAAAAAAAAATGTGATGTTCCACAACACTTGATTAGGTATAATTTTGACTTTTAAAAGTTTAAATAAAATATTATACACATAATAAAATTACTTGCCTTATAATTATTGCCCAATAAACCCACACATTCAGGTGAACGTGAATATGTTCTGTATTTTTATTATACCTAAAGGTTGAATATCCATTTGAAATGATTCTTCTTACCTTTTTATACCAATTTGTATATATTTTTTTATATTATAAAGACAGTATTTCCTCTAGGCTTTATTATATAAACTTGTTAAACATTTTTAGTCATCCATAGTTAATTAATAAATAAATGTCAAAAGTTAAAAATGCTCATCCTGTAAAATAGCATTTTGCTTAATTCGCCCTTTTACAAAACACTGAATATATATAGGAATAAAATCTAAATATTTATTTTTATTTGAATTATCATTACAGGAGAATTGCAGGCTTGACAGAAAAACGAGCTGCCGCTATTTTAAAGTACAGGGATGAGCACGGTGCTTTTCAAAGTCGAGAAGAACTTCTCAAAGTAGCGGGAATTGGACCAAAAGTTTTCAAGCAATGCGCTGGATTTTTGAGAGTTCCTCACAGTAAAAATAAACTCGACGACACATGGATACACCCAGAAAATTATAAACTGGCACACAGGTAAGGGAAATTACCGATCATTTTGGAAGTGGACATTGACAAAGATAAAATTTGATAGCATAAAATATCAAAGTATTTAATTCTACAAAATTTTATTTGATAGTTGATAGATATTTCGGCTTAACACCATCGTCAGAACTATACTAAAACTTATTTTAGCTTATACCGTTTAGAAGAGATAGATAATATTATTTCATCTCACGTATTCAAATATCATATTTATTTAAAATTAAATGTTGAGGTATTTGATATTTAAAATCTTTATTTAGTAGACTGGTCTCTTCATCAGAGAAAGTAATCGAGGACATATTAATAGTCTTGGTAGAATTTAAGTCGTTTCATATTACATTTAGATTCAGTTTCGGTATTGGGTTTGATATTTTCCATGAGCTGTTTGAGTTTGCGGCATTGTTTTTGGAATTTAAGAAAAATATTGTGGTTGATGTTGTCTCTTATTGAGGCATCTAGTAAATCGAATTCAATAGGGTGTAATTTGAAGCTAAGTTCAGTATGAAGGACTTTGATATAATGTAAAAGATTGTCTCGTTTCCGCATACCTTCGCGAATCTCTTGTTTCAACCAGATCTTTTTCGCTTTGTCGAGTGCGAATTTACCTTCTGCTCTTTAAGTATAGTTTAAGTTTAAGTATAGTTCTGACGATGGCGTTAAGCCGAAATAGCTGTCAACTACCTAATAAAATTTTGTAGAACTAAATACTTTGATATTTTATCCTATTATAATGGAGTTCTACTGAGTAAATGCCAATTCAATCAATAAAATTTGATTCCTCATTTTATTAAAATAAACCTCATGTTATTTACTTCTTTTAGATTATTGACTGAAATAAAGCTAGATGCGAAAAATCTTGGAAATGACAGCTTTATAATTGATGTGAGAAGAATTATTTCGAGAGTTACCGTTTCTAAATTAGCCGAATCTCTGAAATGTGCCGAAAGTGACGCACAGCTTATCGTAGATGCCTTTACTACTGCTCCTCACGACGATCCTCTGAGGAACGCCAAACCGGTTTACTCCATTGTTGTAGCCAATATAGATCAAATCAAGGAAGGAGCCAAACTTTTAGGTAAGATAGCTTGGGGTCTAATTCAATTTTCAATCCAAATTAGTATACTTGTATCGAACTCGGATAATGAGTATCCTAAATAAATTCAAATTCGTACAAAAAACATCGAAGGAGATAGTATTTGTTGCTCTTTCTTACACCAATTTCTCACTGTCAAAATTATATCCAATCGATTAATGCTAGAGGTCGGCACTGGTCCGGTTTTGCCCGTGGGCCGGGCTCGTGTCGTATTTGAATAGGAGTTAGCATGAAATCATTTTTTTGCATTCACTTTGGTAAAAATGGCATTTTTGCACATGTCTGATTTAAGCCATTCCAATAATGCTCTTTTAAAATTGAGGAATGTAGTCTTATGGTGCTTTATGTCATCTGGTGGCCGGAATCTTATTGAGGAGCACCAAATTTCCCGCAATGCATTTCGTAACAGTAAGCAAACATGATTATCCATTTAAAGATCTGTGTTGCGAGGTTGATTACTGAAAGATTATCCTTTTATTGCTACACTGTAGGTTTTAATAGATATCGTCGCTTCCACAGCAAAACCACTTATCAGAATATTTGCCATTGCTTAGGAGAAGCAAAAAACATTTAGTTTAAAGAATCAAGATGTTATATCTTTGTTAATAATAAATATTTTTATTGCCAGTTTCCATGAAACAAGGGAAGACAACTCATTACTTTATATATTACCATCACTTTAAAAATTTTAGAATTCCTGGAATATAACATAATGGAAAATAAAAACTAACAAGTGTTTTGAAATATTAAATTAGAACCTTCCTATTGGCCTCCCATTTATTAGGCATTCAAAACTCAATTTCACATTTTTTTCTGACAAGTGGCTTTGCCGTGGAAGCGACGATATATCATTAGGTAATCTGACACCCAGATAAAATTAGAGTATTTCCACATAAGCCGCTACCTTGATTTACCTATTTACACTTCTATTCATTGTTTACATTCTTTAAACTTTTATAACTATCGGGGCAGTATTGAGTGCTTAATCGACTTTTTTTGGATCTATGCCAACGGTTTCTTTATTGATGCAGGTGTTGTGAACAACGTCACTCCGTTCGGATGCTTCGTGGACTGCGGCACCGGACGCAATGGTTTAATACACGTCAGTCAAATGGGAGGGTTAAGAATCCCGCAGCTGGGAGAAAGAGTCATGGTCACCGTTATCCCGCCTCTCACTAAAGATAGGATGCCGCTGAAACTCGATGAAATCATATAAATAATGATCGCAGGTATATCATATTTACTAGACTGAATCTCTAGATGAATTGATTCTATGTCAATGTCATGGGATTGTTTTCAATTCTCCAACACTCAAAATTTTAAAAATTACCAGTTGTAAGCCAGTTGCACAACACACTCTTTTAAAAGTGGGTAGGGGATAGAAAGGACTAGTATGCCAATCCGTGCCGAACATTAAAAATATGTTTATCTGTTTTTTGTAATTTTTAAAAATAGTGAGTAATAAAAATTATTTTTTGGTTCATATTGTTTTTGGTGACTTAACTAAACACTTTTAAGGTGTTAACTGTCAATTCTTGGTGGAAAGACATTGTATTTTAAAAAATAAAACACAATTCTTTTGTACTACTTCCACATATTTATAATGATCAGGACCGGTTTCGCTCATCACGAGCATTATCAACTGATGCTCGTGATGAGCGAAACCGGTCCTGATCATTATAAATATGTGGAAGTAGTACAAAAGAATTGTGTTTTATTTAAAAAAAAAAAAAGACTTAACTAAAGTTGAGGTTTGACCTCGTCCAGTGCCTTTTTCTATTATTGCATAAATATAACAGGCAGACATATTTTACTATGCAGATGATTAATCGGTCTTTAACATCTCTGCACAAACAGGTATTAATTATTTTAAGTCTCAAAATGGTACAATATAAAAAGTCTGCAGATAATGAAAAATAATTCCTACTAATCATTACATACCCCAAAGTTAACGAGTTACATATTATTCTTGATTGGAGATAGTTTTCAATAAAGAATCTTATTGAATTGTTGGAAAATAAACGATCTCGGTGGCGCATAATACTTTGAAAGTATTCTTTCAAATGTTTAGAACCACCAAAAATGATAATAAAGAACTCGTTTACAGTAACAAAAATCCTGTACACTCCAGTATTTAGGTATTTATGTTACGAAAACGCTTATTGTGATGTTTTTGGTTGCATTATTTTATTTTTATAAGAACTTTATTGAAGTTCTCCGACATCTTTGCGTTGTAATTATTATGTATGTGTAGTAGAGGTCTGCACGGGCCGAAATTTGATGAAATTACCCGGCCCGAGTCTTAATACCACACTTCTTATCCGAGCCCGACCCGAAGCCTAAATTTAATCTCAGTCTGAAAAAAATACAGTAGCATAAAATTGATTAACATACCTACCCAACTTTTTCACATGCAGAAAAATTTATTATTTCACGGAATGATTCCCACACATCACCACAGTCACCAGTTTTCAATATTTTCTTTATATCGTTGAAACTCATTTTTAACGAATCTTTTGTATTTTTTTTGTAATGATTTTTTCGGCACACGGAGCAGTCGACCATCTAAAATGAATAGAAAGCAGATACTGAATAATATCACACTTTATTCATTTACAAACTCTTTAAACTTACTATCGGTGATGATTAAATGGACAAAGCGTTGTTTCACGATCAACAACAATTTTATGAGCTCAGTTTCAGGTTACCAAAATATAAAATGATGTCTCCATACTTATCAAATAAAAGACTAGTGTGTCCAATGCTATTCGAAACGTAATAAATTATTTTATTTATTGCCTTTTTGTTTTCAACAGTATTTAGTTATCAAGAGTACTCATAATCCGAATATAGTCGGAAATATTTTTCTGAAGAACCAATCCCTTACCCGGACCCGGCCCGAGCCCAAATATCAATTTTCTCTACCCGCCCGAACCCGGCCCACGGGCCAACCCCGGGCCCGTGCAGACTTCTAATGTGTAGAATATCTTCTTTTTGTTAACAATTTTGTTAATCAACAACCAAAAACCATTATATTTTAGTAAAAACCTATTATTAAGACATAACATTAATTATTTGAGTTAATCAGTAAATATTGTGATTTAATGAATGGATATTAGTGATTTCAATTGTTTACCAATTTTCTAATGAATAAATATGTAGGGTTTCAAAGAAATGCCGGTAGCAGTGTTCTTATTTCTTTGCTGTTTTTGATATGATGATATTCAGCGATGTCTTTTTTGTTGTCTTAATGTGCTTTTAAACCGTAATACTGAAAAATAATAAGATAAGAATCGCGAAATCCCGATGATCCCGGACAAGCTGGAGCAATAGTCTTCTGATGCAGATGACGCATCAAAAAATTATGGAAGGATCATTTCTGGGAGTTGCTAAACCAGGACCCCCTTTGACGTGGCTGAAGGGGTGAAACTTATGGACCTTCCCGAGTAACCAGTATTTCAGACCGTGTGCCCTCACATGCCAAGATTACTTCGGCAGTGGGTGCAGATTGGGTGGACAGTGAAGTGGTGGCACTCCACAAAAAGAGCGACCCCCTCAGTTCTGACAACTCCGAGGCATAACTGTCAGCATTCCTGGGTAGGTTTATGGCACACATTCTCCTGGCGAGAATAAGAGGTCCCGTAATGCAAGTTCTTAGAAAGAATCAAGCCGAGTTCCTCCCTGGGAGGTCGTGTGCGGACCAAATATACACAATCTTCAATGTCTCCTCCAGCAGAGCAACGAATTTAACAGCGGTCTTGCTTGTTGTTTCATCAACTATGAGAAGGCATTTGACAGTCCGCATCGACCTTCGTTATGGGGATACTTGATGAATATGGGATTCCACCAAAGATTGTGGCCATCATCAAGTCCCTGCATGAGAATAGAGCATGCTGTGTAAGAATCGGTGACTCAACTACCGAATGGTTTGGAGTCACAACCAGAGTGAGACAGGGTGGCGTTCTGTTAATCTTTAATTTCATACTTCAGATGTCAATCCCACCCCTTGAAGGCTTGAAGCTGTGTGTCCATGAATACGCCGACGATGCTGTTATATCCGACAAATCTGTTAAGGGTATCCAGGAGACTATTGACAAGTTAACAATTAACTCGGTCATATTGGTCTGAAACGAAAAGCAAGTAAGACTAATGTAATATGTAACCAAGCCTCAAGGTCATGGCTCTGATAGGATCCTGACTAGCTCAGGACAGATCATCTGGAGGGTCAACAGCTTCAGATACCCATCCCGGAAGACGGTAACACAAAAAGGAGTTCGCCATCCGATTAGTAAATAGCTGGAGCTACATTTAACTCAATGCAGACCATCCGGAACACGCAGCTGCAAACAATCAACCAAATACCATTTTTTCAACGCTTCCATTTTACCTGTGCTGCTTTACGGTAGCGAATCATGGCACCTGAAAAAGACTGTACTGAGTAACAGTAAAAAAAACGTATACTCAGTTTAGAGAATAGATGCTAGCGTCGGATACTGTGGGTGAGGTGGTGTGACTTCGTGAGGAACTCGGAGATTAGGGAGATTCCCTAATGTTATGGAGAGACGGAACTGGCTGGGTCACGTGCTGTGGATGCCTCAATCCTGCTTGCCTCTTCTTCCGACCGGTGGGATTCCGGCGTCCTGGAAGACCATCATACCATCCGGGTACTAGGCTTGCCAGCTTATAACTGGCCATGGCAAGGTCAACGGTAAACTATTTGGGCTGGGCAAGGCTGAAAGGCCGGATTGCACTTGTGGACACAACCATTAGGACGCTAATCACGTTCTGTGGGACTGCCTCGAGATGAATGCTGAACGAACAGAGCTATTTGCTTGTGTTCTGTCCTCATACAGGCCCAATAGGCTACGCTGACTTGATCTCAACCAAGGCCAACTTTGAGGCATTCGATAAATTTGCAACATCACGTGTGGAGTGGGATATTCTCGATTCCTCTTTAGATTCAACGTGAAGTAGATTAAACCCTAGCGCTACGGCGGATTCTCAGTATACGGATACACAGAATACTTAATATCACTTAAACTAAGTGACTGAGCAAGCCACATTTTCTTTTTTTTCTTTTTCTTTTCTTAAGCACAATATTGCGTGGTTAAAAGATCGGTCCCGTGTAGCTCTGCGTCGGGCCAAAGGAAGGGATATGGTTGAAAAAGAATGAGATTTACTAAAAATTGACCGAAATCCTTAACTATTTGTTTACCAATTATTATCGTGATTAAAAAAATACAACCTTGTCACAATCAATTTAGAAAAACAAAACAATTCTTGTTATCCCTAAAGATTTCTTTGCACAAAATAAATTACAGTCGCATAACACATATGTACGTCGTAAAATCGATGCGATATCACCGGTTTTTTTTTGCCTTGACACACCTGGACCACAAAATATACCATTCCTTTGTTCAAAACAGGTAGTTGTCTGAAGCGTGCAAACATTCTAAAACTCTTAGAATACCGTGTCAATCCATGTCTTTCAGTTATATTTTGAAGACATTGGGGAATGGTAAGAGTTACTAATGCGGACAAAGTCTTCGCAAACGTGTTACAGAGAGGCGTAGCACGAAAATACCAAACGTTCTCCGCGCTGGAGTGTCCTATTTGAGTGATGACGAAGAGATGCGGCGCGCCGCTTCAACAACGCCATCAGTTGATTTTATATTTTCGCGGCAGTGTGTGTCAGATGTCAGATGTAGAAATCTTTATCGGTGCCATACAAGATCGCCCTGCACTGAGGGACAAAAGAAATCAAATCGTCTATTATCTCACCATGAAGAATGGGAGGTAGTTGCCAGAATAAATGGTTTTACAAGTAAGTGCACAATAACTTTTCTTAATTAATTTAAATTTCATTGTAGAAGATGTTGTTCAAAAAATAATTTCCCTCACCCGCGCGGCTGCTCGTGATGAAGCATTTATAATTAGTTCCACACTTCTTTCAGATACATATTTCTGTAAAATTTTGTATTTGAGATACGAGTTTTCAAATAAAAAAATCTTGCGTTTGTTCATTATGAGTATACCGCTACTGACTTGGTTTATCATTTGGCGAGTAGCGGCGCGGAAACAGAAGACGGGCACGTAGGGACAGGGTTGCCGCTTTGTGCCTCTTTATCATAATCGCTTTAAATTGCACCGCCATCTGCACTGACTTTGTCCACATAAGACGCAGTGGTTAAAGTGAGGCTTTTGTCATGCAGAGAGTGGACAACAATGTGAAATAAGTTATAAAACAGGGATTAAATAGTTTATATTTTTTTTATTCATCATGTCGCAAATAATTTTTTGATGTTGACCCGACACGATAGGTGTTTAATAAAAATTAGACAATGACTTATCACTAAATAGATTGTGTTATTGTTGTGGGATGAGAACATAATGACGGTCGACTTTAAAAGTGTCTTGAATCACGTGATAATGGTCGAATCTAATTCTTCATCCTTTCCTTCCGGTTGAGTGAGTGTCTTTTTTAGAACTTTGCTGATGACATCGTTTAGTGATTCACACGCTCCTACTTCTAGTAATTGCAGACACCGCTGTAAGTAAACAAAAAATAATTGTATAACAACTTTATTTATAACTTATTGTATAGTTGTAGTCTATACAATTCAATTCTTAACACATTATCGCAAGGTATTAATTAAATTAATATCCACTAGGTCAATCAATGGTGGAAGCTGGTATTTTTACTGTTTTTGTAGTGTATTTGTGCCATCAGTCAGAAAAAGTATTAATACTCGCAATATATTGTTTAATATTTCGCTTTAACTTATCTTATATTTAAAATAGATTTAAGTTATTTTCACAAAAAAGCACCTTCGGTTACAGGGGCCATAAGGTCATAAAATATAGTTATTTTTGGAAAATAAAATAATTTTTTTTAATGAGTTGGCTTGGGCCCCCTTTTCAATTAATATGGATATTTTTCACTACCGTTACAGTTGATATGCAGAGAGTAAACGTACGTAAAAACATCTTTGTTTTTATAATATTTATGGTGACTTTATGTAGTGGAATGCTTTTTGATGCATTAAGTGGTTAGTACATTGTAAGCGGGTCACCTAGTGCTACGTTTCATGTCAGTATTGTGTTTGCGACAACAGTTTTTAATTAAAAGCAATATTTTTTGACAGAAACTGGGGTAATTAATGCTAAAATATGTTTGTCGATGTTGATCTTTACCTGGTGGACCTCTTCTCCGTGTCGTAACCTTAAGACGGTGACTAGGGCGATTTCGGAATTGGCTTTCACGTATCCATTCTTTTCCTTGGTGCCGTTCACTAATGTCGGTAATAAGAGTTTTAATAATTCCGGTGCCATATTCTCGGGGGGCACACATCTCCCGAGCATTGTACAAACCCTAGCTAAAAGTTGCTTCACGTCATTGTCTGCATGATTCATTGTCTGGAAAAAAAATAAGGTATATTTAATTTCAACTAAAAATCAACTCATAAACAGATGATGAATTTTGTCTTCCAATGTCTTTTCTAAGCGATTAGCTAGCCAATTAATCCTAAAGAATATTTAAGTGGTGATTAGTCACAGGGATGTTAATTAAGCATTAGTCAAATTTCAAGGTAGATTGACTAAAATTAATTAACCAAGGCTGGATTCGAGCCCAATTCTGTTAACTGGGACTCTTTGTCCATGCAGCTGCAGCTCGGTGGTCAATGGCTGGGGGGCCCCACGTGGGCATCAATATCAATGCCAGTGGTGTGCCTACAACTCCAAATGGTGGAAAATGCCACAACCAGCAAGTCACATCTGCTAATCTCCGCGTGGCGTCCATCGGAGCAATGCAACAATAGTTGTAGCTGTCAGCAGGGGGCGAATATCCGGCGCCTCAAAGTTGATCCACTCGCTAAGAAAACCAGGGTTGAGCCGAGACCCTTAGAGCCCTTGTGACCCCAGGCCTCGGGAGCGCAGAGTTCACTCTGTAACTACAATGTCCGTACCATGTGCACTCCTGGGAAAGACCAATACGCCACTCGAAGGGACCGCGTGATAATGGGGGGTTATAAAGCGGGTGTAGGAGGTGATCCAGCACCCGGCCCCGCAGTGAAGGGACAACATGGTCTGCGAATCGACAATGGTGAGGAAGGTTGATAGAATTCGCCGCTATGAATGAGCTCACCATTGGCGGCACCATCATCGCACATAAGTACATCCATAAATATACATGAGACATCCATAAATATTATAATACCATAAATTGACCACCTTCAAGACAGGCTTCTCGAAGTTCGCACATACAGAGGTGCCGACATTTACAACGACACAAACTACTTGTTGGAAAAATCCGCTTGAAAAACTGAGTCGCATAGTGAAACCACCAGCGCGGTAAAAGATCAATGTCGTGAGGGTTCAAGAATCACAAAACCAAGCTGAAATTCGAGGAAAAGGAAGGGAATGGATCGCCTACACCCGGGTCCGAGTGCATTGAGAATTTGTGTGATATCAAACGTGCAATAAGCATCGTCCACTGAAGAGAGAGCCAGACTAAAAGCACTGAGGGACAGTGAAGTTGGACCCAGAAAAATTCGAAGATCGTTGCGCTGATTACCGAAATCAGGACAAGGTTGTCAAGAAATCCGTGCGATTTGACGAGCGCCGATTCCTGGATCAGCAAATTGTGACAGCTGAGGTGGCGGCTCGCAGATATGACACTAGAAAATTGTTTAAAAGTACGCGGCAGATCTGCGGCTCCTAACTCCCGGGCTCATTCGCAGATGATGCGTCAAAAAATTATGGAAGGATCATATTTTCTGCTTGGTGCTAAACCACCCCCCCTGAACCCCTTTGACTTGGCTGAAGAGGGCATACTTATTGGACCTCCTCCGAGTGACTGGCATCTCAGACCGTGTGCCCTCACACTTTGGCAGCGTCAAGAGCGCCGGGTGAAGACGGTTGATACATTCTGAATCTAAAGAGTGGTCTTAACACCATCCTACAGTGTCTCTATCCCCACCAAGGTCCCACATGAGATGGTGAGGCTTGGTCCAAAGGACTGGGTGGACAGTGAGGTGGTGGCACTCCACAAAAAGGGCGATCTCCTCAGCTGTAACAACTTCTTCTTCCATATTCACTCCTTATGTGGAGCATGGCCACCACGCAACGTCTGCATGATTCCCTGTCACCCACCAGTCTCTGCTTCCTCCCATGACATGCCAGAGTCCTTCAGCTCCGCCGAGTACATCCTATGGATAGTACTCGATAGTCTTCCAGGATGCCGGAATCCTACTGGTCGGAAGAAGACGCAAGCAGGATTGAGACTCTCCGGAGGCATCTGCAGCACGTGACCCAACCAGTATTCCAACATCTCTCCATGACCGCCGGATGTGACAAAGCATTGCCCGGTTTGTTCCCTAATCTCAGAGTCCACTTCACCCTCAGTATCCGACACAAGCATCTATTCTTACAGCTCCAGTGTACCGTATTCCTGAGACTTTGTCAGTTGCCATGATTTGCTACCGTAAAGCAGCACAGGTAGAAAGAATACAATGGTTTTAATCGTGTACATCTGCCGTGTCCCAGATGGTCTGCATCGAGTTAACCGGTTATTCCTAATCGGATAGCGAGCAGGGACTCTGGCATGTCATAGGAGGAAGCAATGCGCAATAAGCGGGTGACAGAATCACAGAGGCGCCGCGTGGTAGCCATATGCTCCACATAGGATGCGGATATGGTTGAAGAAGAATCCAGCTTGCAGATAACGTTAAAAGTACCCCAAATTTGAATATTTATAAAAAAATATTTTTAGATATCGTCACTTCCACGGCAAAACAAAACCACTTTTCAGAAAAAAATGTGAAATTGAGTTTTGAATGCCATTTATGGAAAATAATATTCATCACCTGGCAAAAACATGTAAAATGGGAGACCAATAGGAAGGTTCTAATTTGAATATTTCAAAACACTTTTTAGTTTTTCTCTTTTCCATTATGTTATATCCATAAATTCTAGCATGTGATGGTAATATTATAAAGTATTGATTGAATTGAGTCAATTTACTTGGTAGAACTCCATTATAAAGGGATAAATAACAAAGTATTTAGTTCTACAAATTTTTTATCAGGTAGTTGATAGTATTTCGGCTTTACGCAATCGTCAGAACTACTGACGATGGCGTAAAGCCGAATTTGTAAAAATTTGAAAAAATTTGTAGAACTAAATACTTTGTTATTTATCCTATTATAATATAAAGTAATGACTTCTATGGAAACTGGCAATAAAAATATAACATCTTGCTCCCTTTAAGCTAAGTGATGTTTTTTGCTTGTATGCAAATATTCTGATAAGTGGTTTTGCCGTGGAAGCGACGATTTAGATTTTTGTCACCCAATAGATAAATAATAGATAGATAAGTCAATGGATAAAAATATAGCTGTAAATGTGAGAAAGAAAAAACACTGCCTATATTTTGTTCATGCATTACTAAGATTGTCTAGAAAGAATTATAAATATCATCTCAAGGATGTTTAAAAATGCATTTGGTAAAAAACTTACTCTGACAAACGGCACTATGATGTTCTGCGGTATCGGCAGCCTATTGGTTTGAAGATACCTCATTAAATAACCAATTCCTCTAAGTCCATTGCATACGATGGGTACTTTATCACTCGTGAGATATCCTAATAGAACTTTGCAAATCTTTTCTTCGTTGGGGGCGACGAACACCGTGTTGGGGTGCTCTTTGAGGGCGACGAACAGAGCGCAGGATCGACCGTGGCGGAGAGCCCAATCCGAAGCGTCCTCGCTGAGGATTTGTGTGAGGAGAGTGGTGTCTCTAGATGCGGGCGGCAGACAATGCAAAAGGGCCCCTAGACAACCTCCGACGGCCGCCCGAGGTGGATCTTCAGGATTACCCAAAAGCGCTGTCGTTGTGAGCGTGCTTAACACGCTCAACGCTAAGCCCTCTGACATTTTTTCACCTCCTCCGGTGATGATACTTCTGAGAGCTTGCAACATTGTTTCCATTACGGCTTTGTTGTCTGAGTTTTTGATACCGTTGTGCATTTCAACAAACAGCGGGTCGGCTCTGGTGTGGATGACTACTAATTGACTGAGAGCGTATCCGGCTTTGATGCGGACTTGCCTCTTTGGATCGTTTAGCGCTTTTAGGAAGGTTGTCTGAAGTTGGGGAAGGAACTGTTTAAGCATCACGCCGACCTGAAAGAAATTAAAGTGATCGATTGTAATAAGATGCAATTGAGCTAAGTACATATTTTTATTCGCTGCATATAAATTCTATTCAATGTCAAATATAGATTAGGTCAAAAATGTGCCATCGCCTGCATTGTAGAACTGGCTTAGACTGTTCCAAACTATATCTTTTAAACCAATATGCTTTTGAAAGCGCCCGTATTCTTAAGTTTCCAGTTGAAAATTTTGCCACAATTCTTTATTTCAAAATACGAACGAGGTAACTCTCATTCACTATTGCTATTATTTGTTTGCAAACAAGGTGTGCCTAGTTTCAATAATGCACATATTTAATTTAAAGCAATTATTAACAAAGAACTAATGTAATTTTGGACAATTTAGAATTAGAATAGAATCTTTAAATGTTGAATATGAACAAAATGTGCTTACCTTGGCAAGAAGTAGAGCCAATGTCTCTAAAACTGCAGCTTTGACATTGGCATTAAACCTGTCTCCCAGGATTCGAATGAGCGGTCCGGTGATGTGAACAACTGACGGCTGCAAAGCGGAAGCCGAAGTGAGTCGAATGACTTCTCCCAACATGAGAGCGGCCGCTTCTTTCTCTTCAGGAAGACCGTTGAGTATCGATTCTCGGAACAGTGGAAGAATTGGCGTGATTCCCTGAAATGAATGATTTTCACTTTATATGCAAAACTGTATTGACATGCTTTAAACCTCGCAAGACAAAAAGTAAGATAAAGTTGGCAAACGTGAATTATTTGAAATATTTCTCAGATTTCAATTTACCTTCGGGAGGCAGAAACCTGGCAACAATTCAGCTCCTTTCAGATCACTAACAGCAAACCTCACAGCTTGTCTCACATCAGATACGTGCTGGATCTGCTGCTCGGCATCCATACTCTTGGTCACAGCTTGCAGAGCCTCCCATGCCATCAAAAGCGCCTCGTTATCAGTATCAGCGAACAGATGTATGAGACCGCGAAGCAGTTGCGGTACGTAATGAGAATAGTCAGCGCGAGAGTGAGAGCAGAAAGCGGCGAGCAGAGTGGCCGCAGCACGTCTCTGCGGAGCCGACGGGGACCTCGATCCTTCCAAGAGAGAGTCCATAACTGCTCTGACTCCAGCTTCGTCGTTCACGGATAAAATGACACCCCGGCAATATTCCAATTCGCGAGCTTCGGCTGGAGTCCCTTGCGCATCACACAGAGCGTTGAGAAGTGCCGGTAAAATTCTATGTAAATATTTGGTTAGCGCGTCTCCAGCTACGGAGGCCAAAATAGATAGGGCTTTCGTGTTGACCGGCGGAGCGGAGAGTTGCGGCACAAGATAAGGTAACACAACTCTGGACTTGATGGCCATGACTTGTCTCAATCCGTCCAGAGTCGCTTCGGCTACATCCGGATCCGGGTCATTGAGTCCTTCCAACATAGCGGGTAATATATCATCGAGCGCTCGCACTCCGACTGTGGCATGGAGACTGTCGAATGTCTTAGCGGCCGCGAATCTTACCTCCGGCAACGGATCGCAGAGGGCTCTCCTGACTGTCGGAACGAGGCTGTTTACGAAAGTCAGAACCATCTCCTTGGAGGTGGACGCCATGATTTCACTCAGACCAATGCACACACCCTGTCTCTGATCTGCCCTGTCGGATTGCAATCCTCTCTCTAAGATTGGAATGATTTCTGGCAGTACGCGCTCGCCTAATTTTCTGACTAGATCGCCCAAGGTTCTTGCAGCCACTTGCCTTTTGTCAAAGCTCGTAGAAGCGAGACAACCCAGCAGAAGACCAAACAGAGTAGGCAATATCTCTCGCAGAGTTCGCGGAGTGTTAGTGACGACGACTTTCCAAACGTGGAGAGCGGCTTGTCTGACCATCAAAGCGACGTCGCTGCGACCCATGTACAAGCCGGCGAGTACTCTGTTTCTTCTCTCTTGTCCAAGAGCCGTCATGATAGCGGAATGAGATTGTTCGGTACCGAAGTTATCATCTTCGGATGCCGTTTCGGTACTCATCTTTCCTGAAACTCCGGAGATTCGATAGAGGAGATCTCCGAGCAGTTGAACGGAGCTGTATCGTATTCTCCAATCGTCGTCGAACAGACCCTTCTCCAACTCGGGAAGTAACAACATGATGGCTGAATCGGCGTAAAGGTTCACGATTCTCTGACCGGCCTTCAGAGCGGTGTCTCTCACATATTCATTTTCATCAGCTAAAGCTTTTAGGATAGGATTGATAATCTGGCCAATGTAAGGAGTGAATTCGCTTGTGAAAGCACCAGGCATGTAGATGAACATCATGATGTATCCGTCCTTAACGTGCGGCGCAATATCAGTTCTCTCAGATGTTGCAATAATATCTGTAACAGAATAATAGAAGGGATAATAATATATAAATTACATTCAGACAGTTTATAAACTTTAATTCCAGTTAATATTTACATAGCAAGCTTAAAAATAACAAGTGTTATGTGTAAAGGCTGTGTATTATTTTTATAAAGAATATATTGTGGTATATATTGGTAAGAATTTGAGAACAGAACTTATTGAATATGATAGTACCTGGCATCAACTTGTGCAGTTTCTCTACACCCAATCCCGCTACGACTTCAGAGAGTCCTTGAGCGGCACCCGATCTGTCTACGCTGCTGCTTTCTGAAGTGAGAGTCTGCATAAGCCATGGCAGGAGATCTTCGAAACTGGCTTCGCCCATTCCTCTCACCATCGCACCGAGGGCTCGAGATGAAACACTTCTGACCTGTAGAAAATTTGTTGGGAAATTTTTATAGTTATGGCTGTCAGTTATGTTTGGTTTCCATACTTAGTTAGTGATTTCAATAATATTAATGTTTAATTTGTAGTGGCATGTTCAGTTATTTATTGACTGAATAATTTGTAAAGTGATGATAATTTGGTGTATAAATATCCAAATTTTGTATTGATTTTTTATCAGTAGAAGATGCTTAATTTCTAAACGTAACTAGTGCTGATAAATAAAAAGTGATGTATATAGAATAGAAAATTTTTCATTAAATTCAATATCTAAATAAACTCTTTAAAAGTTTAATCTAGATTAATCTCGAAACGCAAATAATAATATTTGTGTCAATTAACCTCTGGTACAGGATCCAGCAGCGATTGTTTGAGACCAGGAATAATGTTTGGCAGATACGGCATGAGGTCCTTCTGATCTGTCAGCGAGTACATGTTACCGATGATCTGCGCGGCCATCTTCCTCGTTTCCGTGGAGCGATCCATGAAAGCTCGCTGAACAACGGGCATTATTAAAGCTAGGGACGGAGCGTCGATGAAATGAACGAACTGCGTGTCCAACAACGTTTGCAGACAGGCCGATGTTTTATTCGATGGATCTTGTAAGGCTTCCAAGAGCGGTGGCACAATGGCTGCAATGTGAAATAAATTTTGTTAAGACAAGTTGATCTGATATAGAGCAAGCAGATAATATGAAAAATGTCATTACAAACACACCATGATAATAAATTAATTAATAAAAGCAGCTTTGCAGAATTAAAAATTGGCTTAAACTGAAATGAATGTAAGGTTAAATACAATTTGTAAATGAATATGGCTTATCTCACCTTGAATTTCAGGGTTACGAATGACGGATCCGATAACCTTCAAAGCCTCGGCTCCGGCCTCTTGCACTTTGATATGTGAATCGCTGAGAACTTCAATCAGCTTGGGAACGATGCTCGGCAGACACGAGGACAGCTGTTTGGGAGCGCAGTAAGCCATTGCACCAAGAAGCTCGACGGATCCTTTGCAACACAAAAACATAATCAATTTAATATTAATTTAGCTGAATAAAAACAATTCTAAAACATTTATAATTCCAGAAATACCGTCGCCTTGGGTAAACAAGGTTCTATCTGAACAAATATAAATCTGTTCAGGAGAAGCAATTTAAGATATAAGAAAATGTGACTTTGCGTAGAAACGATAATTTAGATTAAAAGTAATTTATTTCGAAGTATCATTCTAATATGTAAGGCCACTCGGTTCCCGCTCGCGTTTTACTAAGGTAACCTATGGTTATCGCAGGCCGACTGTACAGCTCCCCCCGACTTCCAGGATGGATACCACCCCAGTGCCATCACCTCAGGCTTAGGCCAAAAGTGTCGGGCCCAAAACATCCCCTTGGGCCACTTTCACCCATGAAGACGGCAAACAAATTCATTGCCCTCAATCCCAAGGTGAAGCTCCCCGCAGTGTCCTAGGCACCAACAGTAGTTGGCTCCGTGATGCTAAAGAAAACCTGCATCCCTCCTATGATCCTGTACATAGATAGTCAGGAAAGCCACGCTACAAGTCATAAAACGGCTCCATCCTGGGAGAGAACTGCGCAACGGTCAAGTGGTATTTCACACTTTTATGCGGCAGGAAGACAGAACCAACAAAGCTGTCTGCAGACTTCCATTCAGGAAATCGCATTCGCCATCAACGAACACGGCTTCAATACCGCATCGGTGTCCCTCCTCAAGGGAAGATCCGTAGCACCGTGCAACCCGATTTACCCGGTTGTCATACCTGCAGACACGGGACATGGCGTCTATGTCCAACAAGATCGAATTTCTTTGCCATTGCTAAGTAACTCTGGAGAAATTCAAAGTGCGGGTTAGCGTCGGTGGCACTCAGTGCTACCGGTGCCAGCTTTTCAGGCACTCGACCGAGCCTGAAACTGTAACCGCGACGCGAGATGCGTCAAATCAAAATAGAGAGCATCAGAATGCCTCACGAGATCCGCGCAAATCCCACTATGTCTCTCAGCGACAGGCTCCTCAGGGCCGAGTTGCTGCTTGACAAATGCGCCTTAGCTTCACTGTAAATAGGTGCAGTCCTTTTTGACAACGGGCGACCGCTCAAGATAACGTGGAACGCTAAAAGCGTTTCAGGCCACAGGTGAGCCAAACTCCATGATCTCCTTAGAATACTAAACGGACTTCATTCGGACCACCTCCCTGTCTACTTCGAGATAGGAGGCGCGTACAAAAAAGATCGAGTTATCAAAAAGATCACCTCAGTTCGACTAAGCGAAAGCGAAATGGCACCTCTTTAAAAGGTACATTACGCAGAATATCCACCTCACACCTAAAACTCTGCAAATCTCTCTTGCACTCTTGCTTATTAGGTTTATAAATTTAGGATTTTAGCTATTTGTAGATAAAATATTTATGTATTAAAATTAAAATAAAGTTGTTCGATTCAATGTTTTCATCATTAAATTAATAAAATTACAAAACTCTGATGACAATATTATTCCGAACTCAATGAAAGTGATAGCGATATATAAAATTCTATACGCAAGAGTGACGCACCATATATTGTTAAGTTAGAACAATTCAAGAAATGGCATTAGTTAGAGGTAGAGAGAGGACCGGATGTTTTTATGCAACGGCATGTGGCGGAGTTACTATCTCCACTTGTATATGAGCAAGTAGGATACAAGAGCGTACGCCCACAAGGCCTTGTATCTCACTCGCACACTTCACTTTACATGGGATTGAGCGAGAAAGAGAGCAATATCACGGCGCTTGGTTGTGTTTGTTATTTGAGTCAAGTTAACATTTGAAACGGACCGTATAAGGCAGAAGCGAGACACGTCTGTAGTTTATATGACATGCTTTTTTCATGTCATCCATAGCTCGATTATATTACATGAAAATATGTTGATTGCAAGCACTCGACACAAAATAAAGTGTAAAACGATAACAATATGATATTTAAAAACAGAATAACCCTTTTGAAGCGATCAATTAGCTTTAAAATGCTCAATTACATGACCAAGTCCAAGTGACACAGCCTATGTCGACCACGGCAGGTAACGTGATTTTTTTAGCACGGGTTGGAAAAGGTTATTAAGCGTAATAAACTACATAAAGAATGGAACAAGGTAAACCGCGAAGATCACTTCGTCAAACGTGAGATCAACTCTCTTACTGCTAGAATCGAAGCCAAAATAAAAAGTCACAAAAGTGGCCTGTGGGAGGACACTCTCAATAGCTGCTGTATTTACACCGATGACCCGAGAAACTCGCTCTAGCCTGTCGCGAGACGCATAAAAACGTCCTCGAGCACAATCAAGCCGCTAAGGCCGACCCGGCCAGCGACAAGTTTGTATACTCTGATCTCGCCGATGCATTCGTCAAAAATACTGAAATTCAGTCGAACACGGACTCAGCTACGAAAGCGCTCGGCCAAAAATCAATAGATTCACTGGCTAAGACATCATCCGGGATGATTAAAATTGTCGAACCGGTTGTGATCGAGAAACTCATCAAGTCACTAAAAAATGTCAAGTTAAAAAAAGCGCCCGGAAGGGATAAACATAAACAACGCTATTCTGAAGCGTCTTCCCTCAAAAGGGAATCATCATATAATAATATCAATATAATATACACCGCATATCTTCTACGTAGCTATTTTCCAACGACATGGAAAACGGCTCACGTCGTCGCGATTCTGAAACCCTGAAAGACCACTCATCTGTCAATTACAGACCTATTAGTTTGCTCGATTGCTTGAGCAAATTTCTCGAGAAAGTGATCCTCGAACGCTTTCTTCCCGCTCATAACCGTATCCTCCCAGAATTCCAATACGGGTTCAGGAGGGGTCTCTCCACTACTCTTCAGCAAGCCCGCATCACGGGTTAGAACACCGGAATGGTACTGCTCGATTATCGCTTGCTCTATACGCAGACGACACGGTGATCACTTCCACCCACAAGGACCGAGACGTAGTGCTATGTCGCCTTGAAGCTGCCACGGCCCAGCTAACTGACTTCTTCAGTCGCTGGAGACTTAAAGACAACGGCGCGAAAACATAGGCGATCCTCTTCATACGCAAGAATACCAACAAATTTTGCAAAGTGAAAATCACCATTTGTGGTATTCCCTGCTCTTTCAGCCAAGAGGTCAAATACCTCGGGGTATACTTAGACCGCTCCCTCATCTGGTCTGCTCACATTGCGGAAGCTAGACATAAAACCCAAGTTGCAATCGGTGCATTGTACCCGATTTTCAACGCTAGAAGCTTACCTCAGCGCAGAAAATAAAAAGGCACTTTACAATAAAGACGTACATCATCAAACCGACCATGCTATACGCTGCCTCCCTCATATGATCCGTAAACATCACGGACAGCAATCTCCTTCTCCTACAGAGGGTCGGAAATAAATACCTGTGAATCTCTCAGGCTTGAAGAAACATTCCAACACGCGTTACTTCCTTTTATGGTACAAAGGCCCTGGACACACAAGAGACCCTAAGTAAGGATAATAAAAGTAGGAAAACAGTTATCTATAAAATTATGATTTACTGTAAATATACCTATTTCTCTTAACCCCTTCCGGCATCAATTTGTCATACAAATTAAATGCTTGGCGGAGCATTTTTTCGAAATGTTTTCTTTCCCTATAAAGTAACAATACAGCCAAAGCTTAAAAATAATTGGCTTGGATTATAGAAGCTAAATGCATAAAGAATGTGTCAAAACACTAAACAATGGAAATGCCATATGCAGTCACAATCATCTTAATAAATTTATCCCAAACAAATCACTTGCCCATGGCGACACCATTGACGAAATAGAGCTCTGCACCGGGTAATTTATTGATGCTTGACAAGAGTTTACATATTATTTAAGTTCAAAAACAATTATCACTCACGTTATTATGGACATAAACTATTTAATATTTTGACAGTTTACCATATTTACGGAAACATCGCCTGCACAGTCAACACATTACAATGGATGATATTCAATTTATGCACGTCTTTTCCGAATGATGTTTAGGTTCAAACTGTGCAGTCACCATAGACCGGCGCGAAATTTCAAACAGATTTGAGACTATAGTGGCGAAAATGATAAATCGTATGGGATCAAAAAATCGATGTTTGTATTATTTAAACCAAACAGTTTTGAAAATTTTATAGATGCAAATAAGGCAATATTTTGAAATAAAAATCAGTCCTATGAGCAAATAATTTCATGCATTACGACGTTTGAGAGTTTGTGTCGCATACTTTGTGACCCTCGTATGGTGGGCATCCTGCCGTCGCAGGGTCTGAGATGGTAGCGTGTCCCGGGTTAATAAAGTTGAATAATAATTATGTCCTGTTTATCGGCTGGCATCAATTTCATCATAAACTTAATGGATATTTATTAAATGTTGACTAGGGAGGCTGCTTGATGGAATTTCAATATCAAATTTGAATTGTTAAAATTTTATAAATTTCCATGTATTTCCACTAACACGGGTTTCACCTTTCAGCATCTTCAGGAATTCGTCTACTCGAATGCTTAAAGATGCGGAAAGGCGAAACCCGGATTGTTAATGACGTAATACATGAAAATGTACTAAATTTGAACAATTCAATTTTTTTGTAATTTAATTTAATCGACTGAGGGTGCTTGATGGAATTTTAACATAAAATTTGAATTGTTGAAATTTTGTACATTTCCATGTATTTCGTCACTAACGATCCGGTTCAAATTAAATTTTTTTGTTTTAAGTCATCTTATAAAACGCTTTGTGAATTTTTCATCTTGCTGTAACGTGGAAAAAACTTTTTTGAATTTTATTAACAATCTGTATGGATTGGACTAACGTACACGAAGCCATCTGTTTCATTCACAGGGAAATACACTTATTTATGCATTCACATACGTGAATGAAAGAGATGACCGCTTTTTAGACTGCGATTTCCAATAAGCGGTATTTCTAATTATGTATTTCGATTAGAGGTCTGCCGGGGCCGAAATTTTCAAGAGCTACCGGTCCGAGTCCGACATCTTCAGGTCCGGCCCGAGTGTCAATACCACACTTGTTACCTGAACCCGACCCGAAGCCCAGATTTATTTTCATCAGCCTGATTTTTTTAATACAGAAATTCATTTAAACTTTTAAAACAATATATATGTTATTATTTCCATATTTCCAACGATAATCATAACACATGGGAAAAAAATATTTAAGTAATGAATAGTATTGACTTACGGCTGACTCATACATACAAGTCCGAAATATTTTTCTGAATAAGAAATTTCTTACCCGGACCTGGCCGGAGCCCGAATCTGAATTGTCTTTACCAGCCCGAACACAGTCCACGGGCTGGGCCGGGTAAAGACCCACAGGCCAAACCCGAACCCGTGCAGACCTCTAATTCAGATAGAACCTTGATACACCGTTACATTTATACATTTCTCTAATTTGAATTTTGATGAATTTACGAACAATTGTAATGTTTTTTTAACCTTTGCTAGAGTAAATGAATTAGTCTTAGACTTTCTATAGGGAATGATTTTTTTTTACATCTAAATTGTATTATTTTTTTTCATAACTATTATGAGTCATGATAGCAAAAAGGATTAAAAAATATTGAAAAAAAAAACTTATTACTTAACGACTTTATCGTAAAAAACACACGAAAAATTTATTTAAAAACTATTGTTTTCACAGCACCTTTTTTAAATACAGTCTACTCTTTTTTTACACTGTGGGTAAGTTACACTAAAAACCGTGTAAAAAACGGTTTTGGTTCATTTTGAAGGCGTCAATTTTACACTGTACACAAACGTCGTACGGACTTATCGTAGATGATTATGGCATTTTTCGATAAACAAACAAAATTATGCTGGCCCTTTTTATGGCATTGAATCTAAAATAAATATTTATTTCATTACTATTTAAAAAGAAAAATACTCAATAAAAATAATAAATAATATTATTACAGGTGATAAAATGTTTTTTTTTAATTAAGCAAGAAAATGTGTAAAATAAACATTTGTTAAGCCTAAAAAAATATGTTTGAATGTTTTAATTTATTGAGATAGGGTATTGTTTGAAAATTAAGGTAGGCACTTTCAGAATCTACAAGGGTAAGGGTCTCTTCCCTGGATCTCGAAATATAGAGAATCTTAAAACTAAATTTATCTGATGGTAGACAGTAATAAATATTATGTATTACATAATATAACAACAATTTTATGTTGCTTGTGCTGCATATTATTTAGTTGCTCGGTGTTTATAAACTTTGTAATGTAAAGATGTGGAAATAAGAGGATAAAATAAAATGTTCTATAACTGAATACTTCGATATTATAATGGAGTTGTTCCACCAAGTAAATGCCAATTCAATCAATAATTATATGGAACCAATCAATATAAGTAAAGCGCCAAAAGATCGTCAGATGTCTGTAACTGTACGTCTTTGGATTTCGGTCACTTAGCTTTGTTATTATATAAAAAAAAAACAAATTTCATAAAAAACACTCATTGATCATTCAATGCAATTCTTGGAGATATAACCGCATTCTCATTCTCATACGTGAGAAAAGTACGATATTACGGGCGCTACAAAATCCCTATTGTTACGCAAATTACAAGTCGCAAAACACAATATAATAACTCGGATCACCATATAAAACCTTCAAAATCATAAAAACTTTGACAAAACCGCAAGAAAAGTAAGGTATTGCGTTTGCTCGAAATTCCATAGTTTACAATATATGAAACTGTTTGATCTTGTTCGTGTGACATCATAGCAGTATCACGTGACTTACGAAAAAGTTAAATATCGTCAAATATGAAGTCATAAACTGTTTTTAAATATTTTGTAAAGGTCGAAAAGGTACTTGCAAATAGCCATAGATGGAATTGCAAAACATTTTCAAGCCTATAAACACAGAAATGAACATGGGCGATCATTGGCGTCCACACTCCTCCACGGAAATTTCGCGCGGACGATCTATATCGTCCATACTCTCTTAAAGGTTAAATGCAGATAGAACCATATTTTGAATGCGAATCAAACTGAATTTAAAAGTGACTTTGTGGAAAAACGGCAGATGGAATCATGTTTACCTGAGACAATGACAGTTAAGATATCTACAAAGAATTTTTTGTAGAAAACCATTTGTAAAATATGATTGATTTTAAATTGGATAATATAATAGAAGTACAGTTCTACCGCCTTTAGAAAACCGATGGGATGAATTCGGGGCGAAAGGATAGTCATCGAGACATGTTGTAGGAGACATTGTTCAATTAATGGTGATGTTCCAGTGAGCTGTGCCAAATAGAAATGCGACGTTAGACATGAGCGGACACTAATGCCCCCACCTCTCATAAGTCTTTCATCTCATCGGCTTGAGGACGGTTGGGGTATAGTACCCGGTGTTACAGATAAATAAACCAAGACAAATTATGATACCTGTTTTAGTTCTCCAACTGTCGTCTTCCAAAGCAGCGAGAAGTGAAGGTAAAACAAGTTTGACACCGTGGGCGGAGAGTTTGCTCATGACAACCTTGGCGGTGTCGTCGGTAGCAGTTCTCACATACTGCGACGAGTCTCCGAAGCAGAGGAGCAGATGAGGCAGCACGTGCACAATGTAAGGCTCAAACAGTCTGCCCAGTTTTGTGCACAGCATTTCGAAGGCAAACAAGGCACCTATAAAATTATACAAAAAATATTTGAGATTCATATTAGAATGTTCCCTTTGTAGACAATAGTAACACGTGAGGATGTTAGCATATATATCATATCTTCAATACATTCAGAAACATTAATAACGATTATAATAATTTTTGTATTTTAGATATGTTGGACATATCGGCATTTGACTGTTACTATTGAATTTGTTGGTTTCTGTCTGTGATTTCGGTGACATTCGGAACACGCACACTTTTCACAATAATTAGCCACTGACACCATTTGTTATTTTTATGCACTTTCTGAATGATGTCATTATATCCACACAAAATCATCCAAGCTTTAAACATTAAATAATCAATTAAATTTGGATTATTGAGATTTTGTACACTTCCATGTATTTTGTCACTAACGACCCGGGTTTCGCCTTTCGGCATCTTCAGGCATTCGAGCACACGAATGGACTCGAACTGAGAGACAGTAAACAGTGTCTAACGCTTATATAGAAGATACAAATGCGACAAATATCATTTACGAGGCCAATACATTATACGCCTGAGAGCCAACTCGGTTTTGACGGATGTAATTCGACGAATGGGTAAATATATACAATCATTCCACATTTAGTGAAATCTGTTAGGTGTTTCAACGTATCGGATATAATAGCGGAGAATTAGGAAGGTTCAGCTGCTCATTCAAGATTGGTAAGGAGTATAACTGGCCTCTATTAATTTCTAAAATTTCCTGATAAAATAATTTATGATCCCCCATGTTTTTATGCAACAGTTTAACCCCATCATCCGCATTAACGTATGGTTCTCCATTAGCAAGTGATTTGCGAATGTCGAAGTTTCTTTTTTTAATCTAAAGGCAGCTAAATGTTCTGATACCCTTATATCTAATGTACGTGTGGTTTTACCCACATAGAAAAAATGTTGGCAATCATTGCATTGTAATTTATAAATACCAGATTTGTTCTTAAAGTTTACTCTATCTTTATTGTTAATAAGTAATTTGCCTAGAGAGTTTTTGCAATAGAACGCCGGTCTAACACTATCAGCGAGTTGTTTTTAATTTTAAAGCTTGTGCAACCTAAATAACTTATTCTATGCCAGATTCTAGGGCGATCTATGTCTTTAGACAAGTTCCCGAAATATAGCATCTTTTCTGCTAATTTACGTTGTTTTTTTGATACAAGACTATCTATAAGAGACGCCTCATAGCCATTATTAATGGCAATTTGTTTAATAATGTTTAGTTCGTTTTCAAAATTAAATTTATTTAGAGGTATAGTGACTAATCTGTGAACCTGAGAATGGAAAGCAGCCAATTTATATGAGAAAGGATGGTCTGACTTAAAATGGATCGTGGCTTCTGAAAACGTCTGTTTTCGGTAAATTTTAAATTCATGAATGGAGTTTTTAATATCAATATTGGGTCAAGGAAATTTATATTCTTGCCCCCTACTTCTAAAGTGAATTGAATTTTATCATCTAGTGAGTTAAGAAAATTATGAAGGTTAGAAACTTGTCTCTCAGTTCCATTGAATAGACAAAGGATGTCATCTACGTAACGGAACCAATAAACTATGTTTCTAACTTCTGTTTTATTGCTAAAAATAAGGTTTTCTAAATGGTTCATGTAAAATTCTGCTAATAGTGGTGACAAACAACTTCCCATTGCAAGGCCTTCGGTTTGTTCATAGAATCTATTATCAAATTGAAAATAGTTCTGGTCAACGCAAACGTCTAATATATTAAGTAATTCCGTAGTAATGACAGGATTAACTCTACGCGTATTAAGGGTATCTTTGATGATTTGTTTACATTTGTTACGGATGATGGGGTTAAACTGTTGCATAAAAACATGGGGGATCATAAATTATTTTATCAGGAAATTTTAGAAATTAATAGAGGCCAGTTATACTCCTTACCAATCTTGAATGAGCAGCTGAACCTTCCTAATTCTCCGCTATTATATCCGATACGTTGAAACACCTAACAGATTTCACTAAATGTGGAATGATTGTATATATTTACCCATTCGTCGAATTACATCCCGTCAAAACCCACAATACTATTATAATTGTAAAATCACTGGTATTTCTAAAAGAAGTTGAAAAGCGGCAATCGCCTTCGGCAATCGCCACTCTGGTAATATGGTGTTTACAAAATAAGGATTAGGACGATTTCCGAAATTTTAACTCAGGTATCGGTGTGGCTCTCAGACGTATAATGTATTGGCCTCGTAAATGATATTTGTCGCATTTGTATCTTCTATATAAGCGTTAGACACTGTTTACTGTCTCTCAGTTCGAGTCCATTCGTGTGCTCGAATGCCTGAAGATGCCGAAAGGCGAAACCCGGGTCGTTAGTGACAAAATACATGGAAGTGTACAAAATCTCAATAATCCAAATTTAATATTGAAATTCCATCAAGCACCCTCAGTCGATGTCTTAAATTTAAATAATCATATTACACATTGAGCCATAATTGTTTCTCAAGCTGATATTGGGTTTGAATTGTTTTACCTTCACGACATTTGAAATTCTTTTTGTCCTGAATGGCTTCTGTCAGTCTGGTCATTATATCTAACTGTTTCAATGCGAGGATTCCTAATCCTTTCACAACTCCAGCAAGACCATAAGCGGCGCCCTATTAAAACAGAAAGAGTCAAATCATTATTATTCCGATACAAACAAAAAGCAGCAATTAATCATTTTGCATGTATTCTAATATTCCTACTTTTAATCTAAAATAAAAGCCTCTTTCACACTGGAATATTTGGTATCTAGATGACCTGGGAAGAAGCAAGGAGACTGGCAGGGGGCAGAGAATCCTGGAGGTGTGGTGGTCACATTTTCCGAATAGGGAGTGAACATAGTTAAAAGAAATAATCATCAACCCAAATCAAATTGACAAAGTTGAGACATATGCATTGATTAATTTAAAAACTTCATATCTGGAGGTTATTGAATAACAAGATGGTGAATAGTTTTGGATTTGAAATTACCTTTCTTTCTCCATATTTTTCAGCCTTCAACAACTTCTGCATGAGTTTATTGACAATAACTGTAGATTCGTCGCGAAGTACCGGCGAAGTTATCAAATGAGGAAGACAATTGCTGACAGCTTCCTGGACCTGCTGCGAAGGTGTCGATAATGCCGCGACAAGTCTCAAAGTGATCGGTTTAATTCTGGGATCTTCAGGTGAAAGATGCCGGGCGAGCGATCCGACCAGAATGACGACGGCTTGTCGAACGACATCGAAGCTTCCTGTCTTGGGTGCCTTGTCCAGAAACTCTTCAAACACCGGTAGTTGGTCACTTACTGTATCCTGAAATTTAATGCCAGTTTATTTAAAATTAATAAAAGGTTCAACAAAAAACTAACACATTGTAAAGAAATATATTCCATTCGATAAACATGTCATACGTATTCTGGCTGGACAGCGTTGATAAACATACGAGTACATATTAGAAGGATAAGGATAGCATATTATATTTACCTTTCCATGTAATTCTACAACAGCCATTGCAGCATTAAACATTTCAGTCCGAACGTCTTGAGCCCTGTCACCGAGTCCATTAGAAACGAAGAACTGAACCACTAAGCCGACAGCTTCTCGCTCCAATAATGGCGCCAGCGAAGTTAGAGCCAAGCCCACTCCTCGTCTGCCTCCCCATTCGTCTATTGGTTTCTCCACAATGTGACCAAACTCGTCTAGTTTTGGAGGAATCATCTGTAATTGAAAACAATAAAAGATTACATACAGTGATAATATATAATCATTATTCTATAGTAGAGGCGCAGAGCGGAGCCTACACCCTTATAGGGCCAAATTTTTAATTTCAATCATTTTCATTCTTTCGCAAAATGGTGTACATACATTTTTAAGTATATCTGATGGATGTTTCTTGAATGCACAAGAAATTATAGATAAATGAATGCGACCTTCGGAACGGTTCCCCACCCCTACAAAAAAATATGCATTTGAAAGTCAAAACTGTGAGGTGGTAATAGCAATATGGCTGTGAAACGCTAGCACTTATTGGAAACCAGTTTGCCAACTTAGCAAAGTAAACAATAAACATACTCACATTCAATTTGTCATGATAAAGCTTCAATAGCGTGTGCAATGTAGCCGTGACCAGTGTGGGGTCTAACAGAAGCAAAGCGGCTAATGCGTTAGCGGCCGCTCTTTGAATAGGTTCCACAGGGTGGCCGACTTCTTCTGCTACACTTTCCACCAGGCACACGCCGGCTTCTAAGCTGCTGTTGGTCCACAATGATTCAGCCAAGGCTCTAGAATTATTTATAAATAATAAAATTAAGCAAACTGCGGAAACACAGTGGGCAATTGTTTTTGATATATTTGAGCAGAGCCTTGCAGTTGAAACATTACTGTATAGTGCAAATGATAAGCATGCATTCAGAGAAATAGATAAAAGACATCATTCTCAAATTTTTGCTTGATTTTAAATACATTAAATACTCATCAATGCGTAGAGTGAAAATGTATTTAAAAATAACCTGTTCCCTTCGTCGACATCATATTTGGCGATCCAAAGACGTTTAGTGAGAGAGAGCGCTTGCACTTTGTCATCTTTCAATGAAGGGAAGACATTCACTAGACACATCAGAGCCCTGAGGGATGCATCTCGAACAACCTGCAAAGAAAATTGAAATATATGTGTTTTGTGGAAAATAGTTTCAAACAATATCAATGATTTATAATCATTTAACTTGTTCTGCTATCAAGACACAGAAATATAAACCTTTTTTTTGAAATGTAGGGTGAAAAGTGATTAATAGAATTGAATCTCATGCAATTTTTTCCATAAGCTTTTCACAGTTCATGATATATCACAATTTGATAAAAAGATAAAGGTGTTGTGTACTTATCTTCCATATGGACATAACACCTTTCAAATGATCTACCACTACAGTAATAGATGAAGGATTATTTTATTTTTTTATTTGAAAATGGATGAAGGTGTGATGGGCTGTTAATGTAGTAAGTTTTTTAAAATAGATGACTTGAAGATATGTTAGGGGGCATTGTTTTCGTATAATAAATTCAAACCTCAGACTGATTTTGAAGTCCCCATAAGAGACAGTTGACATCTTCAGGCGAAGCTCTTCCGCAGCAGTCGTTACCTGACACGGCCGTAGCGACTTCCATCAGGGTTACGCTACTTTGAGATTGCACACGTCCCTTACTGCTGCCTGCAAATAATCAAATATAATTCCACAAAAATACAACAATCACATTATATTACTCACATTATATGAATATGCATATGGAACGCTACCAAATAAGCTTTAGTAGCTATCGACAAAGTGATAAAATTTTGTAGATTTGAATACTATGTTATTTTTAACATATTAAACCAAGTTTAGTTTTTATATTCTTTCCTTTCTTGCGGGTGAATATTGCAAGGGACAAGATTCTTTTTTATAATAATATATGTGTATATAAAGTATGCCTAACCCAGAAAAGCTGTGATTTGAATGAGTTTTCTTTAAGTTAACATCAAAATAAATATGCGCAACTCACTAATCACTTCTATAAGTAACTGGAATATCTGTCGGATCGGCAACAACTGCGGATGATAGAGATCGCTCTCAACAGTGGTGCTTCCTCTCAACTTGGCATGATGTGAAATTATCTGGAGTCCGTTGTGGACTATTTTTTCATCGCTCTTGATGTTCGAAGACATCAGACTCAGCCGAATAAAGTTGAAACAGTAGCAGAACGCTGGGGCGGAGAGGAACTTTTTGCTGAGTTTCATGTTTTCAAATTCCATGTCTTCTGCGGAGTGCTTTACGGCCACTTGCAAATGAAGCATTTCCATAGTCCTCGAGATCGCTTTCTTGAGGGCTTCTTCTTCCCAGTTTGGATCAAGATCACACTGCGGTTTGTATAGCCTATTAGTAAAAATACAGATATATAAATACTGAATACTGAGAAGATTGTACGTTTTGTTTACGGTAAAAAGAAAAGGACAATACATAAGATTGCAGCCGAGAGCAATGAGTTGATTATTTGGCAACTGTAACATATGTATGCGGCCCGAGTAAAAAGAGTATTGCTGATTTAGACGTCCGAGGAACAAGAAATCAAAACAATAGAAAAAATAACAATTACATTTACTTTAAGACATCGACTGAGGGTGCTTGATGGAATTTCAATATCAAATTTGAATTATTGAGATTTTGTACACTTCCATGTATTTTGTCACTAACTACCCGGGTTTCGCCCTTCGGCATCCTCAGGCACTCGATCGCACGAATGGACTCGAACTGACAGACAGTAAACAGTGTGTAACGTTTATATAAAAGATACAAATACGACAAATATTATTTATGAGATAAAATATTATACGTCTGGGAGCCACACTGATACCTGAGTTAACATTTCGAGAATCGCCTTAATCCTTATTTTGTAAACAACACATTAACAGAGTAGCGAATTGCCGCTTTCCAACTACTTTTAGAATTACCAGTGATTTTACAATTATAATAGCATTGTGGGTTTCGACGGGATGCAATTCGACGAAAGGATAAATATATACAATCATTCCACATTTAGTGGCATCTGTTAGGTGATTCAACGTATAGGATATAGCAACAGGGAGTTTGGAAGATTCAGCTGTTCGTTCAGAACTGGCAAGGAATTTAACTGGGCTCTATTGATTTCCAAAATTTCTTGATAAAATAATTTATGATCCCCCATGTTTTGATGCAACAATTTAACCCCATCATCCGCAATCAACGTATGGTTCTCCAGTTAGACACTCTTTAGTGTCTGTCAATTTGAGTCCATCTGTGCGCTCGAATGCCTGAAGATGCCGAAAGGCGAAACCAGGGTCGTTAGTGACAAAATACACGGAAGTGTACAAAATCTCAATAATTCAAATTAAAAAAATTACATTTACATCAAATAAGAAACATTGAAAGAAGAATAACCGATTGATAAATTGGAATTATTATTCGCTCACCTCAGTGTAATGTGAGCGACGGATTCTCCCAGCAACGACAAATGATTGGGCCAGAAGACGGTCCGCAGTTGTAAAAACAGTTGTGAAAGTCTCGGCGCAGCAAGAGGCGACTGCAATGCGACCAAAATGTGATGTAACAATACGGCAGCCTGCTTGCTCAAGGAAACTGCATCGCCGACACTTGCTGATACTATTAACCTCTCCATACAGTTCAATCTCTCCTCCAGCTGCAAAGCAAAGACAAAATTAAAGCATACCTTTTAGAAGAGATCCAGGACTGAGCATGCAACTTCTGCAGCACGTGCGTGAGATTTTTAATTATACCTGAAGGTCATACAAAATCAAACCAAACCTCTGTTAATTCTTAATTGGAAATAAAAAAAACTACTCACCCTAGACAGCTTCTGTCTTATTTCATTTTCTTTGCTGATTTGAAATTTGATAGCCTCTTTTTGTTTAGATGTCAATTCTTTCGGAGCTTTATTTCTGCCTTCTAATCTCTTTCTCTCTTCTAATTCTCTTCTCAGTTGCAATTCTTCTAATTGATCCTTATAGGAATAAGCTTTGCTCTCTCGTTTCAAGTTCATTTCAGAGTTATCGTCACTT